>OX030951.1:48713096-48818096 GCA_943735915.1 Pherbina coryleti | reverse complement strand
CACCCCCTCGTCCAATATCCGTCACGGTTTTCTAGTAGATGGACATCATCAAGTGGCAACTCCATATTGAGTTTCATTGCTATACGGCATTTACTTCCAAAGCTATTCGATATAAAAACTTAGAATTATATAGGTGGTGCCACGCCCCTTGTATATTGCTGGTTCAATTTTTTCAGTCGAAGAACACGACTAAATAGGAGTTCCTACCGAGTTTCATTGATTTGTGACTAATAGTTTGAAAGTTATAACGAAAATTTGGCCTAAAAATGTAACAAGTGGAATGGTACGTGTGATTTGAGGTCGAATACCGATTTCCGAGGCTGTAAGACCTATAACTCTAAATTATTCGATATCGTAAATTTGGACCATATTTATTCGGCGCACTCCTTCTCTCTTCTCTTATTGATTAAAAAAAAAATTATCAAAATCGGTTGAGAAACACGGGAGGAAATGGTTCTTAACCTATTTATATATAGATGTTGCATATGTATATGCGTAATTAAAAAGGCCTCATAAAAGACTCTTATACTTATACATGTGTTTTATGAGAACTCGACAATTAGGTTCTGAGAGGATTTTATAAACTTCAAAGTTACATTTTTATCTTCTTAATATATAAAAACGTTGGTGCATATGTATGTCTGACCATCACGGCTGATCCTATGTAATTTGTAATGTGATGGTAATTTGTGAGAATTTGAATATTTTTTTCGAAATGAATGCTCCAACTCGTCATAATTTATCATTCAGTCGTTCAGTGTGCAGTTGACGAGCTTGCAGAATCGAATGAAGTCGAATTGAACATGGAAAAAAGAAATTTTTAACATTTAATTTTTCTACAATTACTTTTTGTTTGAAATGTTAAAAAAAATAGTTTTGTCATTTTTTTTTTATTTTTCAATTATAAAATATTTAAATATATTTTAATCTAAAAATATTATTCAACCTAAACGGATCGTGGTTAATTCTATGAGCTCTATAGAGTCTTCATTATGAGTCTTTAAAGATTCCATTACATGATTCTTAAAAGAGTATTAAATATGGCTATTAAGAGTCTTCATTTTGAGTCCAAGAGACTAAATTATATGAGTTCTAAAAGAGTATTTATTATGATTATTTAAAGAGTCTTTATTATGAGTCTTAAAAGAGTATTAAATATGAGTCTTAAAAGAGTCTTAATTTTGAGTCCAAAATGAGACATAAAGCAGTCGTTATTTTAAATCATATTTTGAAGCCCATAACCTACGAAAATGTACTCATTTTTGAGCGCATTATGACGATAAAAACTCATTTATATGAGTCTTAAAAGAGTCATAATCTCCACTTCAGTGGAAGAGTGTACGAATTGGTTATATCAAGAAAAAAAAAATATATTAAATATATATTAAATTTGAACATATTTCACGTTTTTATTCTTTGAAGAAATTGTTCCACAGTATCAAAGGATGTGCGACTCAATAGCTTTTCGGGAAGTTTACTCTTTTCAATGAAGCAAAAAACTTTAAAAAAAAAAATGCTGAAATCATAAAGACTTACCATCAAATCATCGAAAGTCTCCACACAATTGACCCATGAGATTCGAACTGACATATATCCAATCAACTTGCTGGTTAGTTATGCGCGCAATTGTTAAACAAGATAAATCTAATAGTTGTTGTCTTGAGTGAGGTAACTAGCGTCTATGAAGAACCTCATCAGAGTTGTTTCAATAACAATATTTGACCGTTCACCAAAACATGGAAAAGAAACACTTTTTATGAATATATCACGTATTATTTTTGCGTCAGATGTGACTCGAGTTCTATCAAGACCTGAAATATATAAGCGAAAGAATATAAGAAAATTTTCCCCTCAAGTTGTAGTAAAGACGCATTTCTTTATTACAGTGAAGATCCCAACTAACAATTGAAATTCCAAGAGGCTATTGCGACAAACATTTTTCCCTCTCTCGTAAATACTCTTGCGAAGCTTCTTCGAAGCTCATTTAGAGCTTATAAGAGGTTCGCTTGAGTATTGTACATCGAAATGGGGCCTTGCTTAAACCTATACGAAGTGCACTACTAAAGTTTTGCTCTCGCAAAATAATGAAGTTATAATATTGAATATCATATGGACAATATTGGGATTTCAGCACAAGCATCGTCACATTCCTATCCAATAAGTTATTCCCTTGGCAAAT
Organism: Pherbina coryleti; assembly: GCA_943735915.1. Classification (NCBI taxonomy): domain Eukaryota; kingdom Metazoa; phylum Arthropoda; class Insecta; order Diptera; family Sciomyzidae; genus Pherbina; species Pherbina coryleti. The sequence continues at coordinate 48,815,917 of OX030951.1, read as the reverse complement.
ATATTATATACTTTTTGGCTCCGCGAAATAACCCCCAAATGAAACTAACCCCAATAAAAAAATTAAATAATCCCCGAAAAATTTCCATACATTTTGAGTGCTATGTTATATGAAATAATACCCAATTTTGGAGACTATTTCACAAATTTTGGGTCATATTTAATTTTTTTCTTGGGTTTTATTTCGTAACGAAATAAGCCCCAGTCAAATTTTATTTTAGGATTATTTTATTTTGACACCCCTAAGAAGGCGTTGTAGGTAAAGTGACTTCGACTTTTGAACTTTTTGAATACATACTATAATTAACTAAGACCAGAGGGAGGGTTTTTTATTGAATACTAATTGGCTTTTTCTATAATGATTACAAGTAAAAAGATTCAATAGAATTTTGAAACAAGACACTATTTTATTTTAACAAAAATAATAATTAACGTGAACATATTCGTGCGACTATTGCTTACATTTTTCTATGTAAATTATCTCAACAAGAGTACATCGTTGAACTCAATTCTACTTTTGTCGATGTACCACCATGTTAAACCTCTGCTTATCGGTGGTACTTAGAATTCAAGCAAGGCCGTATTTCGCTCACTTACGAATTTCGTGAACGGCGTTCAAAATCTGTTGTTGTGTCACAAAACATTGATGCTGTGCGCGAACTGATAATGCTTGATCGTCATGTAACATACCGTGAGATTGAGGCATCCGTGAATATAACTTCCACTAGCATATATACCATTTAAGGTTTTCCAATAGGGACTTGACAACTTTGAATTAAATTTTTAAACGCGCTCTTTCATCGAACTGTCACTGTTAATTTATTCAGTAAATTTAACATATTCATCTCGGTAAAGTACACGAATGAACAACGTCTGCAAATTATAAAAATTTATTACCGAAATTTGGAGTCGGTGATTGCAACTTCAAGAGCGTTAACTGCAATATTCGGTCGTAATTCTCGCCCTAGTAGACAGACACTAACAAGTTTAGTGCCAGTGAGACAACGGATTGATCGAAGTGACGAAAATATCGCTGCCGTTCAGGCACCCGTAGCAAACGATACAAAACAGTCAATTCCCAGCGTTTTCAACGGCGTTTGGACCATTTGAAGCGACGTACGTTCTCTGATTGAGCTCTGAAAAAGATGAGCCAAGATGATGAATTTTATCGCAAAATCACCTTCAGTGACGAAGCTCATTTTTGGCTCAATCGGTTCGTCAATAAGCAAAATATGCGTTATTGGTCGGGTGAAAATCCACATGTGCTTCATAAATCACCACTTAATCCACAAAAAATAAGTTTTTGGTGCGGTTTGCATGCCGGTGGCGTCATTGAACCATATTTTTTCGTCGACGATAACGATCGTAACGTTTCTGTGAATGGCTATCATTATCGCATCATGATTAGAGATTATTTTTGCCCAAATTAGAAGATATGGAATTGGACGACATGTGATTCCAACAGGACGGTGCCACAAGCCACACAGCACACGTTACAATCGATTTATTGAAGAGCAAGTTTGATGAGCGTGTTATCTAAAGAAATGGGCCGCTTCGTTCGTGCGATTTAACGCCTTCATACTAATTTCTTTGGGGCTAAGTCAAGTCATTGGTCTATGCCAACAAGACGACGACGTTGAAAGACCTCATAACCAACATTGAACGTGAAATAGCGGCCGTGTCGGCCGAAATGTGTGGCCGAGTCATCGAAAATTGGGTCCAACGAATCGACTACTGCTTACGTGCCAGTGGTGGCCATATAAACGAAGTCGAGTTCTATTCATAAATGTTTTGATTGTACTTCAAGCTGATAATAAAGTTTTTTAAATATCTCAAATGGTTTGCGTTATTTTAAATAAAAAAAAAATTGTCAAGTTTTAATAGAAAACCATTTACAAGCTGCATGGACAACGATTTTCGACGCCAAAAGAAGCCGACCGATTCAAAAACTACATTTTGGAGATGTCTCAAGCGGAGTGGGACAAATGTTATGACATGTTATGACAAATGGTTCGAACTCATGCTAAATTGTATGAACCATAAAGGAGAATATTATAAGAAACAATTAAGCTATTTCCAATGAAATAAAAAATTGGTCTTTATGTACATTCCCGAAATATATGTCGCGATTTATTTACTCGTGCCAATAATTTTCCAGGTATTAAACATACAGTATTTTGATTACTATGATACTGCTAAGAGAAAAAAAAAATGCTAGAACACCATTTTCAACTCCCTAACTTAATATATTCAGGAATAACATACCAAACGGCATCTTAAAGTGAAAACATATAAAAATAATTATAGATTTCTGAAAATCGCTTTCTATTTGCATTCTGGATTAATGCCAACTCTTCATTGACTTAACAGCAAAGGGTGTCAAAGGAACCATAAAGAATTTTTTATAATTTTCCGGTTATTATCATATTTGGCATTGATTTGTTGTTTTGTATTTGTATCGAAAATCCCAGATACAAAGTTGGTATGAAAACATAAACACAAACAAAATCATGATCAATGTTTAAATACGCGTTAAATGTAGCTAGACAAACATAATTAAGCAGGAAATATGTACAAGAACAAATGTTTACTAGAACACCTACGGAGTTGACAATAGAGCGTCAAATATTGGCAGTAAATCAGAAAAACAAACAGTGAAATCTATGAGAAAACAGTGTGTTTGAGCCATAAACACAAACAGGATAACAATGAGAAATTAGGCAGGAGTGAGAAGTTTTTCAAGCATAAATATTTTCTTGAAGTTGCATCACATTCAAATTCCCCCATTTAACAGGATTGTTTCATATACTCGTTATCCTGTTAATGTTAGGAAAATATAAACAAAAAATTTTAAACTGACAATATATCACGCTTTAGCAATGTTGACAAATATTTAACGCAGCTTCACACAATTTTGGTGCATATTAAAAATTAAATGCGTGATGTTTTATTTTTAAAGTTGAGTTGAAGAATACCACTCAAGCTACATAGATACATATGTGCAAAAAAGTCAAACAAGCGCGAGATATTTCTATAGTCTACCATTACGGATGGACTCTTTTCTTGCTATCACTGAACCAGCCTCGGGGTGTAAATTTCATATATTGTACATACTAGGAGAGTGTGTGTGTGTGTGTTTATTTGTGTATGTATGTAACAGTGGAGTTTATTGGCAATGTGTTGATTTTTAAGATGCATCTTTGGAATATTCATGCTTGATTGTGGTGTGAACATACATATGGCGTGCAGCAACTTACAAATACTAACAGAAAAAATAATTATGGCATCTCCAAACGTTTAAAAGAGTCACAATTTCTTTTTTTTCCATGCAAAAAAAACAAAAATTGAAAGTGTAAAAATAAGTTATAAAGCATTATAAAACCAAATTACTCTTAAAATTGCTTTAAAAGCATGCTCAACAACGTCAACGGTTATACGACAACTTCAACGTCATCGCTATAGCAAAAGCATAAACATAACCTATAGTCAGAAGACTACTTCTTTTAACTATTTTTTTCGTTAGCTTTATTTGAAGTTTTTGACAATATTTTTTTTTTTTTTTTAATTACAAGATATGTTTCCTCAAATACAATTTATTTTCACTACATGACTACCATAAAAAGCTTTTTAATATAATTTTTTATTAATACCTCAGCTTAATTTTGAATGAAATGAGTACTTTATTCTCATAAAAAGCTATGAAAAGCTTTCGTTGATATGTTATGCATATAATTGTTACTAATAAGAGGCTATTGAAATACAGTTTAACCCTTTACGGAGGACCAAGAGAACTCCTTCTTGTACATGCCATAAGCCAGCCAATAAAGCAAATTGAAGAAAGCAAACGACATGGGAAAAGCGATGCGAGAGACCCGATCAATCAGAGAAACGCTGTTTACGTGACGCACGCCTGAAAGAAGAATAAATAGAAGAAAGATATAAAATAGACAATAGGCTAGTGAAAGAGGTAGAAATAGAGTTTAAGCCAGAGATAGAGGTAAAGTTAGAGGTAGATGTAGAGGTAGAGGTAGAGGTAATGGTAGAGGTAGAGGTAGAGGTAGAGGTAGAAGTAGAGGTAGAGGTAGAGGTAGAGGTAGAGGTAGAGGTAGAGGTAGAGGTAGAGGTAGAGGTAGAGGTAGAGGTAGAGGTAGAGGTAGAGGTAGAGGTAGAGGTAGAGGTAGAGGTAGAGGTAGAGGTAGAGGTAGAGGTAGAGGTAGAGGTGGAGATGGGGGAACAGGTAGGGGAAGAGGTAGAGGAAGAGGAAGAGGAAGAGGAAGAGGTAGAGGTAGAGGTAGAGGAAGAGGTAGAGGTAGAGGTAGAGGTAGAGGTAGAGGTAGAGGTAGAGGTAGAGGTAGAGGTAGAGGTAGAGGTAGAGGTAGAGGTAGAGGTAGAGGTAGAGGTAGAGGTAGAGGTAGAGGTAGAGGTAGAGGTAGAGGTAGAGGTAGAGGTAGAGGTAGAGGTAGAGGTAGAGGTAGAGGTAGAGGTAGAGGTAGAGGTAGAGGTAGAGGTAGAAAGTATATAAATTGTTAATCAAATTCACAACTTGAGCTTCCTCTAAAAAATAAGGTTCAATTGACTTCTTATTTTGAGCCAAAGTTCCGATCTTTAATATTCTTCAAAAATTTAGTCCAAGAAAAATGGAATAAAAGCTGTATCTTACTTTCATATAAACTGAGGTCAATAAAATAATAAATCCCATGCAAAGAGACTGGACATGACTATTTGTATTTGATACGTTTGTATCACAAATATATATGAGAAATCAAATAAAAATTCTAACCTCCCCTAGAAAGGCGACCTCGGTTATCAAGTAGCTAACGTACTTAACTGAAACCCCAGAGGCCACAGGTTTGAATCCCGGCCAGGCAATGTTCCTACCCGTACATTTTAACCTTTCTGAATTTATTTTCTCTTTTCTAATCAACTGAAATTGAATGCTCGTCAAAAGACTTTCAGTTGTAGTTCGATTCAAAAAACTGAATCGAATGAAATATAGGCAAAGCACTTGAATCAGGGTCGACAAAAGCTTATATTTGTTAAATAACGCACAAGTAACTCAAAATTTTGTTGACTTATTTCTATCTAAGTTCCTTGAATTTGTTAATTATTATATATTTCACCCACTAAGCAACTCCCTAAGGCAGTGATGTTCAGGAAGTACCACGCGTGGTGAGACTCGACGGCTTTATTCGAGAATCGAAACACGTACACGATGAAACGCACGAAGTTCTATCAATTAGTAGGCGCTGAAACTTCAAGATGGGAGGATCACGTCGCTTGGTCGTACGAAAATAACGCATTTTCATATGCGCATTTTCTTTATCATTCTGGGCATCCTATTTATCTCCATCCTAGTTTTTTCTAATAATTTAATGGACGTTTAAAAGCGAATAATATTTCTTGGTGACATAAAAGTTGTCCGTCTATTGGAGCTGTACACAAGTGGAAATCTTACTGTAAAACCCAATTAAAATCATGATGTAACTCACCCAATCCCAAAGCTTTAAAACTTTTTCAATTTATAAGTATAAAAAGATTTTATTGCATCATTTACGTATGATAAAACTTTTGTTCTGTACTATATGTTTATTGACATGACAACGACCTGATTTTGGTTGGACAATTTATCAAAAATATTTACCTTTCACAGAAGCAGCATCACGTTCCCTCTGTCTTCTAAACTTATCATCGCCTATGAAGCAGAGCCACACCTGACGTGATTTCGAAATGATAGGCGGTTCAGTTTGTGTCGTGCGTTCCATAGTGGAAGCGTGAGAGGACGGAGCTTGAAAGATATGCATGGGATCCTGTAGTAAAAAGACCAACAATTTTTTAGCAATTATAATAAAATGCTTCATCTCGAGTATTGAAGTAAAAATCATCTCGCCTACATTATATATCGGGCAGATCATTGTGTTGCGCTTACGAAAGCTTCCCGTCACGGATTGTGGAAGCTCACAAATGGATTCATTGCTCTGCTTCAGTGAACAACTTTCGACTGCCACCTCTTCTTCGATTTCTTGCATCTCTTCGCCGATATCTTCCCACTCATCTTCACTTATGGGTATTTCACCGCTGCCAAGCTGTAGTTTTAAGTTAATAGAATGATATGAAAAGGCTTTTGCAAGAACTGTATATTTCATACTTTTGTAAAATAATGCACACCCGCAAATTCCAAAAGCGTGGCAATGCAGTACAAAAAGCTTATGAGCAAGAACCAATCCAGTGCTGTGGCATACTTAACCTTAGGTAAGTCGGTGCGTGAGTCTAAGCTAATAGTTGATAGCGTTAGCACAGCAGTTATGCAGAGACCCACACGATCGCTGGTAGCCTCGCGATGTATCCAGAATGATACCCAAGAGAGAACAACAATTAAAATGCACGGAACGTAAACCTGAATTATTGAAAATATGATAGAAAATATAATAATGCTAAATATTGGCACTGTTTTAATTCCACCTGGATGAGAAAGTAGCCCGTGTGCCGCTTCAGATTGAAAGCAACATGCAATACCGAGAAATCGCCTTCACGACGTGTATACGTGTTGTTTCGATGCATCATGCTGATGAGATCGAATTGATTCAACGTCATACCGGGCACAAAAGAAACAGCATTATCTTCACCTTTCCATTCGTAAACTAGTTGACGATTTGTGTAACCATCTAAAAAAAGTAAGAAAAACAGGAATGATACCTCAACAAGTATAAAACACTGCGATTTGTATTCGAAATAAAGTTCACAATGGCTTTTTCGAAGCGTTGCTAGTTAGAAACAGCGGCATGTAGGTTTGGTGAGTTGGTGAAACATACAAAAAAACATGGATTAGAATTGGAAAAAACTGTTTTTAATTATATTTTTGTTTTTAAAATAAGATGACATAAGTGTACAAAAATTGTCTTTTTAGAACTGGTACCTTTTAGATCTATGAATGAATTTGTGGAACTCATCACAAAAGACAAAGAAATGGGTGGGTTAGGTCTCTGAAATTTGGCACCTACAATATTACTCATATAGCTTACTACAGTATTTATGAAAAATATACGGGTGCGTTTGGACAAAGTGGCATGACACAGCAATTCGCATTTGACACACAAATAACTGTAAGTTGTATTTTAGCTTATGTTTAGGAACTATTTGAAGAGGATCGCTAAGCATCTTAAATTAATATGTTCTTACTGATTTCCACCATACATATATGCAACATCCGAGGCATACTTCAATCATCATTTATCCAGCAGAAAGGTATTTTTACCCATCATCAATACTGAAGGTATTTCCCCTAATATGCACATATAAGGATATATAAATATATCAACCTCTGTATCATGTATTGAATTCAGTGAATCACTGTCAAGTGATAGAGATAATGTTGGCAAAAAGTTGTCGGAGTTTTCAATGCATTTCATGTTATATCAAAAAACTTGCAAGTGCTTTGTCATAGATCCTAATGTAATGCAGAACTGTAGTTGGGTTATGTCACGTTTGAGATCATTCGTTTTTCGTCTTAACTTACAAGTACAGAGTGGGACATTTAAACAACCTGATAACTTTTTCTTTTAGTTTCAGATCGTCTTATGACACCCCGCGTTCGAAACGTCAGTCCAAGTGAATTTGTGCCATGGAACAGTACACACCACCACAACAAGTTGTTATCGTGCAGCTATACATTCAAAACATATTTTCAATTGTGAAAACGCAACGTGTGAATCGTGTAAAATATCGAGTGAGGAGAACGCCTTTGATGATCGCCGCCGGTAATATTGGAAATGCCAGTCATCAAGGCCGACGTAGTCCGTGGCGGTTTGATGAGAAAATTGATGCTGATCAAGCCAGCGTAGAGAGATCACTATCAACATGTAGTCGTTGCCGTTCTTGCCAGTTGGGCATCCCTCACACGACTTTCCGTCTCATAATTCGTGCTGATTTAAAGTTATTCCCTTTCAAAATTCAACTAAAGTAACGAATTTTACCGATCGACCATCCACGTGGCTTGACTTATGCGAATTTCGTGCTGAACATGGCTCAAATCGACGATGACTTTTAGCAAAAAATTATCATCAGTGATGAGGCTCATTTTTGTTTGAATGGGATCGTGAATAAACAATTGTGAGTTCTACGCCATAAAAATCTTCAATTAATTCACGAGCAGCCTTTTCACGAACATAGCCTGATTGTTTGGGCTGGAATTTGTGTGGAAAGGATCATTGGATCGTTCTTCTTCGAAGACGACGTTAGAACAGCCGTAACCGTCAATGGAGAGCATTATCGGACCATTATAACAAATTTTTTAATGCCAATTCTGACTGATAGCGCCATAGATAATGTTTGGTTCCAAAAGGACAGCTCTACAGCTCCCACAACCCCAGTCACGATCCCTTTATTGCGTCCTTTGTTTCCCGGTCGCCTACTTTCGAAAAATTGCGATTTTGACTGGCCTCCAGGCTTCTTCCTGTGGGGTTATTTGAAGTACAAAGTGTATGTCAACAGCCACGGACTTTGGAAGCCTTGCAAGACAAAATTTGACATGAAATGTCCGCTATGCAGCCCAAAACACTACGAAATGTAATGGAAAATGCGGATAAGCGAAATCATATTCCACAAGTGATCAGAACAAATTAACATGGTTGTAAATAAACGAAAAATCATTTCACAGCAAATTATTTGTGTTTTTTTTTTTACTATTATCAAAAAACATCCCGAAACTTTAAATGACCCCCACTGGGGTAGAAGTCTATCGCTGATTAACGGATTTTACATTACATAGTTATATAATTGTCATCATCCCCAAGTGAGAAACAGGCATTGGTTTCAACAAAAAGTCGATTTTGACACTCTCTATTAGAAAAACGTAACTAAATACTATTTTTTTTTACTAGTTTCAAATCATTGCAGGCTGTGACAACTGAATTCTTTCATTCATTGCTGGGAAAAAATTTACATAATATAAGACATCTTGTTTTAATTCTTGATCATTGAATAGTAAGAACTTAAATATAATTTAAAAATGTACGGTGTTATAATGAACATAAAGCCAATGGAACCTTCAGAACATATAAAAGTTTAAATGACCCACCATTGACCTAAAATGATTCTAAAGCATGCGATTAGCCATGGAACTATAAATTCTTATCTGGGGGTTCATGGAAATCAGTCCATTGTTAAGAACCCACTAAGTTTCTAGGTATTTAAGATAGGTCCGGCTTAAAGAGAGCCAAAACCAAGTCATGTTGCCTCTAAAAGTCTCAATAATAAATCATCAGGTGGCCAAACCTATTGAAATTTCTTGTCGAAAGGATCCTTTATTAAAGATAAAGATGTGTACATATCTTAAAAATTATTCAAATTACCAGGCCCGTGCGCACGGGGGGTTTCGATCTATACTTTTGAAATCCACAGAACTGTCTGATTATGAAAAATTTCAATGAAGCAAGGTTATATTTATTATAATTTATTATATTTCTTCATCAATGGGGCTTCCCTATCAAAGTTTAAATTAAACATGGCAACTCTATTGAAAAGTAACTCAACTCACTGTTTTAATTTGGTTGTTAATGGCAAAGTTGTAGCTTTAAGAAATGGTCTAGGCATCATCCAGAGTGTGCACAATTTTTTCAACTATCCCAAACGCCTGCTTGCACTTCAAGAAGCAATTTCTAGGAACGAAAACCTTCAAGGCGATAAGAAGACGAAACTGAAACAATCCTGTGCAACGAGATGGGTGGAACTATACGAATCCGTAGGAATTTATCTGCACTTACAACCAGCAGTTATGGATGCCTTAGAAAACATCTCCAATACGTGGTTAGACTCAAAAACAACCTCTGCTGCTTTTCAGTTGCTTACAGCGCTAAGAACCTTAGATTTTCAGGTTTCATTACATGTGCTTGATTCGATTCAGTACGTAGCTTTATCGTTAAGTCGCTCTCTTCAAATTGAAAACCAATATCTCGATGAGGCCATACAGTTGGCAGATGGCGTAAAAAAATAATTATTGAAAAGAAGAGAAAGAGCAGAGGAACACTTTCCTAAGATTTTCCAAAAAGTAAGCAAGATCTGTGAAGAACACGATATTGAAGTAAGGAAACCGAGGCAAGCTTCACGTCAAACTCATCGTTGTAATATCGAGACTAATTCAATTGAAGATTTTTATCGAATTTCAACATACCTACCATACCTAGACTTATTCGTCACTCACCTTGAAGATCGTTTTCTTAAGCACTGTGGAATATTATCGAATTTTAGATGTTTTTTTTCATCGAAAATTTCAACCCTAGATGAAGAAGTCTGCAACCAATTATTTGAGAAATACCCCACGATTTTGCATGACGATTCTTTCGTAGTATGGACCAATGAAGTGAAACTTTGGCGAAGACGGATTTTTGATAAGAATATCAACAGCCCTATCGAAGCTCTTGACATCTGCAATACAACTGCTTTGCCAAGTGTTCACCAAATCTTGCTGGTAATGGCTGCGTTACCAGTAACGACATCATCGAACAAACGCTCTTTTTCAACATTACGCTGGATAAAAAATTATTTGCGTTCTTTTATGAGCGAAAATCGGCTGAACGGATTGACTGCACTTAATATTCATCGGGACGTTGAAGTTCGTGTAGATGCAGTATTGGACGCTTTTTTTCTGTACCACAACGCATTAATTTATTGAAGGAATATTTTTGTATAGAGTATTTGTATTTACTCGGAATACTTAAAAATAATCTGATAATGTATAACTGAAATCTTATAGTTTGATATCCAATATATAATATTTTCTGTACATCCATTTTTTGATAGTTTTTTTTTGGACTTAGAATTCCTTATTTTTTAGTCAAAACCCCCCCAGGACCAAATCCTGCGCACGGGCTTGCAAATTACTCTAAAAGTATGTGATGCTAAGATGTGTGAAAGCAGTGTGATGAATACTTAAGAACATGAACTCGTTCGCACGTGTACTTGAAACCTTAACCGTGATTTAAATAGTATAAAAATGTTCTTCCAGTATTTTAATTACGTTTTAATCGTTTTCTAAATCGCCCAAAAAAATAATTAGAATGATTTGATGATATATGAGCAAAAAAGTCCCGCAAAGTCTCCAATTAAGTGCTTGCTAACCTATGATATCCCATTTAATAGACGGTTTAGTTGATTTTTTGTCGGTCTTTTAAAATTTTAGAAGCTTTTGATGACCATCAATTTTCCAATATCAGGCCATATACTGCACGCTATAAAGCACCTTCTTCTTTGGTTCTGATTTTGCAATATTTTCCAGTATCTTTTTACCAAATAGCTATACTTTTAAGTACCAAATATATATACATTTTAATGTATCAACAGTAAAAAACTATAAATAACTGATGAATGTCCAGAGGATATTTTGAATATCGGCAATAAATTACATTTACATTTAATTTTTTTTTTGCTGCAAGAGTTCACCAAAATATTTTAGCCTTTATGTTGGTTTTAAAGACTTTTTGAAAATTTTTCTCGAAATAAATATTTGCTAGGATCTTCACTTACAACTGCCTATAATCAAAGGACATGATTGTCGATCCATCGGAAAGTTCTTGAGTTCCATTGGACAAGTGGCCTTAATAGTAAGTCTGCAATACAAATAACATACCTGAAATTACAAGAGTTTTTCTCTCATTATTAACAGCCAAAACTACCTCATTGAATATAATATGCCGCCATCTTGATCCAAACGCAGTAATTTATTCGGTACCGTTATAGTGTGTATGTGAGAGTGTTTACCATTGTAAAAATATGTATCGGGACGCCATATCTTATCCAGCATCTACGATTATGAAATGAAACAAAAATATTTCATAATGTGGTTGTAGTTACTTTTGGCTTAACTACCCACTTTTATGCTGAGTGACAAACTCTTAATGGGTCCTTGAAAACTCAGACGCTTGTCACGCCAATACTGACGAAAATAGCAGTCCATTGAATAGTCCATGTCAAGCTCCGAAACGGGGCCCATGCTGCGTATCAAAATATTCGTGCGCACAACAGTGGGTACACCTGTAGGGAAGAAAATCAGTTACAATTTAACACATTTTTCCAACCTACCCTGTCCATGTGTCGGTAGCTGTGATTGCTCGTAGCTCTTGAGTAAATTCTCGAGAATTATGGAAATATTACGGCTTAGCATATCCGCTGAAGCGGTGCGCTTACGTAGGATAGAAGGACTCAAAGTGTTGACAGCGTCGCTGCTGCTGTTGGTGTAAGAGCGATAGGTTGTTGCCTCCATATGTGCAGCCACGGAGTAACGCTTAGATCTGTGCGTAGTTGTTGAGGGCATTGTTTCATGTGCGACATAATCATCTGGGGTGGTGCGAAAGGATTCATAGATACGCGAAGCTTTAATGTCGGCTGTTATTATGGGCGTTGTGTGGGTTTTACTGGGCAGCATTTGTTGTACTCGGAGGTTAGTTGTGGTGGGAAATATGCTAAAAATAATTATTAATTAGCTTTTTTGACTAATCTGCCCAGTTTTTCTTACCGAACTTCTTGTAGCAATACATCGATGGTTTCGTTCATGGTCAGTACTTGTTCTGCATAAGTTGTTGTTGATGTGGCTGTTGTTGTTGTTGTGGTCAGTATTGTCGTTGTTGCTGTGGTTGCATTAAATGCATTATTTTGAGCAGTTGTTGTTTTTCTTTCATTATTTTTATCAGAAGCATCATCTTGCGGGAAGGGACTTTGTTTGTTGTTTGTGGTGTCTGCTGTGGGAAACACTGTTGTTGTCGTCGTCGTTGTTGTAGGTATACCCTGACAACACCATGTCTGCATAGTGGCCAGGATTAAAAGACTGCAAATAGAAAAGACAACAACAGCATTTAATCTTCCAAGCAAAAGTTTTACAGCATAAATAATTTCTATGATGGCTATGAAGTTAGTTTTCGTTTTTTTTTTTTTAAAGTAGATAAAAATTTCTTTCCAAGAAAGTCGGTTTTAATTTGAATGCAAATATAAGCTTGATAATGTGCCAAAGAAAAATCTGTCAAGGGTTGTGCAAATCATTCGCTTTGATCGGCACATACAGATAAACAACACTGTGGGATGACTCTGGGATGACACACAGATGCACAGAAAAGAAATTCTCAAAACTCATGTTTTTAAAGATTACAACTTGTGTTAACAAAATTCAAAATATGCGTGCTTACCAAGCTTGTGAATGGTGAAGATACATTTGTTTATCTTTTGACTAACTCTTAAAAGAATTATAATCTTAAGATCTCACCAAAGGGTTTATATAATACTTGATTTTATAAACCTACACGCTTCACATAGAAAATAAAAGGTTGAACGCGGATATTTTAGCCCTAGTTATAGATGTATCGAAATCCTATAAGCACACTAAGAAATAATATACATGGATTTACAGATACCCATACATATCTTCTTTAGTATGAATGGCAGTCGCGTCTTGTCGCACGTGACAATTTATAACAAATCTCAATGGTGTCGCATACAACTGCAACAACAACAATACCATCTATTCTAAGTTAAACACAACACTGCAGACAAGCATCACTAAAAGGCTGTCACAGAACGAGAATCACAGAAGAAATGATGAGCAACTGAAAAAGTTGAAGTGGTTCAAAGTTAAGTGAAGTAACGACCAGAAGAGCTTCATCCATGTGAGCATTCCATACATAGTAGACTCTAATGAGGAAGTAGCACTCATAGTGCGATAGAATATAAAAACGTCGCATTGGTGTAATAAAATGGCAAAAGTTGTCTTGCCATTTGTACTGATTAGTGACAAGAGAAGGAGTAAAATGTGTACAGTTGAAATAGTTTGGGGCATTCAAAGTTCGGAGAGTGGCAAATTATCGTATGAGATTGTTGTCAATAAACCATTTTTAATGTTTGGAAGCAAACAGAAAACATTTGTTTTTGTTTTCTTAAAAAGAATAATTGTACGGTTGAAAATCTTTGATTAAATTTTTAATTACAGTGTCTCACAAAATATTTGGAATTGATTATCTTTCGAAAATAACCACAATTTTTAATATAAACGAGTACTGATAATCAAAAATCAGTTCAGTGCTATTTACAGATATGGGTTTTTTTCAATAAATATTAAAAAAAAATTAAAATAATAAAATCTACAGAAATAATAAAAAAAAGCTCAAGCCTGTGTTAGATAACACGGGCGCATAGGTCAGACGTAGAATACGTTAGTCATTAACAGCCTTATTCAATAGATTTCCTTAAACCAGGGATTGCCAAAGAGTGATTTTTAAAGAGTGCAACAACAATTAACACTTAAAACCAACAACAACAACAAATCGTTGGATACGTAGTACAATAAGGAATTAGTAACATAAAAAACGCAAACAAAAAGCAGTCGGTGACGAAACCATACGCAAAATTACCAACAAGAAACCTTCAGCGCAGCAAGAGTTGTGCGCGGTCGCATGCGCTAATTTACCAACAACGACAAGAATAAACAACAACAAACACACGCTGTGTTGTTGCAGTGCAGTTGCGTTTGTGAACAATTCGTCGAATTACAACAATCATGAAAATATTGAAGTTGTTGTTGTAGAGTGGAAAGAGTGGAAAGAGTTAGGCGCTGGCAATCGCTGCCTTAAACAACCTTTAAACGATTGTTTAGTTACGCACTGTTTAAGGCTTTACGCAGCTTCTATGCAACCTTGCTAACATTGTTATTCATAAACATTTTTTCATTTTCTGCTTAAGCCCAGTATGCTGTAGAAGCGGAAAGAAACTTTCCATATGGAATGCATTGAGTTTTTGACAGCGAAAAGGCAGCGGAATTTTTTTTTTCGCTACTTAGTACGCTGTAGAGGTGAAAAATTTGTTCAATGCTAGCAAGTACAACAACCATGTGGAGAGTTGAAATGTCAAAATTTCGCTGTCGATTATATGTCCGGGCTTTTAATTGGTACCAGAATTTTGACATTTCAATAAGAAAACAGTTCGACCTCGCTTTACGCAACACTCGATAATCGCAATACTCAAAAATTTACATTGTTGACTTAGTAAACGCAACTTAAAAAAAAAATGCACAATGATCGCAACTTCCATTTGCGTACACTTCCATAAACTTTTATATTATTTACTTTGAGTTCTTCTTTTCTTGTAAAATACATTTTTGATGTACGAAAAATCTCTTAAAACAATATTTAAGGAAACAAAGTGCATATCTTAATACATAAAACCACAATATCTAGGATTCAGAGCCATAAAGCTTTATGTTTAGAATTTAAATTGCGTTTCTTCAACATTAACTACGTCAACTGGCCGAATTTCTATTAGTTGCATTGAGCTAGGTCGCAACTGTAGTTGCTATTTTCTCCACACAAACATTTTTGACTCTACACTAATATTTCGGGTGTAGAGTTATATGCCAAGAAATTTTATCAGTATCTATTCAGTATCAGTAATATCAGTATCAGTATTTTGTTAGTATCTACAGCATACTAGGCTTTATGATTGTAAGGTTTGTGTCTGAACTATAGAAAATCTCTACAAAAATTAAGAATTCCTATGGATTTACAATGGCCGCCGCATAAAAAAATGCTGCAAAGGGCGCATATGGAGCATGTCTTTGATATTAAAAGAAAAGACAAACAAAAATCATGGTTGTATTTATCATGGTTGTCGTTCGCTACTTGGTCATTATACTTCTTCTCTTTCTCACACTGGTTCTGTGATGAACACACAGATAGTCCTACTGCTCTTACACATGATGTTATAATACATAAAATACAAAGCATATGAAAATTAATACAAAATTTGAAGGAGTTACATTTTGATTTACTTATAGAATCAAAAAAATTATATGTAGCAATATGATTATTTAAATACAAATCAAAAGAAGACATATTAAATATGTTATGACCATACTTGAATTTTCTTCAATGCATGCATAAAGTATTAAAAACTTATAATGAAAGTGACAAGCATTTTCTCAAAATTTTGTGCTCCAGATTAACACCCCCGTATAAAGTATTCTACGTTAAAAAAAAGATAAAAATTATACTAAATCTTACTTACAAAAGTATGTATTTGGAATATGCTCAGTAGAGTTCCTTTTTTAAACGACTTCAACGTGTGTTGTTTTTTTTTTTTAATTTATGCACATTAGACCGTCTTGAAAAAAAACTTCTCCGCACACCAGCTAACATAAAGCATTATTGAAAGACAGTTTCGAAAAAAAAAAAAATTTTTTTTCCCGAACATAGGGTCGCGCATCGACATATGGGCATCTCCCAAAAAAGGTGCACCACTAGTGAAAAATCCCAACTGGTCAGAAAAACTTGTTATTATCCAATAATAAAGCTAAAATAACTAAATTTGATAAATGTAAAGAAATTTTTAATTCTTTAAATTTTTGGCGGAAATAAACAACTTTAAAAGAAACAAGTTGTTTTTCTGAGCCTTTTGACGAATTATACCCACATTTTTTCTTTGTGTTTTAAGCTTATTCAAGTAATATATTGTTGCTGTAATTTTTTTTTTTTTTTAATAATTTATTTGCAATCTATTTTGTGTTAAATATTAAGCAAATTATTTGAAGAGTTTAAGATATAACAGTATATCTTATATAACATATATAACAATATATGTTCACTACAAGTTTATTAACAATTTAGGTATAAACAAGGATAAGTCTTATGTTTAATTTAGTTTTTAAGAGTATAAGTTAAAGTAAGTTATTTTCTAAATGGTAGATCAAGTGGGTGGAATCTTTTAAGTCTTTGTACTTCATGAGTGTCATCGAGAAGTGAGATAGCCAGTGGATTATTATGATCACTTAGCCTCTGCAAGTATCTTTCGCTGAAACTTCTGATCTCGTCCTTTACTTTCGGTATGGCAAGGTCTCTTTTTATAGATATATTTGTAACAAACCAAGGTGCATTTGTTATAAGTCGCAGTGTTTTTAATTGATAGCGTTCGAGAATCTCGATGTTGGAGTTGCTAGTAGTTTCCCAAAGCTGCAGCCCGTAAGTCCAAACAGGTTTAAGTATAGTTTTGTATATTTTTATTTTGTTTTAAAGATTAAGTTTTGAGTTTGGGTTTATTAGCCAATAAAGTTTTTTGTTTACCAGGTTTAGCTGCTGCCGTTTGGCTTTGATGTGGTTTTTCCAAGTTAGGCGTCTGTCAAGGTGTAGTCCGAGATATTTGACAGAACTATCCGTTGGGATTATTGTGCGTTTTATTTTAATTGCAGGGCAGTCATCTTTCCTTAGAGAGAATGTAACATGTACAGATTTTTGTGCGTTTATTTTTATTTTTCATTTAGATAGCCACTCATCAATTTTATCTATCTGCTGCTGTAGTTGAAAAGTTTTCTACAAACAAAAATCTTATGCATTACAAAAGAAAAAGCGCTTCTTTATTAAAGAAAAAATGTTTCTTTATTTTTAACTTACAGTTATACAGTTTCTGTTATGTAACTTGATTCAACTTGTTATATTTTATTTTCATTAAAAGTTGAAGTGTTATAACAAACATTACTTTGCCGATGGTTACTGTCGGCAACTATACTAAAACTGGGTGTGGTCTAACTATATATGTAATACATATTATGTATATTAGAGAGGGTTAATTTTTTTCTAATCAACTTTGCTCAAGGAACCCTTAGTCTAAAATCTATTTCGAGCCTCCGGTTTTTCAAAAGAAGATTTTAATTTGTATTTTGCTGCAATATGTGAAAAAATTATTCCACTTGTTGGAAAAAACTTTGCTACTAACAAAATAAGTAATCTTCGTTTTATGTTTTTTTAAAACCCATATATTATTTAATTTATTTTTTATTTATTTTTGTTGAAAGTGAAATAGAGAACGCTTCAATTTAGTCGCTGTTATCAGAGATGGACGTAAAGTCATAATATTAATTCAGTTCCAATATGTCACATATGCCATCTCAATATATTAGTTCTCTTGGACCCGCTACAAGATTTCAGTGGTCTCAATTTACGAAACATTCGTGACATATTAAGATGTTACTCTTTATTCTGCGAACGCTCAAAAAAAGGAAACGAAAGATTTGCCTACAAAACTTTTACTTCTGAAGTCTCAACAAAGTTAACTGAAATTTAGAATCGTGTAAACATTGAAATAATAAATATAAAGAGTGTTATAGTGAAACTTAATTAATAGATATCAAAAAGAATCGAAAAATAAAAGCATATTAGAACTATTCGGGAATTATTTTTTATTAGCAGAGTATGTTATAAACGTTTATGTGCCTATGTAGTTCAACATAAAATACTACAGTTCTGTTGTATATGGCATAACAAGTATTCTACCACCGTTCACAAGTAGCATTCCGTCCACTACTTCTCGATCCACAAATTCCATGCTCTATTCAAAGAACTGAAAGATTTGTTTAATTTTTGTTTGTTCAAGTGCATCTCGAAAAGTTGTTGGAAAAAATCGCGAGGCAGTTATGGCTGTGATCGCAGAATGTAGAAGAAAAATACCACGTCTTAAAAGCAAACAGGACCACATAAAATAAACTTTTCACTTATTTTGGCCTTATTTTATTTAAACTTAAGTTTAATTTAATTTTAAGTACAAATATTTTATTGCTTCTTTTCACTTTTTTTAATAATGTTTTATGTATCAAAACCCAGATATATTTAGAAGAAATATTTTTATTTATTATGCATTTTTTAGGTTTTTGATTTTATTTATTGCTTTCGAGTAGATCTAAACACGTTGAATGCCACGGCACTTTTTGGATTCTGGTCCAAAAAGCGAAATCGATTTAATCATATTTTTTCTGTTAACTAATGAATAAACATTGAATGCATATTTTTGCTTCATTTTAAATTAAATTTCTTTTCGTATAAGCCAACCTTGATTGTTTATTTTCTTCCAGGAGGCCATCTATTCATATTTTTACTGATAAACTACGAACTCACTCATAACGGCGCAAAAGTCAAGAAACTACGAGATAACTTGTATTGGACGTCCTGAGGAAAAGCGCTAATACGAGTTATGTCGTGTTAGGCAGTCAACGTGCTAAAAATAAAAACCATAGTTAAAACTTTTGACAATTGTTTTATTTGGTGAAAACGTTTGCTCAGAAAGTCTATAATTTCTTATTGAGTAGTTTTATAATATAACCTATTTCGAATTTTGATCAAATATTAAAATATTTCGAAATTTTTGTTAAATAGGTAAATTCGATGAAGATTTCCTTCCGAAAAAACTTGAAATTTGTACGCTAGTACAGATTTTATGGCTCTGCCAATTTTTTCACATATTGTAGCAAAACACCAATTAAAACCTTCACTCAAAAAACCGGAGGCTCGAAAATGATTTTAGACTAAGGGTTTCTTAGGCAAAGTGACTCAGAATTTTCCGTATAACATTTTCAGCGCCTACGATTTTTTATTTTTTTTTTTCATTCATATAAATTGACCCGCCTTAATGTATATACGCCCACTTTTTAGATAAAAATATAAATAAATAACTGGCCATTTCAGCCCTTGAAAGGACTTTGACCTAGCTTCTTATGATCAATTGTGTTGTGCGTGTTATTAAGTTTGTACACAATTGACCGAGCACCGGACCTACATGTTTAACGCCGACTCCGAACGGCGATGAACAGAATGTTCTCGTTCTTAAGAAGCTTTACATGGCATTTTGATTACTCTCTGAGGTTTGCCATTGTCTGCAGAGAGGTGGCGGCCGTACAGAAAAATTATTTTAATTCAAATAATTTTCTGTCGCTGCTGGGGTTCGAACCTGGGTCTCCAAAGTTCGTTGACATAGCGACCACGCACTTTAACCAACTACGCCAAGGATGCCACACTTTTTAGAAATCCTTATTATTCCTGAGTTGTACATGTTTTGATAGTGAAACTTGATATGTAGATGCTATGGGCCCAAGAGGCAGTTACTATATATTTCAGGGAACATTAGACAAGTCGGAATTTGGCCACACAGGCCAAATTTATGATATCGAATTGCTTTGGAACTAAATGTCGTATAACAATGAAGGTCTTTCTACTGAAAAACTGGCACGGGCAATCGAAAACGGGACGTGGCTCCACCCATATAAGCCAAATTTACAATACAGAATAGCTATAGAAGTAGAAGTCACAGAACATTGAAACTCAGAATGTAGATACCATTTGGTGATGTCCTTCTAGTAGAAAAGGTGACATGCATTGGACAAGGGGTTGTGTCTCCACCCATACAAGCCAAATTTATGACACAGAAAAGCTATGGAAGTAAAAGACAAAGAACATAGAAGTAGGAATGAAGTTACTACTTGGTAACATCCTGCTACTGGGAAATGAAAAATGCAAAAAATGTACAATAGCGAACGCTGTCATAGACTCCAAAACTACTGAGCCGATTGAGTTCAAATTTGCGCAGTAACTATGGGGTCATTCATAAATTACGTTACCAATTTAGTTAAGAGAGAGGTTTTAAAATATACTCCGATAAGTAACAAATGGGTGGAGTGGGTCTCAGATAAAGTAATGTGACCAAAAATAAAAAAAAAAATCGAAAAAAAATATATTAATACAACCCAACACTTCAAACCATTTTCATCCTTACATCTTCATGTTTGACCGTCTAAATTGACTGTTAACTATTGGCAAGTGTAGTAAGGGCATAATTTTCCTTTGCTTGATTTTCGACAGTTATTTTTTCTATTTTCGAATATATTTTAATCAATTAATTTTTTTATTTCATATACTACGTTACTTTATGGTGGTGGAGGGGAGTGTTTTTGAAATGCACTACAAAGAGTCCCGGAGGGGGGTAAAAAAGAAAATTGAAAATCCGTCACGTAATTTATGAACGACCCCTATGTTTCGAGTACGAGACGGTTTAGAAATAATAACGCTGAAGGCATTGCAACATTTTCCGGTACTTATCTAGATAAGGTGCAGCAAAGCGCACCGGGAAAAAGCTAGTTGTCTATATAGCAACGATCTTAAATGGCACCCAATTTGGAACTAAATGTCGTATAACAATGAAGGTCTTTATACTGAAAAACTGGCACAGGCAATCGAAAACGGGGCGTAGCTCCACCCATATAAGCCAAATTTACGATACAGAATAGCAATGGAAGAAGAAGAATTAAGATGGATACAATTTTAAGTTAAGTTTAGTTAAAAAAATTTATAAATTCAGTAAAAAAATAATTAAGATGGCATTTTAAAGATGTTAACATTTTCTAGAATTTTGTCCTTGGGTGCATTTCAATCCAACCAGAATTAAAAAAGTTACAGCGATTTTTCTATAGCTTCATCATTTGAAACAGATAAGATCGCATAAATATAACTTTTCTGATGCTCAATTAATAGTAAAAAAATAATTTTTGATGTCATTTTAAAGGTGAGAAAATTATTTGTAATTATGTCCTTGGGTGCATTGCAATCCAATCAGAATTAAAAATGTTACACCGATTTTTCTATAGCTTCCTTAAGATAGACAAAATCGCATAAATATAAAATTTCTGACGATCAATGAAATGCAGCCAAAGCAGTGAAGAAAATTCTGCAAAAATGATAAAGTTGAACAAAAACCATGGAAAAAAATTTTAGTAAAAAAAAATTAATAAACATAGTTAAAAAATAATTTTTGATGCCATTTCAAAGGTGATAAAATTAGCTACAATTTTGTCCTTGGGTGCATTTCAATCCAATCAGAATTTAAAAAGTTACAGAATTACGATTTTTCTAAAGCTTCATTGAAATAGACAAAATCGCAAAAATATAACTTTTCTGACGATCAATGAAATGCAGCCAAAGCAGTAAAGAAAATCCTGCAAAAGTGAGAAAGTTGAGCAACAACAAAAAGCATGCAAAAAAAAATGTAAACAAACAAGCATAGATTTCAATGAAAAAAACACAGGTGCGTCACTGGACACATGAGAGAAGCGAAGCATTTTCGCAATTTCAAAGATTTGAGAATTTAATGCCTTTTTTCGATTAAAACAATTTTTGAATTTAAAACTTTAAAATAGCAAAGTTTTTCGTTTTTGTATGGGAGCACCCGTAAGGAGAGGTCGGAGGGGATAGGTCCTCAAGGGAAAAATGTTCTCTTTGCAAAAATAAGGGGGGTTGATAATACATATTTACCCTCTCCGGCCCTCCTGTTTAGTTGTAGGGAATAAATATACAAAAATCATTAAATTTGTTTGTAGCGTAACGACATCTAGTAGTAAGTAGAAGCAACATGTGTGATTTTTAGTACTCTTGTTTGTATAGCTAATACACAACCTATAGTGGTTATTGTGTATTGGCTAATGGTTATTGTAGGAGATGAAGGCTTGTAGCCAATACAATTCCTATAAATAGATTATTTTGAACTACTGCAACATAGCTTTAGTTAATTCTTGATATTGAATCAGCAATATTTACCAACAAAGGGTTTTGGTTCGATGGCTTAAGCGTTAAACTATCAGTCGACGGGCATGAGTTCAATTCCTGCAGCGGGCAAGAAATTATTTTTAATTTAACATTTTCTGGTTCAATTCATGCAAGCAAAAAACAATATCAATTCTAAGAAAAAGGTGTCGGAAA
This sequence comes from Pherbina coryleti, assembly GCA_943735915.1. Taxonomy (NCBI): domain Eukaryota; kingdom Metazoa; phylum Arthropoda; class Insecta; order Diptera; family Sciomyzidae; genus Pherbina; species Pherbina coryleti. The sequence goes on along the minus strand of OX030951.1, from coordinate 48,793,380 downwards.
AAAGTGTCGTTTTTCTGATTTCACTCTAGCAAATCGCAGAACGAGGCGTAAAAAGCTTCGCTTCAAAAATAAAATAAACATGTTGATAAGATTTTGTAGTTTTAGAGTCTATCAACAAAATCTAGCAACATAAGTTTTTGATCAGCCCTGCTTTTTTGTTTCACGTTCCCATATTTTTCCAGGTCCCAATGTTTGCGGGCTAAACTTTGAGAGGAACGTTTCGATTCATTCTGATGCAAAGTCTATAGAATATATAGTCTCTGGTTCATGTTGATAGGATAAAAAACGATGCTCAAATGAAAAAATATTCCAATCGGTGCCCGGTGGTAAATGTAGAAGAGAATGTCCACATCTCCGTTGCAAGGACCAAGGAAGTGTTGGACAACCTGACAGGTATTGGAGTTTCTACTAGACGCCAGCAAGCGCATACCAGAAGTAGCTGGCGCAAGTTCTTGGATGAGGCCAAAACTGAGTATAGTTATGAGCACCAACAATGCAACTAAGAATCAATATTTATGATTTTCCAGTGTTGTAGTGGTGATAGAGAAGTTTGTGGTGGGGATTGCTCCCCTACGGAGAAAAGAACCGGTTCTGAACCTATCATATGATAGGTCCCCAAGGGAGAGGGATCAGTCCCAGTTCTGCCACCAACATATGAAACCGATTGGTCCCTTTTACACGGCGTTGTTATTGAAAGGGGTCAATTGCCACCTACTGCGTCACCTTGAACCTGTCCCGTGACCGGCCTCGAAGAACAAATTTGTGATCTATCCCAACTATAGAGTAGTTCGTTGAACAATTGCGGTTGTTCGCTTAACAATCATTTGATAATGCGATATTCGACAGATGCAAATTTTTTTTTTTTCAACTTTGAATTTCCACATGATACAAATACAGCATTGAGTTTTATTCGATCTGTGTCCGCTTGTATCATATTAAATTGGTCCGTGCTGAGTAAAATAAAACCTGCCCCGTATCAAGCACAAAGAATCAGTTCGGTAACAAGTTATATCAGACCCGTCCTGTGATAGGCTACATTTGTGCTGCCACGGGACCAGTCACTTAAGAGCAATTAACCCTGCTTTCTCCGTAGAGTCATGACATGTTTTCCTTATATGGTCCTTTTTCACAACATTTGCTATTAACATTTGTCTGTTAAGGTTCTGATTTTGATGAAACATTTTTACGATACACCCTACATATTTTTTATAAGCCTATGAAGCATTCGCCTTGTTTGAAATGATGCTGAATTAAGCGAATTTTTTCGAATTTTGGCTAATTTTCGAAGCCCAAAAACTTTAGACTGAATTAAAAAATGTCACAATTTTTATTAATTATCGGACTGCTGCCTTTCAAAAGTTTTGCCAAATTTAACCAAATTGGTCTATAGTCATTCATTGAGAATACCCCACGAACTTTTTTCTTAATAAAATATACCGTTGCCTAAGATCCGCACAAGAATTTCCTTCCTTAGGCATTTTAAGCGTCAAGCTAAGCTCTAGATAAAATTGTTCTTTATATGGCATTTAAAATCACCCCCCCCCCTCTTCCAGCAAGCACATTGCATAAAAAGTTCGTCAAACATAGTTAAGGAAACTCCTGGCAAATTGGACAACCTTTTTTTTGCTCATTATCTGACAATTATATACTTGAGTGCATTTCTTTGGCTTATGTGTTGGTGCGAGACTACAAAGTGCTATAAGTGAGTCAAGTGCATGGCAGCAAAAACAAAAAAAAAAATACACTCACACATCCCCATGGTACTTGGGCACATTTTTTATATTCATCTTTGGGGTCACTTGGCTAGTGAAAAGATTTGCAAAAAATAGCTTCGGTGGCACGACATATTTCTTAAACGTAGTTTAAGTTATCAGTACTCGACCTATATTGATCTGGTCCATATCTAATCTCATCTTATTGTCAACCGCATCAAGCTTAGTGCGGTATTTTATGTACTGCACATCAGAAATCAATTCTTACCCAAAAAAACTGCATAGCTTTCTAAGGGTCAAAGAGGACAGGCATTCAAAATATGAACATTTTTAAGCAATTTCAATGATTTTCGTGCTTAAGCCGCGTTAAAATCGCTTTTCATAAAGTTGATTGCCCTCCAGCTGTTGACAGTTAAAAAAAATGTCTACAAGTCTTCTCTCCTGCCTGGCCTTTATACACTTTCTGCGTGTTTTTTTTTTTTTTTTTGTTCATCATTTTTGCTAACATTTTTTGCCTGCATAAGCAAGCAAGGACATCCGACAACTATGTAGTAGTTTCTTTCTTCTTTTTTTTTAATTCCTTACCTATGAACGAAAAAAGTGTAACCAGTATGTGGAATTTAATTTTAACCCTAAGTCAACTATAGAAGGAAGTTATTTTTTCGCAGGCAAGTCAAGTGAAAGCAGCATCAAGTATTTGGTAAATACTTATGTGCATCTAGCACGACATGTACGTCATGGTTACCAACCTAGAAAATGATGAATTGTATTTTCATTGAATGCGTTTTTCCTAAGGCGCAGCAAACAGTGGCAAGCGTAAAAAATGTATCAACATCACACACTGACTTCGGTAGGTAAAATTTCTTCTAGCTCACCTCGCATCCTCTGATCTTTGCTGAGATGCTTTGGTGTAAATGCGTTGCTATCACGCTTTGTCTGACATTAGAGGTTGAGCTTTAGGCTTTGCACGGATAATAGTTTGCTACTTGCGGAAGATGGCAAGAATTGAGAGCAGAGTTGTTTTGCAACTGTTGCATCCTGTTACCGGTTACACTTAGAATACTCAGGTAAGACAATTCAAAGCAATATGAACTACAATGCAAACATATTACTGGACAAAACAGTAAGCATCTAAAGATCATTTTATACTTTTATTTGAGAACTACAATTGAAGAGAGGCATTTGTTAAGTCAGAGTTTTTTGCTTTACTGACATCGTGGTATTCCCTAAGGAATGACGATATTATTGATGCAAGAAACACTTGACTTAACTTGACAATGATGTTGGATATTGTTAATTTCAAGTTGTAAGTTTGATTTGATTGAGCCTATTTAAAAGTTTTTCTTGTTGAACAAAAAAAAAAACGACGGAGCGAATCGTTTTGTGCTCCAACTATTTTTTTTACAGACTAAATCAAAGCTCAGATGCGCCTTTTTAAATAGGATTCCCCTCGTCTGCGCTTGTCGTAAGCCATTTGATCGACCCAATTTTTCGACATTTTTGTAAGCATTTCTGGCCGATTTTCGTTGATATGTTGTCCTCAAGCTACTCAATTGTTGCCGGATTATTCGCATAGACCAGAGGTGGGGAACCCTTTTACTCTGAGAGGCCACATTTAAAATAGCAGTCACAAAGGAGGCCACATAAGTTTCAATACCGATAAATATAACTTTTGTAAAGTTATTGCTGTTCAAATAAATTTTTTTTTTAAATTCAGTTTTTCAAAAATAAAAATATTGACAAAAAAGAGATGACAAAGTGTTCATATATGCTGTTTTATTATAAACTAGCTTTTTCCCGGTGCGCTTTGCTGTACCTTATCTAGATAAGTACCGGAAAATGTTGCAATTCCTTCAGCGTTATTATTTCTAAACCATCTCGTCCTGGAAACAAAAGGGTCGTTCATAACTTACGTGACCGATTTTCAATTTTTTTTATCCCCCTTCGGTACTCTTCGTAGTGCATTTCAAAAACACTCCCCTCCACACCCATAAACTATCGTAATATATAAAATAAAATAGTTTTGGAGTCTATAGCAGCGTTCTCTTTTATAATTTTTTTGCATTTTTTATTTCCCAGTAACTTCATTCTTACTTCTATGTTCTTTGTCTTTTACTTCCATAGCTTTTCTGTGTCATAAATTTGGCTTGTATGGGTGGAGACACACCCCCTTGTCCAATGCATGTCACTTTTCTAGTAGAAGGACATCACCAAATGGTATCTACATTCTGTGTTTCAATGTTCTGTGACTTTTACTTCTATAGCTATTTTGTATCGAAAATTTGGCTTATATAGGTGGAGCCACGTCCCATTTTCGAATGCCCGTGTCAGTTTTCCAGTAGAAAGACCTTTATTGTTATACGACATTTAGTTCCAAAGCAATTCGAAATCATAAATTTGGCCTGTGTGGCCAAATTTTCTTTTTTACTTTTTTCGTTCTCTAAGTCATACTATTTTTGACAGTTGGTGCAATATTATGGCACCAAATGTCAAAAAATAGTATAAACTAGAGAACGAAAAAGTAGGAAAGAAAATAAAAAACAAAATATGCAAGCAAATAACATTCGGTGCAAGACATTCGTGGGAAAATATCGAGTTGTCACTCCACCCTACATAATTGCACCACGCGATCACCCATCGCATTCACAAATCATCTCGGCCAAACATCCAGGCTATATAACCCTCGCAACAAAAACCAAACGAGAATTATAAGAAACCGAAAGCAATAATCTTAATTCTAAGAACTTCATTGATACTGCAGAGTGCGATGTTGTTGCTGCTTGTCGGCTATTTAAGCTGTTTGGCATACGTCAGAAGCTTCTCTGTGTGGTATACATAAAATTTAAATACGGAAAAAAACGAGCTATTAGGAAAATATTTGATTTATCCACGTAAATATTTAAATAAAATTTATACACAGGCGTGGATAATGTTACAATGCGTTATTTCCCTTAGTGTAGTCAATTGAAGAAAATCACAAAATTTCTGTGTGCAGAAATTTTCGTCATGAGTATATAAATTTATGGAGTCAGTCCATAGGTTTTTCCCTCTGTGTAGTTTGATAAGTTATTCAGACTGGATTATATCTTAGTCAAAGATTTTCTCGGAAGATTAAAGTTATCAATGTCTTATATATAAGTTATCTGGCGTATATAGCCGATCTGGGTTGATCCGATCGTTGGTCGAGACGTTTACAAATGAAGAAGTGAATGACATAAAACATCAAAATCGTATGCCATTGAGCGAAATCGTATGTAAGCAAGACTTGTACTGAGTCTATATTTTATGCATTGGTACATTTCTTATAAAACGTTATAAGAAATATTGATTAAGTACTTGTTGCTTGTATTTCTTGAAGTCTGCAATGTATTCAACACATAATTCGCATATTGAATACATTTGTTATTCATTTTATAAAGTGAATAAACTTATATGTAACCAGTACACGTTCACTTTACCCAGTACATGCAGTTCTCGTTGCGTTCTCACACAAGGCGCAGTACATAAATTTTACATAGATGTCTTTGTACCGATTACATGACTTTTTTTCCTTAGTTTTCTGTTCTGTTTACAATCCAAGATTCATCATCCTAATGACCCATAGAGAAATAGTTAAAGCAGTTTTTTTTTAATTCACTTTAGCTTCATTTTCAAAACTTGTGCCTAAGCCATAATATTTTAACAAAAAAAATATTTTGACTGTAAATTGTAATCCACCGATTCTAGTTCTTTACTCCAACGCTCGCTCTTTCTTACCAATCGATATCGATAACCGTGCCGATGCCTATATATTAATCGATGCCGATGTTGATACAAATCAGAGATCTGCAGTTATTCTCGTTTTTGAGTCATTGGTTGACTAACACAAGAAAGAGTATTAGTGGATTTAAGTCAAAGAAGAACTTCCACTTATATCCACTCATACTCACACCTGACAAGTGAGTAAGCAAAAAATCTGCTGATTTGAACCGGTGCAGTACTCAGTTCTCGCATTGAGTCAATGAATTTATTGTGTTAAGCTGGGATCACTGATCACCTTCAGCATGTTTTTGAAGTTTTTTTTATATGGAGCTTATGCGCTCTATTTTTTTTCACACTCAATGAGAGAGTAACAAAAACTTGCTGCATCTCTTGAACTTGATTAACTTTATTTTAGTTTTCTTGCTGAATGTTTTTGAGGGAAACTGCCAGAATGGAGTTTGTCAAGTTAAAATAGACATATTTTATTTTTTATGTCTTTATAATAAAGGAACATTGCATCTGGCAATGCTGAATGACAATGAAAAAACAACAAACTTGCAGAATGTTTTAGATGTCAGCAGTGTTGCCAGAACGGCAGTTTTGCCTGCAAATGGCAGTTTTTTTAACTCTGAGCAGGTTGGCAATTTTTTTTAAAAAAATACAGTTTTTCCATTATTAATGCATTTTTCCAGGGTAAAATGCAGTTTTTATGAAAATATAAAATCTTATGTAGTTTTCATAAATTCTCTTTACCGAAACATCATTATGTTTCAATAACTTTTTTAAAGCAGACCTGCTTTAAACTTCAGCAGCAGCTTCAGCCAACTTCACGCATTGAGCATTGAACATGAACCAACCTCACTACAGAAAAATTATTTTAATTCAAATAATTTTCTGTCGCTGTTGGGGTTCGAACCTGGGTCTCCAGGTTCTTTGACATAGCGGCCACGCACTTCAACAAACTACGCCACGGACGCCACAAAAACTATGATACAAAAATTTAATAGTGATTGTATAACTAATGAAAATATTAATATATGTACAAAAACAAACATTAAAAATACCTGAATTACTTACCTTAAAATAATCTGAAATGTGAATAAAATACCTAAAGTTTTTTTATATATCAAATACAACAACAATTTTATATACAAATGAATTTGTTTTATTTCTGTTTTTAATACAAAATTAAAGAAAATGCTTAACAAATCGTTTTTTCGAATGGCAGTTTTTATGTTCAAAATGCAGTTTTTTTCTTCAGATTTAGCAGTTTAAAAAACAAAAAAATTTGGCAACACTGAATGTCAGTGAATCAAAATTGCACCATTCTCTTGTTGAGAGCAATAGAGCTTTCGCAAAAAACATGCTGAAGGTGATCAGTGAACCCAGCTTTATACCGTAATGACTCAAAACACCAATAAACACACTGAGTTCAGTGGAATGACTTAAGTACTGGAATGACTTAATTATTTTTAGATCTGTTCTTTTAGTATTGGAATTCTTTTTGAAACAAACAATAACTGTTTTGCAAAAAGCATACGGCATAACAAAAAATAGTACTCAACTCATTCATTTTCGTGATTTCTCACACAAAAAAGTGAATAAATTAGCAAATTACATCAGCAAGCCACATCAGAAAATAATACTCAACTCACTCATACTTATTTTCCTATCACATGAGAAAGTGAATCAAATCAAATTATTAGCCCCCAACGAAGTGATAGAGTAATAATTTGTCTACCCAAATACGAGTACTATGAGTATTTTTTGGGTTAAGTGGGAATGAGCCCCAAGAATGATAGAAACAAGATTAAGCCATGGTATAATAATACAAGGTAGCATTGACAGTTGCTTGGGAAAACATCTTCTGTCAAAAAATATACTCAAAAAGAGAGCGCTCACAATCCGCCATTGAAAACACAAAAAATGTTGAAAGCGTTAAAGTGAAAAAAAAACAACAACCACAGCAGGTGCAGATGTATTTCCACAAAAAGCTGTTTTTGACAGGAGATGCTTTCTTGTAGAAGAGAAAATAAGCAGTTGTCAATGCTAGCTTGTATTATTGTACAATGGATTAAGCGTTCCGCAGTCCCGTTATCTAATGCTCTCTCAAATGAGCGCATGACGGCACCCAGTACTTTTGCTTGACAAAAACGTATGTTAATGTGCGATCTCTTAGGCAAATTGACGAAATTGAAAATAAATTCTTTCGAAAAAGTTAAGTAAAAATATCTACTTTTCTGTACAAAATATGAATATTTTCGTACACGAAAAATATGAATTTTTTTAAACTTTCAAGATTTGTATCTCCTAAACTATTTGAGACTGACAAAATTTTATTATACCAAAGGGTTAAGGAGGTCCATATACATATTATAAAAATAAGAAACAAAATATTTAGGCGTGGGTATGGGATTAAAATTATTCCAAAGTCTGACAATATCGCTTGTGACGTCATGCTCTCTTTCTCTGATTTGCAGAATGCGTAATCTGGTTTCGATCATTCTTGAATGAGCCCATGTATTTTGTTGAGTTGGTATAAGCATACACTTGCACCAATAGTCATGGCCAGTGTTGCCATGTGGGCAGATAAAACTTGTTTTGCCAGTTTTTTGAGAGGGTAGAAAGTTTTCAAGTTTTTCCCTAAAAATATAAAGTTTTATTTTATTTTACCCAGTTTTTTAAGTTTTTACGATTAAGGGGGGAAATATACCCAGCGGCCGAAGAATGTTTGTGCATTTTTTTAAGGAAACCTAAGGGATATTTTTAAATGAGGGTTCTTATAACTTAAAATATACACATTCAAGAGTATGGTTAGTGTTTTTTTATTAGAAAAAAATTAATATTAAGGTAGATACAGCATTTTTTGTAGAGCGCTCTGAAAATGCGGTGACCAAGATTGCTCCTCCTTAATTCAACTGAAATATATTATTAAAATAAATACTTAAAACTCGTACTTGTCATAACCAATTTTGAGAATATTGATTTTTCACAAAATGGCGGACTTCCGAACGTTAATTAATGATTTTCGACCAAAAATTCGTCATTATTTTACCTATAAAAAATGAACGAAGCAACGAAAAAAAAATCTTATGACAAGTACGAGATTATTATGAATAAAACAAGCCTACAAAAAAATCAAAACGATCGGTTCACTGACTAGGGTATAACTGTGTTATTTTTTGAGATATCGACTTGAAATTTTCACCACATATTCTTTAGACCTAAAGCTTTAAGAAAATGTAAACAATTTTTGAAAAAAAGTTCTGGGTATATTTCCTCTCTTAAAACGATGCTTTCTATTTTAGTGAAATTATGAATCAAATAGTCTAAATTGTATTTTACTACAAAAACATAAGTACACGCAAAGAAAAAAAACGTTTATCGCCAGTTTGCCGCAAACGAACTTCGTTTGTCGTGCTTGAAATCGTTTATTGCAAACGTTTCAACAGTTGTCATAAACGTTGAACGAAAAATAAACAAAATTTTCAGTTGTGAGAAACGAGTCATTTAGTTGCAGGAAATTAATTTCGTTTGTCATAAACGCGAGAGATTTTTAAATTTCAGCAATAGAAAACTTCGTTTTTCCCAACTGAAAATTTTGTTTATTTTTCCCTTCGTTGTATAAACATAACGCTTATAGTTTAGAGTTACTTTTTGGACAAATTGTTACTATATAAGGAAATTGGTAGTTTGCTTAATACGCGGACGAAGATAGCAACAGAGGTGGAATCCATAAGAAGACGGACGGACATAATGAGAAAGATTTTTAATATAATAAATAATAATTACCGAAATAGCTTGCGGTTTATATATATATAAGATATATTTTTTAGTAGTGACAACTGAATTTTCGTTTGCGGCAAATACAGCTCGCAAGCGAAGTATAGTTGGTGAATTTTTCAGTTGTGGTAAACGAAAAATTTCTTTGCGTGTATCATTTGAAGCTGCTACTACTTATTTTCACTCCTTTTCAAAGTTTATTTTTATGGCAGCGCTGTTGCTATTATTATTGCTGTCATTGTTTCTGTTCTTTTGTCTGGTTTCCCTTCGTCGAGTCTTGGCGGTCTATGTTTGGCATTCCTTTTTAAACTTGACGCTTCTGTTTACAAACATTCAGAGTTGACGATCAAGTCTTCCGTATTTTCTTGAGAAGTGAAGTGGCCAAAATAACGGGACAACGAGAGAACAAAGCGAATTGCCAAAAATTTTAAAGCACACATTTTAAAAATACATGTTTTCGTTCATTTTTAATATCAAGTTTTTTCACCAAAAACAAGTTTTTTTTACTGGAAATTAAAGTTTTTTTTTAAAAAATATGGCAACACTGGTCATGGCTCATAACTTAAGTAGTACTCATGGCAGATCTCTGAATATGATTCCGTTATGAAACCGATGCTGGTTCCATAATTTTGAACTTCATTCTAAAATGCGTTTGGTTTGGATTTAATGCCGATCCCATCCGATACAGATGCCGCTGCCAATTAAACGGTGGGACGCTTACTGCTCTTGAAGGGCACGAATCAATACTAATATGATATACTTACGATATTGAACAGTTTTTACGTTAGCTAGTCATGTACTTTTTTATGTTCAGTGTTATTATTATTCAAAAATGTAGAGCGACGCTACCTTTTTATGTTCAAATTTTAGGTAAAATGAGTGAGATTTAACTATTATCGTAAACGCCACCCACAATTATTAGTTCCAACCAATTTTAATCTCGCTGCAGATTTTCGGTTCATTGCGATGATAATGATTGGCAACATTTATGCCAGCATAATACATTGACTTGAAGCACTTAAATGCGACAGAAAATGGCAGCAAAGCGAAATCACCAACTCTTGCATCTACCGACAAAGTGGTCAAAAGCAGCCTCAGCTCAAACCCGCATTTAACTAATTTTAAATTTTTAAATATTATTCACTAGTGTAAATTGCTGCATTTTAAAGAGGAAGAAGTTTTGTCAAAAATGTATAATACATTTTAAAATAAATCAAATAATGATGATTTTATTGCTCTATGCAGCATATTTAAGGATATTTGCCAACAATTTTTTATTTCTATTTTTGGATTACATGTACTTGCCGGTTACTGGCTGCACTTAAGCCAAAGTGTTGTTAGTATGACAACAAATTTTGCTTAATTTGCAAAATATGTGTTATGTTTTTTTTGTCCTGCCACCTCCCCCGCCCCCCTTAGGTTGCTTTAGAAATCCGTCATCATAATGCTAATGAAGCAGTTGTGCTCATTTTTTGTTTGTCTCATACAAGATTTTGAATTATCGAATATTAATTTATCGATTGGTTGTTCACTGCAAGCATTGCATGATGTTCGATGTGACAGCTAAGCAACATACAAACATATATAGTAGAAGGCATTGTTTCATTTAATTATCCATGTTGCACAGTGAAAAAATTTCGTGATATTATGACCAAATGTAAAAACAAAAGAGTATAGATAAAGGTGAAACCAAAATAAGTAAAACGTTCTTTAAATTTTTGTCAAATATTCGCAAAAGTTTCTGAACTTTCAAGAGTTTAGAAACTTCATCAAAAAATGTAATTTCTCATAGTTTAGAAACATCTCTTTTAAAATATGTCCTGATTTTGTGAAATGTATCATCTCAAATATATAAGAAATCAGTTTTGCCAACTATGAACTTTCTTGAGGTTTAGATTTCGTAAATTTCTGATATTATAGAACAAACCTATGAGTGAGTTTAGCCCATCAAAATCAAATGGAACAAACAGCTCTTAATGTCCGAGTATATACAGAAAAGGAAAACAAAGAGTATTTTCATAAAAACTCATAGATAATAACTCAAGAAAAAATTATATCCTGCCTCCCATACAAAGTGACTGTATAGAAATAGTAATATCTCTTAAAATTTCATAAAACTCAATCAAAGCAACTGATATTTTGCTCATAAGCTTTGATTTCAAATACAAAATCCAAGTTTAAAGATTTGTCTAAATCGGACTAAAACCACGACTACCTCCATACAATGTTTTTTTTTTTTCCTCCATACAAAGTGGCGTTATTTAAACGATTGTATGTTGAAGTTGTTACAACCCCTTTGGCAACTAACAAGTTTTTAACTAACACCTCGTAATTTTTCACAGAAGATTTGTTTCCTGATATACATTTAAAATATTTAAAAATCGAAATAAAACCACGCCTAGGCTGTGACGCAGTGGGTAGAGTGCGTAACCCATACGGCAAAGAACCCAGAATCAATTTCCACCTGACACAGAAAGTTTTTTTAATTGAATTAATTTTCCCGCTCGGTCGTCACCTCTCCGCAGACAATGGCAAACCTCAGGGAGTAAAAAATGCCATGTAAAGCTTCTGGAGAACATACACATTAACAGTGCAGAGTCGGTAAAATCAAGTAGGCCCAGTTCAGTACTAGTTTAATTGATTCCATAGGTTTCGAAAGATTTTTGACAGCTGAATAAGAAGGGTCTGGTTCTTTTGACACAATCTCATGTTGTGTCAAAAAATAATATAAAAACCCTTAATTTAAAAAAAAGTAAAACGTGTCCTTTTCTACATATTTACACTAAGGGAAAAAAAATATTAAATTTATCCAAAAACTTTTTTAATTTATCCAAAAAGCGAGTCATTTTTGCACCAATAACGCATTTACTTAAATCGTCTACGTAAATATTTAAAATTTATTTAAATACTTTTTTAATTAAATAAAATATTAAAATATTTAAACAGAATTAATAAAAAATATATTAAAATTATGCACGAATTTTTTTAAATATCTTTCAAATATTTAAAAAAAAATAAAACTATCGCATTTAAAGAAAATTTATATAAAAATATTGAAATTAAAAAAAATTATTTGAATATTTCCCACGAGATGCGTCCATCAAATGCCATTTGGTAGTATATTTTATATTCTGTTTTCATTCTCTAATTTATACTATTTTTGACAGTTATTGCAGTATTATGGCAACAAATGTCAAAATAGTACAAATTAGAGAAAGATAAAGATAAAGAAAACTTGAAACTGAAATAACGGGGTAAAGAAAAATATGCAGGCAAATGACAACCGGCGCAAGACATTTGTGCGAAAATGTCCGGTTGTCACTCAAACCTTACACAAATATATTGTGCGATCATCAATCGCACTCACAATAAACTTTGCCAAAAATCCAGGCTATATTACCCTTGCAACAAAAACTAAATGAGAACTATAAAGCTGCAACTGCAAGAAATAAACTGCAGGAACAGTGCGATGCTGTTGCTGCTTTTCGGTATATGTGTGTACGTGTGCGATACTGCTTGCTTGTATGGAATATGTGTGTACGTGTGTGGTATAAATAGAATTCAAATACGAGAAAAAAACGAGTTGTAACGAAAACATTTGATTTATCCACGTAAATATTTAAATAAAATTTATACTAAGGCGTGGATAATGCTAATATGCGTTATTTCCGTTAGTGTAGGTTAAGATTTATCGTGATAAAACGTGATCTTAGGCGAAAGACCGCTAGAGATTCAGATGTGCTTAGAGATTCAAAAACTTTTGAAATCATCTATCTGAATAAAGAAACCATAGGTCTGTGTAATTTTTCTATTCTTGGGATATATAATAATCTTAAAATAAGGGCCATTTCGTATGAAGCGGACAACGAAAAAAGTAATGAGTTATAAAATTGTGGCATTTTTAATAAGTTTATTTTTTTTATAATTCTTAAAAACATATTTTTCCTTCATCACGCCTTCTATGGTTTAATACCAACAAAATGTTGGAACCTAGATTGATACGTGATAAAGAAGTAAACAAAAAGCGCAACAACAAAGTCTTTGCAGAATCAATGCAGTCAACTTTTTGAAATTTTGCGACTAGCAAAAGAGTAGAAAAACATTGTTTTGACAAAGTATAGCGCTTCTATAATTCCGTTCTGGTTTATTGATATTGCGCTTATTAGCTTGTCAAAGTTAGTGGACTGCTAGAACCACTGAGACTACTGATGAGTCGGAGTAGCGTCCAACGAAACCATGGTCTAGTCAGCTTGGTTTAGTTCTGCAAAGAACTTTTTATTGTAGCAACCTGTTGCTTCATGAATTATTTGGCATTAAGCTCACAATATAATTCTTAAAAAATATGTTTTTTAAGAATTATAAAATAAATAAAAAAGTAATGTTCTGAAATTCGTTCATATTAGGCATATTTGTACTTCTAGGGGATATGAACGCGTTCATATATTTTTTTTTTGATTTGAGGTTTAGCTGTTAAGATATGGGATTCTATAGAATTCACCAAATTGACGGAAGGGTTTTTTTGAAATTTTATTTTCATATTGAAGATAATTTTATAAATATAAAATAATAATAAAATATATATATTGTATATATACATATATAGCATATTCAGTTTTGATTTAATTACTAAATGAACCTTTTTAGAAATTTCCAATTTATGTAATTTTATTTCAATAAAAAAAAAAACAAATAAAAAAATAAATATCTTAAGTAACTATTAAGAGATTTTCATATATTTTATATACAATAAATAAAAATAAATAACTGGCCATTTCAGTCCTTGAAAGGACTTTGACCTAGCTTCTTATGATCAATTGTGTTGTGCGTGTTATTAAGTTTATACACAATTGACCGAGAACCGGACCTACATGCTTAACGCCGACTCCGAACGGCGATGAACGATGAATGTTCTCGTTCTCAAGAAGCTTTACATGGCATTTTGATTACTCTCTGAGGTTTGCCATTGTCTGCAGAGAGGTGGCGACCGTACAGAAAAATTATTTTAATTCAAATAATTTTCTGTCGCTGCTGGGGTTCGAACCTGGGTTTCCAAAGTTCGTTGACATAGCGGCCACGCACTTTAACCAACTACGCCACGGACGCCACATTTTATATACATATAACAGATATTTTTGCTGAAAAATTAATGGTGTTTCAAACTTCCGAACGTTGTTTATTTTTGTTTAATTTTTGCCTTGTATATTTAATTTTTTCCTATTATTTAACAAAAAAAGTTTTGATGAAGAGAGTGAAGATTTTTAAAAAAATTATTCATTACATTACTACGGCGATTTGATCGTCAGTGACTTTTTGAATAAAAGGTAATTTTTAAAAAAATGTTACAAAAGCTCGTTAAAAAAGCGTTTTATTCCTTAACATAGTCTCCTTTTCGATACATTCAGTTCAAAAAATATGTTCAACAGCTATGAATGACGATGTGAATGACCTTATTTGCCGACGGATCCACTTTTGGTCTTCTTTGGTGCATGTTCACCCGGAGAAGTCCACTGATTTGACTGTTTCTGGGTCTCTGGTGCATAGCGATGAAAGGATGTTTCGTCCACGGTTGCGAAACAGCGAAAAAACTCCTTCGGATTGCGGTTGAATATCACCAAACACTTCTTTGAAGTGGTCGGCTTTTTCATATCCAAATATTCATATAAAATATGATGTATCCACTCAGTTGAGATACCTACAGCCTCATCCATCTCACAAACTTTCATTATCCAATCGCCCAATATCATTCTATGAATTTTATCGATGATTTTCGGCGTAACTAATTCTTTTAGGCGACCTGAACGTTCGGCGTCACTTTTCTGGACCACAACGGAATTCAGTAAAACCCTTCTTAACTATTGAAATTAATAGACTATGTAATGGTGCAGAGTCCTCATCGTATTTATCGAGCCTTTTCTTGGATTCGGTGATTTTTTTTTTTTTTTTTTGCAAAAAATATTGCTTAGTAAGTACTCAAAATTCACTATTTTCCATTTTTTTGAAAAAAAAAGAAAATGGCTTTTATTAATATACATACATGGATGTTTTCAAAAACGAAATTATAACTTAAAGCAAAACTATTTGTCCTTCCAAATTATTTTCAGCGAAAAACTATGGTCTAGTTATCATTTTCATTGAAACCATTTTATCCTAATTAATTTTTTAATTAAACTTCGTTTTTAATTTAATTTGTATGTACTCGTATGCTTCAAATCGTTGCACCATTTCATATTTCTTTTTTTTTTTAATAAGCTTCAGTCAAGCTTAGCTTTAGTCATTCAGTCTTCTCGTATGCTTCAAATCGTTGCACCATTTCATATTTCTTTTTTTTTTTAATAAGCTTCAGTCAAGCTTAGCTTTAGTCTCTTCAGTCGCAGGCAGACTTACCTTGGTTCTAAATGGGGTGATAGATTAGTGGCAAGGAAAGGATTATCAAGTGAAACATGTGTAGGTTGTTCTAAGCGTGTCGGAAAGCCAAAGTAACATGAGAATTTGGATCTGAGGCATGAGGATATGCCTTTACATCAGTCAAACTTCTCTAGCACCAACTTCAACTTCAAGTCGTATATCGGTGATTCCATGTCAAAACGCCCACGTTTCTGACAACACTATTTTTGAAAATTTTTCAACTCTCTGGGTTAATAGTTCTCTTGAAACGTATTATATCTGCATACTTTGTTTTTTTAATTTTAATTTCTATTTTAAAGATATACACTGTAAAAAATTGCAAAATTTCTTAAAAAATACAATTAGTGCATGTATTCAAACAGCTGTAACTTCGAAACCGTAAGTCGTACAGAAAAAATCCGAGATATATCTCAAAGATCTTGAATGAGTCTTTTTTGTGGTATACTATTTTTGGACTCCTTTTGTGAATTTTTTTTTTAATTTTTTTAGTCTGAAGTTTTGAAGTGGAGTCCGTAGCGTAGTTGGTTAAAGTGTGTGGCCTATGTCAACGAACCCGGAGACCCGGGTTCGAAATCCAGCAGCGACAGAAAATTATTTCAATTAAAATAATTTTTCTGTACGGCCGTCACCTCTCTGCAGACAATGGCAAACTTCAGAGAGTAATCAAAATGCCATGTAAAGCTTCTTGAGAACAAGAACATTTCGTTCATCGCCGTTCAGAGTCGGCGTTAAACCTGTAGGTCCGGTTCTCGGTTAATTGTGTACAAATTTAATAACACGCAGAACACAATTGATCATAAGAAGCTAGGTCAAAGTTCTTTCAAGGGCTGAAATGGCCAGTTATTTGTTTTTTATTCTAGTCTGAAGTTTTGTGTCACATTTTTCTTAGTAATCGCATTAAATTTTTCACCTTTTCAACATAGTGCCTTATACAAAATTTTAGCTTGGGGTTCCAACTATTGCTATTTTCAACGAATTTTTAAAAAAATGCCTACAAAAGATTTCTTACTTTTTTACCGAAAATTTCATATATATATATTAATAAAAATCATTTTCTGTTTGTTTGACTACTATACAAATCTTCACGACTGAACGGATTTAACTCAAATTCGGCTCACATATTACTTGAATCCTAACTTAGGTATGGCATACTAAGTTTTGGCCTCGCTACTAGCGTATTTTTTTCAAGCGAAAATGCTCAATTTATTAATTTTAAGAAAATACTGTTATTTTGACACCAAAAACATTCACATATCTTTAAAATTGCACAAACTTCTGGTACAACGTCTTTTTCTAATAACCATCGTTTCCTTAGAATAACAAAAAAACTATCAGAAATTCGTATATTTTACTTGCGATGCAAATAACTCCGTTGTTTTTGAAAATATTTCATTCCAAATTTTTTTCGTTGATAAAGTCAATTCAAGCACTTAATAAAAGCAATTTATAGGGTACCATTATTTTAGCGGATATATTTTTAATATTGCTTTCAAAAAAGGTCCAAAATATTGACTTTTTACTCAAAAAATGACACAAAAGTTGTTTTTGTTGTTAAAATAATAAAAACTCAAATATGAATTTTCAACTACCTTTCACATGACATGGCGCTTAATAGCAAAAATGCTTCCAATTTTACAAAAAAATGTATTACCTGTTTCTCTCATCAAAAAACATGACCCTACCCCCAGTGATTTTTTAATGAAATTAATTTTTTTCAAAAGTTGTTTTTATTCTTTTTATATAATAGTTAAGCTCAAAGAATAATTTATGTGAAAAAATTATACCAATATCTCTTTCCGATCAAAAGTTACTGGGTCTGTAGATGATTTAGGTCTAAAGTTTGATCAGGTAGGTGGCGCTGTTGTTGCTGTGGTAGTGCTTAAAAGGGTATTTGAGAGTATAACTCAGAAACGAATTAACTTAGAAAGAAATTAGAAAGAAATTGACATAGAAAACATAACATTGACATGAAAAGAGTCCAAAAAAGTACACCACAAGAACGACACATATAACACAAAGGTCTTTAAGTTATATTTCGGATTTTTTTCTGTATGACTTACGGTTTCGAAGTTACAGCTGTTTGAATATATGCACTGATTGTATTTTTGACGATATTTTCAAATTTTTTACAGTGTATAACTTAAAAAAGAAATTGTTTTCGCAAAAACAAAAAATACAGTTTAAGTTATTTTCGCGAGCACTACTAACCTACAAAGTTAAAAAAAATTTGGATCACAAAGGTCAGATTTTGCTCAAAAATAGTCGAATATTGATGAATTTTCAATTTCCGTTGATTAGAAATGAGGATAGAAAATGCAGAAAGGTAAAAGCGTAGGACCATGGCGGGATTCGAACCTGATACCTCTGAGAAGGCAGTGGAGCCCGCTACCTATTCGACTACCGAGGCCATATATAAAAGGTGTATTATCAAGAGGTGTAGGATTGCAAACTCCTTTTTTTTAAAGTTAATGTCTGCGTAGTTATCAAATAATCGACATTTATAAACATCGAAAATTAACTCAAAGATTATAATTATTATTGTTGGGATATGCAGTGTGACCTCAAGATCTATTGTGCCCCTTCATAGACTTAGAGTTCCTAAAAAACCTTAAAGAACCTTTAGTCTAATCTCTGAGATTAATGTTAGTACATGTCCTATATCAATTTGATTTTAATGAGTTATCTGGTATTATGTGGTAACCCAGATATTTCTGTTGCATTTGAAGAAGTGCACGACACTATATTAGGACGTGCAACTCGAATTCTTCGTCCTCCATGCAAAACCTACATTTTTCATAACTAAGAATTCCCAGTTTTGTAAGGTAATAACATAGTTCAACCTACAATGACCTGTTAGCAGTCTTTTGATGATGAACACAAGAATGCAATTCGTTGAATTTCACTTCGAAATTTTGCGTTCAATCGCAGTTACGATGCTACAAATTCGAACAAATTTCTCTCATTATCATGTGAATTGTGAGAAGTGTGGTGCTCAAGATATCCACAAACTGGTGAAGTGCAAGATGTGAATACACTGAAACGACTTTACCCCGTATGTTCGACTGAAAATATCGACACAGTGAAGGAAAGTCTTCACTGACCAGAGCACCTCAATTCGTTACCATGCTCAAGAATTCGAACTCTCCACGTCCACACTGTACCAAAAATCAAAGAAAGATTTGGTTCTGCATGCCTAAAAGGTTTATTTGACTCAACTACTGCAGTCGGCGGACCACTAGCAGCACCGCAAGTTCTCGGGTTGGAACTTGGAAATTGGAAATAGTGAATGACGACGGTAATTTTTGCAAATAAATCATATTGTCTAACGCTAATTTTCACATTCACGGTTATGAACATAATTTCTGCATTTGGGGGTCCAAAAACCCACGAGTAATACAGCCAATGCACTCACAACTAGTAACTAGTAAATGTATTTTATGTTCAACTTCAGAAGTAATGTTAAAATTTTTCCTGAATACAATCTTCGCTAGAAAATAACAATAGGTATGACAGGCTGAAAGATGCGTTCAATTTAGAAAAGTATACCACATAAACAGCCCCATCACACTAAGTCTTAAGTACGTTTTTAAGCATGTTATGGCAATAATTGCCTTAAGCTTATTGCCATGTATATAATGGGTAAAAATGGCATGCCACTTAAGGATACACATACGACGGAATGTATTCAAAGCACACAATACCTTCTTTCAAAAATCTTATAACATAAATTTTTTATCCATTCTGCACAGATGTAGCTTAGTAAAATGCTAGCATACTACACCATGAAAGAAAAGTTTCAATTTAATTGTCATTTAAACAAGCACAGAATGTCAATTAAGCACATTAAAAAATTTTTTTGTCAATTTCATATTTTTGTGACTGAAAATATCAAATTTCCACTGTACGAGGGTTGAAACTCATTACAAATCCTAAAATTTCACTTTTTTTTTCAGTGTATTTTTTATTTTTATTGGCAGGTGCAATGAATTATTTTGATTTAAAGCTCATAATGACAAGTTTTATGTTAATTTTCAGGATATTTGAGCATTTAAAATAGCATAAGCAACGCTATTAAGATTCTATCATCTTGATAAACGACGGCACACTTACCTCAAAAGTATATCAACGCGCTTTATCAAATGTAACATTTCTTTAAAATTTTTCAATATAAAACCTGAATTTTTGTTTTTAGAAATGTTTTTTTTTTTTTTTAAAGAAATTCACAAAATTCCACAAATATTTTTTTAAGCAACTTGCATACTCTTTAACCCTTTTCGTCACGCGTCTTTACCGTTAAGCAAATCAAAGCCGAGATCAAAAATTTTCGCGCGCTCCAGTGAAAAAGCTTTTTTCCACTTTAATGGCTGCGATGCAACTGAAACAAACTGAGCGAGCCAAATTGCGTGGAAAGCCAACTAACAACATACGACATCATAAGGACGACGACAAGGAAAGTGAAAGGATCTGCTTTAGGACAAGGCAGGCAAGCGGCGGGACAATCAGAAGAAAGTCATTTTTGGCGCCCAAGATTATTGTGACAACTAGCTACAGTGTGGTGCACAGTAGGTGCAACACTAGAGCTTGTTTTGAACAGACTGTAAAAGACATGCGCGCAAATACCACGTGGATGTGTTCGAGGCGCGTAAAGCGAGGACAACAAATGTAAACAAAGCAAATGATGTTTGTTGTCAAAGAACTGCAATTCATTCATTGATGAATTGTTGGCGGTTTCCGGGGAGGTTGGGGGAGTTTGTAGATGATTTTTTTTTCTATCTTTATGCTTGTGTATGTGTTTAAGTCGCCGAGCCCATATGAATGAAGCAAACAGCTGCAATTGACTGGAAATTGGCGCGCAGCGGAAATGCGTTTTGAATATCCGCTAGAAGCGTTACAGCTTTAGATGCCAAATTTATTGCTGCTCGTTACATTACGACTCTCAAGCTATTCATTTGTTTACTTGCCAATTTAACGTAAATTTGCGACAGTCTTGTATTTGCTGTTTTATTCTTGTGCTCCTTAGAGTTTATTAGGAGGATCTACCAATGCAAGGCAACACGCAGCTGCCATTATTTGTACAATAAATAAAATTGATTCCTCCTCGGCTGCCTTCTATTTATTGATTTCTATTTTTACCTTTTACTGACGACACTGCATTCTTTATACTCAAAATTATACCCTTTTGAAGTCCAAGGGAGACACTTCACTTCGGAAGGGTATCAAATCAAACAAAGTCATTTAATTTCTGCAACAACAATTCTGCTAGCGGAAAGCAGAAGAAGCAGTAATAATAGCTTAAGTCTCAAATAAACTGTGATGCACTTTCATTCTATTACAGCTTTAGGGAAAACAAGCAAAGCTTTGCTAACATTACTTATCAACAGTATATACGCTATCTTAGAGTTCGAAACAAATGAGGGCAATGTGATAAGTTAGTGACTTTTTGAATAAAAGGTATTTTTTCTGCAAAAAAGCTATTTACTTCACAACGAAGTATCCTTTAAGATCAAAACATTTAGTCCAACAGTTCTCCATTGTTCAAGTGGGTACAGTTGCGACATGAATGGGTTTTCTGAAAAAATTGGCAACCATTTGCTTGGGTGTACTCCGTCCGCGGATAACATTTGTCGAATTTTTCTAACTTTGAAAGACACCAACAGTGGATTGCTGCTTTGTTTGGGGCTTAAAAACGTAGAAAGATGATTCGTCATCTTTGGTGATGTCGTAGACGTGTTTCGAACCACCTATTGCTGTATTTTTTAGAATTTCCTTGAAACAATCGACACGAGCCTCTTTTTTTTTCAACATCTCCTACAGTTCAGGAGTATTTCCATCTTGTTGGAAGATCCCAAATGTTCATGCGGTACCAAAAAAGATGATGCCGTGAACCACCTGATGAACTATCTGGAGTACAACCAGTGTTGCCAGAATGGCAGTTTTGCCTGCAAATGGCAGTTTTATTAACTCTGTGCAGTTTGGCAGTTAAAAAGACAAAAATGCAGTTTTTCCATTATTTATGCAGTTTTTTAAGGTAAAATGCAGTTTTTATGAAAATATAAAATCTTATGTAGTTATCATAAATTCTCTTTACCAAAACATTCATTATGGTTCAATTACTTTTTTAAAGCAGCCCTGGTTTAAACTTCAGCAGCAGTTTTAAAAGCTTTATACTTCAGCAGCAGCTTTAAAAGCAGCCTTGCTTTGAACCATAAAACGTAAAGTGTTAACGAATTTTTAATATAATTTCAACTAGCTGTCGACTTTTAATATCGACTTTTTGTTTTGTAAAAAATCAAGAAAAAAAATTGGATGAAAATTTAATGTGTAGTTGAATATGTATTGAAAATTCATTAAAAAATCATGTTTTATGGCATAACTTCTGAACACTTCAAGAGCACATCTTCATTTTATATCATTGGAAAGTCAATGGAACGTAAAATAAATGAAAATAATGAAAATGAAAAAAAAAAATAGGGCACCTGTCGCTGGCATTTTAAATAGTTTTATATTTTTGCCTTAAAGTAGACGTAGTAACCTTTTCAGTCATATCCTATTTGCGAAAATCGGATTTAAATTGACTGAGCTATGTTGTTTCAAAAAAGACCCCATTTTGGCCGCGAAAAATGATTCTAAAAATGTATAACTTTGGATTTGGTTTTCTAATCAAGATAAACCAATCCAAGAAAAAGCCAAATCGGAGATGGTCAGTGCAACTGACATTACACTTCAATGTGAAATAGGGGATATGCAAAAAAACATTAATTAAAATTATCTGAATTACTTGTATTAAAAATGATTTCATATGTGAATAAAATACACGAATCTTTTTATATATTAAATACAACCATATATTTTTTATGTTTTTTATAATTATATATACAAATGACGTTTTTTAGAATGGCAGTTTTTGTGTCCAAAATGCAGTTTTTTTTTTTAGATTTAGCAGTTTTTTGAAAAGAAAATCTGGCAACACTGAGTACAACGAATTGCTCGGTGATCGTGCTTATGACATTCCTCACAGAGAAATGACACCAATGCGTTCATTTATTCGGTGAGAGTAGAGTTGTTGCACTGTATATTTCAAAAGCGTTTGACCGAGTGTGGCATAAAGCGCTCGTGTCTTAACTAATATCATTTGGTGTCGGTAGTACATTTGGTATCTATCCGTGTCGTTGTTGACGGCGTTTCGTCCAGAGAGCAAACCATCAATGCGAGTGTACCACAGGGTTCAGGCCTATATCCAAGTTTGTTTCTGGTTTTTATCAACGACCTTCTGTCATTGACTCATAACCCAATTTATTCGTTTGCGGACGACAGCAGCATTTGCAATACATACTCGTTAAAAAAACGGCCGGGCTCTTTGGATATTGAGAGAAAAAGACAAAATATGAATGACACACTTTATAAAGACCTAGAAAAAATCTCTGAGTGGGGTCGTGCTAATACACAGAACCAAAAACGTACTTAATAACAAAGAAAAAGTTCTTTGTCGCAATGTATCATACATTACAATTGGTCCAAAGTACGAGTACTTTGGCTCAATGAATCTTTATTCTTAAGTTTTCTTAAATTCTTAAGTTAACGGTGTACATGAATTGTTGCTAAAAATCAAATAACTTTTTAATTGTGTGTAAGTAAAAAGTTCTTTGATTTCTATGAACATTTTCTTACAGCCAAAGAAAAGTTTCTTTAAATTAAGGAAAAAAGTTCTTACAGATAAAGAACAGATTGCTTGATTTATTGTATGCAGTCCTTTGCTACAAAGAACTGATACATTGAATTAAAGAAAAAAGATCTTATATTTAAAGAACAATTTACATTGACTCAAGGTATGAAGTTCATTGTTACCTCATTACCTCAATGAATGGATACATTGAATTTGAGGCAGCAATTAACCCTTTGGTTACCATTGCCCTTTATAACGAATCCAAGTTTTGTATCATGTTTATAGGAATTTTAAGCGAATATTTAATATGGTTCTTTATAAAACCATTTCCAGGCCCTATTCTAGTGAGGCGATCCTCACGAATTTTTCAGAATATTTTATGTAGGCCCCATTTCTGTAATTGAAAAAAAATACAAATATAGTTAAAAAAATCGATAAGAAAATGGTTTTCTGATCCAAAAGACTGTTTCGACTCAGCGCACAAATTGCATTAAAAAAATCATTCCATTATTCTGTATCAGATATAATATATAGAGATTGTATACCACTTTTATTAAACAAAAAATATGATATTAACAATTTTATATAAAATAAAATAAATAAATAACTGGCCATTTCAGCCCTTGAAAGGACTTTGGCCTAGCTTCTTATGATCAATTGTGTTGTGCGTGTTATTAAGTTTGTACACAATTAACCGAGAACCGGACCTACATGCTTAACGCCGACTCCGAACGGCGATGAACGGAATGTTCTCGTTCTCAAGAAGCTTTACATGGCATTTTGATTAACTCTCTGAGGTTTGCCATTGTCTGCAGAGAGGTGGCGGCCGTACAGAAAAATTATTTTAATTCAAATAATTTTCTGTCGCTGCTGGGGTTCGAACCTGGGTCTCCAAAGTTCTTTGACATAGCGGCCACGCACTTTAACCAACTACGCCACGGACGCCACAACAATTTTATATTACAACTCGATAATTTCAAATAACAACTTTTCTTTTTGTTGAAATTAGTTATTCAAAAAAATATTCTTCAGTAAATGACCAAAATTGAGAGCATGCTGGGGGGTACTCTAAATTTAACGAGTTGAAACTCTTAAAATATACTTATACTATATCATATATTATACTGGTCTTAAAAAAGTTAGAAACTCAAATTAAATTCCATTTAAATAAACATAAAAATTTGAAAACGACTTTAACTCTTTATCGCCGACAGCAATTATAAACAGTTGAATTGACTTGTTTTTTTCCACTATAATCCTTCCTGATTAGTTTTTATGTCCAAGCATGCATGAATAGCCCATAACAGCTTAACAGCAGCGACATCTACATTAAAAAATGAGAACATTTTGATAACATATATTTAAAATGACAATAATTACTAACAAATAGTAGGCATGATAACTATAATAATAACTAAAGAAACTAAAAAAATTACCATTATTGGCATCCAACCCTTCTAAGCTGGCAGTTCTTTAATTGCTTTATCTTTTACTTGACTTTCGTTGCAAAGAAAGTCCTTAATTAAGTTAAAATGTTCCTCAGTCTCCAAAAACTTCAAGAACTCTAAGAACTCCAGATCTAGATCCAAAAATCACGCTGAAATCCTTATCGATCTGAAATATATTTTTAAAGCATATTAAATTATTTATAATCAGACCGTATTTACCAAGTGAAATCCACTTGGTTTCTTGTATTTCGGCCATTTGTTCAAAATTTCAGCTAGATAAGATGTATTATTTATAACTTCGATTAGCCTATACTGACTGGTTTCTTGCGAAGAGCTGTCAAACTCGGCAGCAGACAAGTTGTCAAATTTAAGACTCCTGGCACAGGGTTTTGCATCGGTTTCAGGACCTTCAAGTAAACACAATATACAAAGTCAATAATATATAACATAAACAAGATTAAAATCAAGTACTTACCTACTAAAAAATCTCGCAACTCCTTTACATGCTCCATGAAAACTGTACTACATGATACTATCTAAATAGATTCTAAAGCATTTTCCGGTGCCTTTACCCAATGCCTCTTTTTCCGGTTCAATAGTATTCAGGCTTTTCTGTAGGAAATCGGGCTAGGATTTCCTGTTCTAGTCTGTAGTGCATACTCGTAAACGTCTGTCAGCTCCACCTTCTTGATGGCCAAATCATAAACATACTAAATATAACAGTTTTGGTCGATGGTGCAAAAGAGAACTGGCACATACTTAGAGTTCTGCCAGGGTTATGACCAGCGAATAGAAAAAAACCTTAACGATCGGTTCGTTATGGATCTGTTCTGCATTTCTTAGCAAGCGCTACCTTTATTCCTCCTCATTCGTATATCGCTTTTCGACTCAATCACAAGCGCTACTCTAAACACGCAGAAGAGAGAGAGTGGAACAGAATGGAAAAGTTGTGTTGAAAAAGCACAAAACATTATTTGCTCTGTTGTGGTTTTTGCTCGCCATCGTAAACAAGAACCAAAACCGTTTCTGCGTTTCTTTGTGCAATCGTTATGCAAGTCAGAGAACTGCACAAGCCTACTTGAAGTTCAAGCAACTTCAAGCACTTGAAAAATTGAATTTATCCATACTTGAAAAACCAAGCTTTAGCCTGCTTACAAAAATAGCAAACAGATACAAGTCATATCCCTGCTTTTTCGTTGACTTGACTTGTTATGACTTACTTACTTTGTCGTGTCTGAAAGTTGAAAAGCTTGGAACGATCGGCAAAAACTTGTAAGCTCACAAGTATCCAATTATTTCAAGAATCCACATTAATTCAAGTATCCAAATAATTCAATGAAGTGTTGGAAAAACTTTAGCGTATTAAGAATATTTAGGGTTCTATAGATTTCGTGATTAGCAGTTTTAGGGGGTAGCTGATTTCAAATCCGATGTCTTTATAAAATTTTAAATTTAATTTGGCTGATAGGGTTGCCACCTAATTTTATTTTATTTTTACGAATTCGATGCTGGGGCGAACACTAGGTAAAAATGGGTCGCTGAATCCGAATCCGTGGTCAGAATTTCAAATTTATGAAATTTTTAACCCTATAGGGTTGCCACCTAAAAATATGTTTTTTTAAGAGTTTTAAACATTATCCCACAGTTTTAGGGGGTCGCTGATTTCGAATCTGATGTCAGAATTTTAAAATTCAAGATGGCTGATAGGGTTGCCACCTAATTTTTTTTTACGAATTCGATGCTGGGGCAAACACTAGGTAAAAATGGGTCGCTGAATCCGACTCCGTGGTCAGAATTTCAAAATTATGAAATTTTTAACCCTATAGGGTTGCCACCTAAAACTATGCTTTTTTAAAAGTTTTAAACATGATCCTACAGGTTTAGGGGGTTGCTGATTTCGAATCTGATGTCAGAATTTTAAAATTCAAGATGGCTGATTCTGACAACGGATTCGGGTTCAACGACCCATTTTTACCTAGTTTTCGACCCAACATCGAATTCGTAAAAATAAAAAAATTAGGTGGCAACCCTATCAGCCATCTTGAGTTTTAAAATTCTGATATCATATTCGAAATCAGCGACCCCCTAAACTGGTAGATAATGACTAAAATTTTTAAAAAAGCATATTTTTAGGTGGCAGCGCTATTAGGTTAAAAATTCAGCTACCCATTTTTACCTAGTGTTCGCCACAGCACCGAATTCGTAAAAATAAAAAAAAAGCAGCTTATGTCTTAAATTTTAAAATTCTGACATCGGATTCGAAATCAGCTACCCACAAATTTTTTTTGGAAGACGCTGGCGCCAATAACAGTAACAATAACAAAATCAATAACATTCTTAAACGAACAACTGCAGAACCGAACTGGAATTTGGTACGGTTTCAGTTAGCGATGGCGAGTAAAAACCTCAACACAGCAAATTATGGTTTATGCTCGAAAAACAACCCGCTTCCATTCTGTTCCGATCTCTCATTTCTGCACTATGGTGCTAGTGCTTTTGTTTGAACCGAAGAGCAACAAACGGAATGCAGAGAGAAAAAGTTTTTGATCGCTTTTGTAGCGCTACGTATAAGGTACGGTTTTTTTCCATTCTCTGGTTATGACCTAATCAATTTTATAATATAAATTCATCACTTTTATTTACAGTTTAACTACAGCTGAGCCAGCCATCCAAAAAAGGGAGCTTCAACTGAGCATCACCATGAGCATATGGAATCAGCGCCAGCTTGTGAATAAAAGTTGCCTTTTCTAATAAAGCCAAAGTGTTTCCAAAAGTACCCGCTATGCACCAATTCTCAGCAACAAAACCAGAAGCACACCAGGCCCGAATAGTAACACTGCCACCTTCATTCTGAAGGCTGATGAACAGTTGGTGATTTTGCACAGCTGTTGTGGTAAAGCTGCTGAGGATGCCTGTCTTGCAAATTTTCGAGTTTCCCTTAATTGATCACAATCATTGCAATCTTTGTATCTTCAGCAGATGCGCAACATTACCCGCTGTTAACAAAAAGCATCGCCAGTTATTTGAGGCATTCATTCGTGAGGAACTTCGTGTTAAGTAGCTAGAAGTGGGTTTATAAATGGTGCTTTTGAAATGGTACTCCCCGGCCTGGCACTTTTCCTTATAGGAGTTGCTCATATAATGCTGCCTTTCTTGGATGACGGAGTCTGCTTTTGTAAAATTACTTACCTTCAGCAATGTTATTTCAATTTATTTGATTTTCCACTGTAAAAACAAAAAAAATTTCCACTGTAACACTTATTAAAATGCGCCGCTTGTTCGCTTTTTTAGTTTAAATCTTTATTTTTTCACTTTATAATTACGTTCTCTCACGTATTGCACTAAAATAATTTGACGTTCTTTCTCGCGTTGCATTAAAATTATATGAACAACTTTGCTTGCAATTGCGAAAATAACTTTACCGTAAGTTTTTAACTTACTCCGTTAGTTTTCAAGGAACTAATTCCTTTGAATGTAAGAATAAGTTCTTATGTTTAATGAACGTAACATTGAAATCAATGAACTGTACATTGATTTAAGAAATTAGTTCCTTGAATGTAAGAATAAGTTCTTTGAATGTAAGAACACGTTTCTTGAATATAAGAAGAAATTCCTTGAGTGTAAGAACAAGTTCTTTGAATATAAGATCAAGTTCTTACGTTTAAAGAACGTAACATTGAAATAATTGTACTGTACATTAATTTAAGAAATTAGTTCCTTGCATCTAAGAACACGTTCTTTAAACGTTTTAACAAGTTATTTCAGTATAAAAACAAGTTATTTCTTTGATATGAAGAAAATTAATTAATTAATGATACATAAAATTGTTACAATAAGTTAGTCTGTCCATAGAAATTTTAAAACAATATCAAGATATATTTGAAAAAATCAGTTTTTTATTGAGATAAAATTTTCTCTAACGTTTTTTAGATATTATATAACACAAGAACTGGAACAAAATTTTAATGAACACAAACAAGGAACTGTTCCTTAAAATTAAGAACAACGATTCATTGAGCCAAAGAATTTGTTCTTTGGGGCAATGAATAGTTGTTAAAAATCAATGAATTTCGCTTTATGAACGAGATTCTTTGATTTTAAGAACAATAT
Source organism: Pherbina coryleti (assembly GCA_943735915.1). Lineage (NCBI taxonomy): Eukaryota > Metazoa > Arthropoda > Insecta > Diptera > Sciomyzidae > Pherbina > Pherbina coryleti. The sequence goes on along the minus strand of OX030951.1, from coordinate 48,764,518 downwards.
TTGGTTCAGTGTAGAGTCAAGTTTAATACCAGCAAGACCCAATGTTGTCTGATAACCCACAAACGAATGCATTGCCCATAAGCTCCCCCTAAAATGAACGATGTGGAGTCAGATGCTCTTGACGTTCTCTGCATATCGATATGATCTGACCTTCGCTGGAATGATTATATTTTCAATGTGTCAAAAGAGGCCAAGTGCCTAAGTTTCTTAAAACGGTGCAAAATATATTTCACCCCATCTGATCTCCGCATGATCTACACTTCATATATCAGGCCGAAAATGGAGTACAATTCGCACATTTGGGCAGGTGCTTCAATATCCTATTTGGAGCTTTTGGACCGAATTCAACGGAGTGCGATATATTTGATAATAATAACAATAAACTGGCAATTTCAACCTTTGAAAGGACTTTGACCGAACTTCTTATGATCAAATAGTACTGTGCGTGTTTATTAAATGTTTGTACACAACTGATCGAGAACTGCCGTTTTATGCCGACTCCGAAAGGCTATTGTGCATGTTCTCAAGAAGCTTTACATGGCATTATTTACTCTCTGAGGTTTGCCATTGTCTGCAGAGAGGTGACGGCCGAACATAAAAATTAATGTTTTTATCGATATATTTTTTAATAGGGGATGAAAATATTTCATCTTCTCTCAACTCTCTCGGGTATCGAGGCAATTTTGGGTGCCTTAGCCTTTTATAGCCCCAGTCAAAATTATTTACACTTTCAGAAGAAAAAGATTAAAGAAAGGGCTCGTCTTTTTTGTTGTTTGCATAATTTGCAAAGAAATTTTTGGTCGTTGTATTTTTTTGTAGTATGCAAAGTAAAGAAAACATGTTTTACAAAACCTAACGGAAAATATCATGAAAAAAAATAGCAAAATGTAACTATTCACTGGCCTATACAGTTTTCGCACAATGTTTTGTGGACTGATGAGTCTTCCTATAAATTAGAGGAGTCTTTTGGAAAACATTCATGTATCTTCCTTTAATACTAAAAAGTAAGGCAGACTCCAAGAAAGAGTGTGTAAATACTAAACCTCTGCACAAATGCACTCGTTTTTTCCACAACAGTAGATCCAACAGTGCAGAGTTCAGAGCTTGACAGAACTCTGTTAGTCAAGCAGAGCTTATCCAAGTCATTGAATGATAACAAACGAACACTGCAGAGCACTCGTCAGCTTCAAATCAAACCATGTTCTCGGTTTGCTTTAACAGAACAATTACTAACAGCGAAAAATGCACCAATCACACCTAACACAACAGAACCTTGGCGAAGTAATTATTTCTACCATTGGCAAATAGAAATGTAATTTTTACGAATTCGATGTTTGGGCGAACACTAGGTCAAACTAGGTCGCTGAATCCGAAATCGTTGTCAGTATTTTAAATTTATAAAATTTTTAACAAAAGGGTTGCCACCTTATAATGTATTTTTTACGAGTTTTAAACATTGTAAAACAGTTTTAGGGGGTCACTGTTTTCGAATCTGATGTCAGAATTTTAAAATTAAAGATAGCTGAAAGGGCTGCCACCTAATTTTATTTTATTTTTCGAATTCGGTGCTGGGGCGAACACTAGGTAAAAATGGGTCGCTGAATCCGAATCCGTTGTCAGGATTTAAAAATTATGAAATTTTTAACCCTATAGGGTTGCCACCTAAAAATATGCTTTTTTAAAACTTTTAATCACTATTCTACAGTTTTAGGGGGTCGCTGATTTCAAATCTGAAGTCAGAATTTTAAAATTTAAGATGGCTGATAGGGTTGCCACCTAATTTTTTTTCATTTTTACGAATTCGATGCTGGGGCGAACACTAGGTAAAAATGGGTCGCTGAATCCGAATCCGTTGTCAGAATTTCAAAATTATGAAATTTTTAATCCTATAGGGTTGCCACCTAAACATTTGTTTTTTTTAAACTTTTAATCACTATTCTACAGTTTTAGGGGGTCGCTGATTTCGAATCTGAAGTCAGAATTTTAAAATTCAAGATGGCTGATAGGGTTGCCACCTCATTTTTTTTAATTTTACGAATTCGATGCTGGGGCGAACACCAGGTAAAAATGGGTCGCTGAATCCGAATCCGTTGTCAGAATTTCAAAATTTTTAGGTGGCAACCCTATAGGATTAAAAATTTCATAATTTTGAAATTCTGACAACGGATTCGGATTCAGCGACCCATTTTTACCTAGTGTTCGCCCCAGCATCGAATTCGTAAAAATGAAAAAAAATTAGGTGGCAACCCTATCAGCCATCTTGAATTTTAAAATTCTGACTTCAGATTCGAAATCAGCGACCCCCTTAAACTGTTAGATAATGTTTAAATTCTTTAAAAAGCAACATACTATTAGGTGGCAACCCTATTGTTAAAATATCATACTTTTGAACATCTGACAACGGATTCGGATTCAGCGACCAATTTTTGCCTAGTGTTCACCCCATGCTAAAAAATGTCAAATTTTCGATTGGAACTGTCAAAATTCATCTGGCAATGCTTCATGTTGCCGAGGCGCAAGACTTAAAAGGTAGCCCTCGTATAGGCATCGGTGCATTTAATGTTCTAATTTGAATCAATTTTTATTTACTTATTTAAAATACATGGGAGTTTTAAACATTTCATTTCCATCATTTAAAAAGTCAGAACAAATTAAAATTTTTCAATTGGAAAACATCAATTTTACTAAAATATAGATAAGGAGCATTTTGGGGATTCGAACCAGTTTCGCCGCATTGCTAAGCTAATGGTTGTTAATGGCAAAAATGTTTTCAATTTTTGTTATTTATGTATATCTGGTTTGCTTTTAATTCCAAATCATTACATATCATAAAAATTAAACACTTTTTAAAATAATTTCTCAGTATTGTTTTCTCAGTGTAGGTTCGTCAACAACTCCCATATAATTAGAGAGGTGGGAACATTTTTTAATGCAGTTGAGTTAATGCAAATCAAAGGAAATCATTTCTGGCTTAAAATAAAACTGAACTGACTAAAACTTACATCAATAGACTTCGAACAACTTACTAGTCTCTCGGAATATGTCGCTGCAGTCGCAACAACTTTCATTATGCTTTCTCGAGCTATTGACTACGATGACTAAAAATACCAATTTTAGCTGGCAGTTTGATGCAGTCACAGACATTCTTAGCGCTGATTTTGTAGTGGAACCTATCAACACTTTAGTCTTCTTTGGAAAGATCCACGACATAGAACCCATCATTACTGCCTTACCGGGTACACCAAAAATGGTCAGTACCGACCAATTTACGCCGCTCTGATTTTATGATGATGGCCTCCGTGGCACAGCAGGTGCAGGTTTCAATCGCAACATCGTTTTCATAGCTATTGGCAGATTGAATCACAAAAGTATGCAGATCCACTTGAACAATGCTTTTGCCAATATACAGGGTCAGATCCGCGGTGTTTTCATAGTCCCACGTAAAAGTATTAAACATATTGCAACAAATTTATACGACCACTTTGAATGGTGTTGGCGCAATGGTTTTGCCTACGTGGTGGTGCTGCTGGAGTCAAGCCGTAATGACGGAAAACTGGACGTGTACAGCTATAGTCGTTTTCCAAATTTGCGGGTCTATAAGGTGCATCCATCACCAGGGCAGCTTTATTTTAGCGACAAATTTAAAAATCTTCAGGGCTACAAGGTACGCACACCAGTGCAGTACGATCCACCACGAGTCTTTGAGTTTCATGATCGACGCATTGGTAATGTGCGTCTTAAAGGTTATGCCGCTGAGATTTTTCAGGCTTTCCTAAAGAAGCATAACGGTGTACTGGAAATAGTGCAGGTGAACAATTCGAGTGCATACGATATACCGGGCATTATTCAGCAGCTAAACAATGGTGACGTTGACTTCACCATGAATCCGTACATGTCCTATGTGGGCGTACGAACTAGCTATCCCATCAAGATGATGCAGTGGTGTGTGTTGGTGCCGTTTAGTGGTGAAATCGAAGCCTACGAGTACTTTCTGCGTCCTTTTCGACCGATAGCATGGCAAGTTTGCATTGGTGCACTTGTCTATTTGAGCCTCATGAAGGGTCTAATGGATTGGTTGCGTGGCCAGGAAAGTCGAAAGACTCAATTTGGTCGTGCTTTTCTGGAAATAATACGTCTGATGCTTTTCGTACCCATGCCCACAATGAAGCTTGGGAAGAACAACTGCCTGCGCTACGCATTTTGTTTTCTGCTAATGGCGATACTGGGCTTTATGCTCTCCAATCTGTATCTGGCTTCATTGACCAGCTTCTTGGCTAAGTTGATCTTTGAACGCCAGATTGATACCATTGCAGATATGGTTGCGCGAAATATTAAAATTCATGCGCTGGACTATGAGATTCCCATAATTCTACGTAATCAGGGCTTGACACCTGGTTTCGCTAGACTGCTGGTGCCACGAAAATCATCGGAACTACTGCGTGACTTACTCGCTCTAAAGACTGGCCAGGCATATGCAGCGCGTGAGGATATCTTGACTTTTGTGCTCTTCCAACAAAGTCACATGCTGCGTCCAATCCTGCACATTGCCAATGAGTGCTTCACTACGGTACCGATGGCCTTTCTTATGCCAACGCATTCCCAGTTTGAGATGGTACTGAATCGTTTTACGCTACGTTGCGCCGCTGCAGGACTAAAAGACAAGTGGATGCGAGATTCGTTGACGGATGGCTACCGAGCAAATATTTTACATGTGCGTAGAGACTACATTGAGATTCTAAAACCACTCAGTCTGCAGCACTTTCAGTTCGCTTGGCTTGTGCTGTTCTTTGGACTGCTGCTGGCTTGCATCAGTTTTATTGCTGAGAATATTTCACGCATTACGCGAAGAATACGCATACGTTTTATATACGTCTGAGTCATGAAGCCTACAATTACAAGGTAGGCTCGTATTGGAGAGCAGGGTGAGCTAGTTGTCAAAATCAGCTGGTTTTCAAAATTTTTGTGTTTCTAATTGTTGTTGTTGCTTTTATAGATAGACGTTTGCAGCTCCTACAGCTTTGGTGTTGCAAAATTTCTCATTTGAGCAGCCATCTTGAAATTAGCTTACCTTGTAATTGTATCATGCGTGTATTTTACTCAAATGTGTTAAATTAACAATTTTGTGAATTATAATTGAATAAAAGTTGAAACCAAATTAATTTTGTAAGATGATGCACTCTACATGGATAAATTGCAAAATTTAAGAAATTCGGTTTTTCTTAGAAGTAAATCACGTTAAATTCATAAGAAACACATATTAATTCACTATTAATATTAGCAAAAAAAACAAGAAAGATTTTCCATAGTACCTCTGTTATTCTAAGAAAAAAACTATTAAGAAATGATCTTCGACTGGGCCGAAGTTAAAATATCCCCCACGGCCGAACCAAGGTATATTCAAAGTCTTAAGCAGTCAATAAAGTGTTTATTTGTAAAAACAGAAAATATTTGCTTTTATTTTTTGATGAAGTCACTTTGTATGGGAGGTGGGTGTGGTGTTCACTCGATTTGATACGCAGAGTACATGTTATATTTCAAAGCTCATTCAAAGCAAAATTTCAAGTCCATATTGTTGGAAAATTTAATTTCCGCAGGAACCAATTAAAGTCAAAATCCAAAGTTATTCCAGTTCAACGTTTATTTATAGAATAATATTCAAAAATTAAATCAAACAAATTTTCAAGTGCTGAATGAAAAAAAAAATAATATAGAAACAGTGTTATTGAAATATTTTCATAACAAGTATTTTATACAAAGTATTTGCGTTGCTGGAATATTTTCAACACTCCTTCTCAACACAGTATTCTCAAGTTCACATTTATTTTAAGCCCAACAATGTGGAAAATTTTAAATGTTTTACTTTTGGTAAGTTTTTAGTTAAAATATCGGCTACCATATCATTTGTAGATACATAACTTAAATCTTTTTTGCCAGCTTGATATTCTTCTGGTACATGGTGATATTTAATATCAATGTGCTTACTACGAGCATGGTAAACCGGATTTTTGACTAAATGTAGTGCGCTCAAATTATCACCAAACATCATCATTGGATTCTTGAAATCGTGGATGCCAACATCTTCGAGTAATTTCTCTAGGTATACTGCTTCCTTAGCTGCTGTAGATAGAGCCATATACTCAGCCTCTGTACTACTTAGAGCGACGATATTCTGTTTTTTAGATTCCCAAGATAACACACTTCCACCTAAGAAATATGCGTAGCCGGTATACGACTTCCTGTCCAGTGTGTCACCGCCCCAATCAGCATCGACAAAACATTTAAACCGGCGGCAAATCTAGCATATTTATCTCCTTCTCTTCTCCTATCTTCAAAAAAAGTATTTTGGTTGGAAAGAAAGCAGAATATAAAAGTCTCAATGCCAATCTTATCGACAAAAATAATAATAATAAAATTTTTATTAATGAGAGCTTAAATGGTTATTTCCGGGCCTTACTATCTGCAGCTAAGAAATTAAAAATTGAAAAGAATTATGCTTATCTATGGTACTCTAATTCTCGCTTATTATTGCGTAAATCAAATGACAGTAGAGTGGTGGTTGTTCAATCGTTTGACGACTTAAATCTATATATATAAAAAAGGAGATTATGTTTGTAAGGCCGCAATAGACTCCGAAACTACTCATCCGACTAGCATGAAAATTTGTGTGTAGAAGTTTTTTGGTACGGTGCATGTTTGTGGGATATCAATTTTGATCCACCTTGAACACTAGAGGACGCTGTAGTACAAATTTTTAACAAAACTGCCAAAAACTCACAAACCGCGTATGCGATTAAAATGAAAAGTGGCATACAGTAGGTTTAATGTACGATGAGTGTTTTGCTCCTATCTCTTTTTACCTATCTTGAACACCAGAGGGCGCTATAGTACAAATTTTTCGCAAAACCACCTAAAACTCCCAAACCGCTCATTCGATTAGAATGAAAATTGGTATATATTGGTATATATTGGTACGATGATTTTTTTAGCACTATCTTCTTTGAACCACCTTGAACACCAGATGGTACAAATTTTTTACAAAATCGCATATTTTTAGTTGTATTCTTAGGTTACATGTGAAAATATCTACAAAATATAAAATATTTCTTTAATTTAGTAAAATAAAAATAATGTCCGTTATTTTCACATCAAAAACATGAACATATCTTGAAAACTATGAAAAATTTTACTACAACGATATATTTAATGCAACATCGTTGCTCAAAAATGAGAAAAAAAAAATCACAAATTTAATTGTGCGACTTTCGAGTCAAATATCTCCGCTGCTTTTGTATACATTTTGTTAATTTTTTTTTCCAATATTGTGTTTTTATAATTTTGAAAAAATATAAAAGCTGAAAAATTAATTTATTAAAAAAAAATTATCTAAGTATCTCTTTCCAATCAAAAGTTATAGCCAATAATGTTTATCCAAAATATATATGTATACAAAAAGCAAAACGCTGTCTGTGTGATGGCTGGAAACTTCAAAATTACTTAGCCGATAGAGCTGAAATTTTGGCAGTACATTTTTTTCAAGTACGAGTTGGCTTAAATTTCTGTCACACCCCCTTTTGCCGCCCACAAATCAATAAAAATGCTATATTTCCTACGGTTTTCGTCGATTGGGCTACATTTTGGTAATTTAGTCTGTATCGGCAACTGTACTAAAACTGGGAAATGTCCATCTACTAGAAAACTGGGATGAGCATTATATAAGAGGGTGTGGCTCCGCCCATACAGTTAAAATTTGTATTATCGAATAGCTTTGAAAGTAAAAGTAGCAATACTTACATACAAACTCAAAATGGAGTTACTATTTGGTGATCTCCTGCTACTGGGAAACTGTAACGGGCAGTGGAAAATAACAGTGGTGTCAAACTATGAGTCTAAGAATAGTTTTGAATACACCTATTATGTTCCCATATAGTTGCAGGGTGCAGCAACGCGCGCCGGGAAAAGCTAGTAAAATATAAAAATACTAGCATACCCATTCCCAGCGTTGCTTGGAAGTATATATATGATATGAAAACATATTTTAAATTAAGACTCAAGAATCAAATATGTTTAATTCATTTTATTTTATTTGAGAATATTTCTTATTGAAATAAAAAGAGTGGCTTCTTATTGAAATGAAAAAAATTTCACATTAGTAAAATCAAAATAAATACGATATATTGGACTTATGGCAACACTGCAGCAGAAATTAACTGAGTGCAACCATGGTATAATAATACAAGGTAGCATTGACAGTTGCTTGGGAAAACATATTCTGTCAAAAAATATACTCAAAAAGAGAGCGCTCACAATCCGCCATTGAAAACACAAGCAATGTTGAAAACCTTGAAGTGAAAAAAAACAACATCCACAGCAGCTGCTGACAGTTTATGTTTTCCCGTTGAAGAGAAAATAAGCAGTTGTCAATGCTACCATGTATTATTATACCATGAGTGCAACTAGCCACTCAAGATGGCAGCACGGTGAGTTGTAGACTTCACCTCTCTCTCTCAACAAAGAGCTTAAGCTATTGTTTGCTGTTATTTTGTGCTGCTTATACATACATGGGCAGCATGGATTAAAATGCATTAATTCTTAAATACTTAAATAAAAAGTTTTACCAAAAACGTAGTACCCAGTAGCAGGGTCGCTTCTTATAGCAATTGAATAGTGAAAGAATTATTAAAATCGGTTCAGTGGTTACCCCGTGATTGAACGATAAAAATCCGAGAGAACACTTTTATATAATAGTATAGATATAGATAAATTTTTAACTACATACATTGGTCAGAATATGATTAATGATTTTTTTCAACGACCACTTTACTGTTCATAGTATTAATAATGTTTGCAGCTGCTTCCACATTAACTATAGTGTAGAAAATTCAGTTGTTATTGTTCATCAAAACATTAGAAGCCTGAGAAAGAATTTCATTAGTCTAGTTTCTAACTTACAAGTTTTCAATAGGCTTCCTGATCTAATTTTTCTCTCTGAAATCTGGATATATTCGGATGAAGTCGATAATTTTTCTATACCTAACTATAATTTTTTTTTGCTTTTCCAAATAACTCATATGCTGCGGGCGGGGTAGGAGTCTTTGTCAAGAATTCCATAAATTGTCGTGTTCTTAGCGGAGAATTGATCAGTGCCGACGTACTTAAATTAGTATGTAATATTGGCTCAGAAACTTTATGCTTCATATGCTGCTACAGAAGGCATTCTTTTGATATTAACTTCTATCTTCCCGAATTCGATAACTTGCTCAGTGATATAAAATATGATAATCTTGTAGTGATCGGTGATTTTAATATCGACTTATTGGCGGATGATGGCTCCGTTGACAATTATAATACTTTAATGGCAAAACATGGGTTGTATTCGTTCTTAAGAGAAACAACTAGACCCACCTCTGGTGCGTGCATCGATCACGTTATGGGCCGATTTAAAATTATGCAAGACTAAAATTAATCAGTACTAATCAAACCATGGATTAGTACTGAACTAGTGTAACGAAGCTGCCGGTCTTCCGGCTCTATAGCTGAGATAGGCTCAGCCGCTGTCCAGGATTCGTCACAAAATTTATAAATGTGGGATTTGTTTCGAAAATGTAGTTTTATTTAGTAAATTTTTCTTTTACAATTGCTTACTGTGAATACGAAGTAAGTTGGTGTGGCGAGCGGTGTGGTGTTGGTGCGGCGAGCGACGTCCGGTTGGTGGAGATCGCCTGCGCGTTCCGCGGACCAGGAGTTGTCGCGTTGGCTGATGTCTGTGGTACTCGTCCGGTTTCCTCTTTTCTTTCCCTGACTGCCCACTTAGGCCCTGACCGTCAACCTTGAGTTTCGTCGGGGCGATCTGACGATGCGCCTTCTATACGTCTTATCCCACCCGTGCGATCATGACGATGCGCCTTAGTAAATATTCTGCTTTATGTCACGTCAACCTTAGCTTTCCCACCCGTGCGATCTTGACGATGCGCCTTAGTGAATACTCTATCTTTGGGACTCCTACCAAGCGTCTTTTCCCACCCGTGCGATCATGACGATGCGCCTTAGCAAATACACTATCTTCAGGACTCCTACCAAGCGTCTTTTCCCACCCGTGCGATCATGACGATGCGCCTTAGTAAATACTCTATCTCCCCTTTTTTTCCCACAACAAAATTATATACCTTCGGTCCTTTCTTTGTCTTTAGCCTCCGCTGTGAATCCTCCTGGTGTCCCGCTCTCTGCTGTGATGGTCTGCCCACTAGTGATTGTGCTGTGTGCTCGGTGCTCGTTGCTCGGTGGTCTGTCAGCTACTGCCTGTTGCTCCTCCTTACTTGGTGGTCCGTCAGCTACTGTATGTTGCTCCTCCTTACTTGGTGGTCCGTCAGCTACTGTATGTTGCTCCTCCTTACTTGGTGGTCCGTCAGCTACTGTATGTTGCTCCTCCTTACTTGGTGGTCCGTCAGCTACTCTCCTATTCAACTCCTCTTCCGTTGGTGGTCCGTCAGCAACTGACTTTTAAATATTTTGTCGACTATCACCTAGGTTGACTTGACTCAATCGTTCCTCTTATTGTTCGGCCTGTTTATTTTCACTCATTTTTCCGTTTGCAGCATTGAGTGGTTTGCCTAGCTGCTGTTATATCTTGCGTTTGTGTGTTTATATATTTCGTTGCTAGCATCGCTTCTGTTGTTGTAGTTGCTTAGTTTCTTTAGCTTGTCTGGCTTGTGCTCTTGTAGGTTTGTGTGTTTGTATATTTCGTTACTTGTACTTCTTATGTTGTTTTTTCCCTTGGGCTCTTTAGCTTGCTTGTCTTGCGCGTCTGTAGATTTGTGTGTTTGTATATTTCGTTGCTAGCATCGCTTGTGTTGTTGTAGTTGCTTAGTTTCTTTAGCTTGTCTGGCTTGTGCTCTTGTAGGTTTGTGTGTTTGTATAAATTTTTGCCGCATTGACCGCTGCTCACACCAACAAAAATATATACCTTATACTATGCGTTTATGTTGGCACAGGGTGCTTAGTTACATTCAATATCTAATTTAATTAATTTAACAAAGTTTAATTATTCAGCAATTCCAATTAAATAATAAAATAACAATAATTCAAAGGCAAATACTAATAATAATAAATAATTTAATCTAAAATAATTCAGTTTCTACTTGATGATGGAAAACCGTGTGCACCCAAAATTGACTGCTGGTTTTGGGTCGTCACACTCCCCCCTTACTTCGCCGAAGAATCGATGCGCGTGCTTACCACGCCACTGCGCGATATTATGATCCGGAACCATGTTCCACGTACTCGACGTCGCCGAGAAAGTTGTTTTGCTGGCACCCATTTCGCCTTGAGATCTTTGATCGCATCTTCCAAAGTGGCGTCGTCGTCTATGGGTTCTCTGGCATATCGTTGATGAAAACGCTTGGGCCTTCGTAACTTTTTTGCTAGGCCTTGGCTCGTCCTAGGCGTATCGGCTTTCGGGTCTGGTGATGGGTTGTGACCCGTCTGCTGTGCTGCTTCACTATCTTGAGGCTTCCAGGTTAAATATTCCGGTTGGAAAAACGGTGAATTTGTAAAATCAGAGCAGACCGTAGACCGTGGTTCTTCTACCAGATTTGTCCGCATCTTTCCTGCTGCTGTTACTCTGACAACTTTTGTGTCTGGTGATAGATACACTGTTGGTAACGCAGGTGTCGCTGCCCTTAGTGGTTCCACAGTTGATGATACAGGTCTCGCTGCCCTTGATGAATACACAGTTGATAACGCAGGTGTCGCTGCCCTTGATGAATACACAGTTAATAACGCAGGTGCCGCTGCCCTTCGTGGTTTCACAGTTGATAACGCAGGTGTCGCTGCCCTTGATGAAAACACAGTTGATAACGCAGGTGTCGCTGCCCTTGATGAATACACAGTTGATAACGCAGGTGCCGCTGCCCTTGATGAAAACACAGTTGATAACGCAGGTGTCGCTGCTCTTCGTGGTTTCACAGTTGATGACGCAGATGTCGCTGCCCTTGATTGTTGCACAGTTGGTGACGCAGGTGTTGCTGCCCTTGATGAATACATAGTTGATAACGCAGGTGACGCTGCCTTTGCCAGTTTCACAGTTGGTGACGCAGGTGTCGCTGCCCTTGAAGAATACACAGTTGATAACGCAGGTGTCGCTGCTCTTCGTGGTTTCACAGTTGATGACGCAGATGTCGCTGCCCTTGATTGTTGCACAGTTGGTGACGCAGGTGTTGCTGCCCTTGATGAATACATAGTTAATAACGCAGGTGTCGCTGCCCTTGACGGTTTCACACTTGATAACGCAGGTGTCGCTGCCCTTGACGAAAACACAGTTGGTAACGCAGGTGTCGCTGCCTTTGACGGTTGCACAGTTGATGACGCAGGTGTCGCTGCCCTTGATGAAAACACAGTTGATAACGCAGGTGTCGCTGCGACGGCAGTTGGTGACGCAGTTGCTGCTGCGCTGGCAGTTGGTGACGCAGGTGCTGCTGCGCTGGCAGTTGGTGACGCAGGTGCTGCTGCGCTGGCAGTTTGTGACGCAGGTGCTGCTGCGCTGGCTGACTTCTTTCTATTTGTGGCTGTCCTCTTCGCAGTTGGTAACGCAGGTGTCGCTGCGACGGCATTTGGTGACGCAGGTGCTGCTGCGATGGCAGTTGGTGACGCAGTTGCTGCTGCGACGGCAGTTGGTGACGCAGGTGCTGCTGCGCTGGCAGTTGGTGACGCAGGTGCTGCTGCGCTGGCAGTTGGTGACGCAGATGCTGCCGCGATGGCAGTTTGTGACGCAGGTGCTGCTGCGCTGGCAGTTTGTGACGCAGGTGCTGCTGCGCTGGCTGAGTTCTTTCTATTTGTGGCTGTCCTCTTCGCAGTTGGTAACGCAGGTGTCGCTGCGACGGCATTTGGTGACGCAGGTGCTGCTGCGATGGCAGTTGGTGACGCAGGTGCTGCTGCGACGGCAGTTGGTGACGCAGTTGCTGCTGCGCTGGCAGTTGGTGACGCAGGTGCTGCTGCGACGGCAGTTGGTGACGCAGTTGCTGCTGCGCTGGCAGTTGGTGACGCAGTTGCTGCTGCGCTGCAATTTACAATTTCTATGTGTTCTTTCGCCTTCCGCATCACAGGTAACTCTAGGGTGAAATCGCCACATCGTATAGAAGTTCCGATGCCGGACAGGAAATCCATTCCCAGTATCAGGCCGTCCACTACTTCAGGAAGAATCAGCATGTCTATCTCTACTGCTCTATTTCCAAGCGATACCTTTGCTTTTAACGCCTCATTTGCTCTTTGTGTGCTTCCATTAGCCATAGACACATCTGTCCTCGTTGGTTTGGTCCTTATTCTTCGTGGTAGCTTGTCTGCATAGTATCGGCTAATAAAACTCCTCGTCGCCCCCGTGTCAATAGTAGCATCCATCCAGACATCCTCAAGCGCTACTGTAGCCACTATGCGACCCTTTTCGGCTCGAAAATTTTCTAACGTTGTCCAGGCACTACAAAATTTGGCTCTTGCTGTTGGGCTCCCCTGTCTTCGACGGCAACATTCATCGGTCAAAGTGTCCTTTCGACCACATTCCCAACAAAAATCTATGACTGGATGTTGGCAGTTTCGCGCTAAGTGACCACTCTGCCCACAGCGTCGGCAAGCTGTGCGAGTGTCGATGCACACTGCTGGCATCATCTGCCTGTGACCTGCCTCTGCCCTCTGAGGTCCTTCTCGCTCTCGGTTCTTTTCAGGTATCACCAGATTCTCGAGGTCGCCTGCCAAACTTATTAATTCCGCGAGGCTTGAGAACTCTCTCCGTTTCACGTACAGCTGTAAACCGTGGCTGCTGTTTCTGTAGATCCGCTCCAATTGTTGTTCCTTGCTTAAGTTTCCATGGCGCATCAAATTTTGGATGGCGATAACGAATTCCTTGAAATTTTCGCCTGGCAACTGTTGACGTCGTCGAATATCGTCTTCCAGACGTTCAAAAAATCTTGCGGGTAGGAAAAACTCTAAAAAGTCGGTCTTGAAGCTTCGCCAATTGTTCCAAAGTGCGTTGTTATTCCTGTACCATTGAAGTGCTTGGTCGGTCAGCAACTCAGGCATGCTGCGTGGCAACAAATTTTCATCCACATCGTGCACGCCTGCAAGCTCCTCAACTCGCTCTATGAATGCCAGCGGGTCTCCAGTCCCATTGAACTTCACCGACCACTTTGTTACCCTGTCGATGATTGTACTGTTAGCCATACCGCGAGTTGCAGCCCTCTGCGCTTCAGGATAAGATAGTGACGACATCTGATGACCTGGACCCCTGCTTTGGTTCATATTTTGTTCTCGTTCGCCTTTTTGTTGACCTCCGCCTTCTGGTGACGGTAGCATTAGTGTTACTGGTGGTGGCACATTGGTTTCATCCGGAAAACACGGTCCTGGTGAGCACCCACGTCGGTGCTTAGCTTCGAGCTCGGCCAACCGTTGCTCCTGTTCATGTTTGAGGCTGCTTTCATTTATGCAAGCCGCAAACCGCTTCCGTAATTCTTCGACGGAGCCTTCAGTTCCAAATCCGAACTCCTCTGCGTAAGCCAAGAGGTCCTCCCGTCGAAGTGAGTATATCCATGATATCTTGACCATTTTGATGTCGTAATAGGTATGCTTTTACCTTCTGTTTTCCTTGTGTTCCTTTTTTTTTTCAATTTTTAATTATATACCTTTGTATATTATTTTGCTTGTAATTTGTTAAATTCAGTATGTTATTTGTGTATTATTTTTAATTTATTTTTTTTTATATTTATTTTTCTAGTTAACTTCAGTTTTTATAAATTTTGTTTTATTATTTCAATTATAAAATTTTTTTTTTTTTAATTCCAATTCAAAAATTCTTCTTTTTTTTTTTATTTTCGGGCGCAGAATTTCGGCTTTTACCAACTCTCGCCTCCACCACACTCGCTCAACAAGCTATATTTTCAGGGTCCCTGCTCGGGCGCCATGTAACGAAGCTGCCGGTCTTCCGGCTCTATAGCTGAGATAGGCTCAGCCGCTGTCCAGGATTCGTCGCAAAATTTATAAATGTGGGATTTGTTTCGAAAATGTAGTTTTATTTAGTAAATTTTTCTTTTACAATTGCTTACTGTGAATACGAAGTAAGTTGGTGTGGCGAGCGGTGTGGTGTTGGTGCGGCGAGCGACGTCCGGTTGGTGGAGATCGCCTGCGCGTTCCGCGGACCAGGAGTTGTCGCGTTGGCTGATGTCTGTGGTACTCGTCCGGTTTCCTCTTTTCTTTCCCTGACTGCCCACTTAGGCCCTGACCGTCAACCTTGAGTTTCGTCGGGGCGATCTGACGATGCGCCTTCTATACGTCTTATCCCACCCGTGCGATCATGACGATGCGCCTTAGTAAATATTCTGCTTTATGTCACGTCAACCTTAGCTTTCCCACCCGTGCGATCTTGACGATGCGCCTTAGTGAATACTCTATCTTTGGGACTCCTACCAAGCGTCTTTTCCCACCCGTGCGATCATGACGATGCGCCTTAGCAAATACACTATCTTCAGGACTCCTACCAAGCGTCTTTTCCCACCCGTGCGATCATGACGATGCGCCTTAGTAAATACTCTATCTCCCCTTTTTTTCCCACAACAAAATTATATACCTTCGGTCCTTTCTTTGTCTTTAGCCTCCGCTGTGAATCCTCCTGGTGTCCCGCTCTCTGCTGTGATGGTCTGCCCACTAGTGATTGTGCTGTGTGCTCGGTGCTCGTTGCTCGGTGGTCTGTCAGCTACTGCCTGTTGCTCCTCCTTACTTGGTGGTCCGTCAGCTACTGTATGTTGCTCCTCCTTACTTGGTGGTCCGTCAGCTACTGTATGTTGCTCCTCCTTACTTGGTGGTCCGTCAGCTACTGTATGTTGCTCCTCCTTACTTGGTGGTCCGTCAGCTACTCTCCTATTCAACTCCTCTTCCGTTGGTGGTCCGTCAGCAACTGACTTTTAAATATTTTGTCGACTATCACCTAGGTTGACTTGACTCAATCGTTCCTCTTATTGTTCGGCCTGTTTATTTTCACTCATTTTTCCGTTTGCAGCATTGAGTGGTTTGCCTAGCTGCTGTTATATCTTGCGTTTGTGTGTTTATATATTTCGTTGCTAGCATCGCTTCTGTTGTTGTAGTTGCTTAGTTTCTTTAGCTTGTCTGGCTTGTGCTCTTGTAGGTTTGTGTGTTTGTATATTTCGTTACTTGTACTTCTTATGTTGTTTTTTCCCTTGGGCTCTTTAGCTTGCTTGTCTTGCGCGTCTGTAGATTTGTGTGTTTGCATATTTCGTTGCTAGCATCGCTTGTGTTGTTGTAGTTGCTTAGTTTCTTTAGCTTGTCTGGCTTGTGCTCTTGTAGGTTTGTGTGTTTGTATAAATTTTTGCCGCATTGACCGCTGCTCACACCAACAAAAATATATACCTTATACTATGCGTTTATGTTGGCACAGGGTGCTTAGTTACATTCAATATCTAATTTAATTAATTTAACAAAGTTTAATTATTCAGCAATTCCAATTAAATAATAAAATAACAATAATTCAAAGGCAAATACTAATAATAATAAATAATTTAATCTAAAATAATTCAGTTTCTACTTGATGATGGAAAACCGTGTGCACCCAAAATTGACTGCTGGTTTTGGGTCGTCACACTAGTTAAAAACATCCAACTGAAAAACAAGCTAGGCTTAAAACCCCGTAAACATCCGCTAAATTTGTCTCTTAAAACCCGGTACAAAAATCTAATTAAAGCTATTAATCTCGAAATACCTAAGGTGCGCGAAGATTACTACCGCTCTAAACTTCAAACTTGTACCGACGATGTTAAGAAGCAGTGGTCTCTGATAAACGAAATAACTTATAAACATACCATACATAATAAACCAGTGAAGTTAAAAATCAATGATAGAATCTGCACGGACAGTGAAATCGTTGCTAGCGAATTTAATCAATATTTCAGCTCAATTGCTTCTTCTTACAACACTGAAGCACCTTCTTGTAGCTGCTCTCATACAGTTGAATGTATTTCATCTTCAAGGAGTTTTTTCTTTGACCAAATATCATCCCTGGAGGTTATAAAAACTATTAATTCACTTAAAAACTCCAATTCTTGTGCCTTTGACCAAATCTCAAATAATCTTTTGAAGAGCAGTGTTTATAATATTTCTGATATACTGGCACATTTGTTTAATTTAAGTGTTCAGACCGGGGTCTTCCCAGATAACTTAAAAAGCGCTACAATTATTCCTCTGTTTAAAAAAGGGGACAGAGAAAACAAAGAAAATTATAGGCCAATATCTCTGCTTCCCACGATTTCAAAAGTATTTGAAAAGGCTCTTAAGAGAAGAATTTTAACATTTCTTGTTAAAAGTAAGTTTTTCAGTCCCAAAGAATTTGGTTTTCGTATTGGTTTATCCACTGAGGACGCGTTGTTGGACTTCTGCTCCTATATATTAAAAGGTCTAGATGACAAAAATTCTTGCTCCTGCTTATTTGTTGACATTACCAAAGCGTTCGACATGGTTAATCACGAAATTCTCTTGAAGAAGTTATTTGCTGCTGGATTTTGAGGTCAGATTCATAATTGGTTCGCCTCTTATTTGCACCACAGAACTCAAAGAGTTAAAATCGGCAGTTCCTTTAGCAGCCCAACTGCGATTGGTCTTGGTGTCCCACAAGGTTCAGTATTAGGTCCAATTCTGTTCCTCATTTGCATTAACTCCATATTTTCACAATATTTTCATGGCCGGATAACAGCTTTTGCGGACGACTTAGGTATAACGTACCAGTCAAGCTCCCACTTCGAACTAATTTGTGATATAAACTCTGACATTCATACCTTAAGAGAATGGTTTTCTAAACACAAATTAATAATAAGCAATAAGACGAGGCTAATGTTTGTCAATCTTTCTAGTTCTGGCTCTCCAAATGTTGACATTGTTTATCATTCCCCCATATGTCAAAAATTCAATCTGTGTGCAAATTCGATAACACCTTACAAAGAATCTACGAACTGCAGCGACGATTGTTTCAAAATTGAAATCGTCAACCATTTCAGATACTTGGGTGTTATAATGGATAGCAATATGAATTGGCGTGAACATACTAACAGTTTGAAAATTTATTTTCGCTCAATACTAAGAAAATTGTATATGCTTAATAAACTTTGTTCTTCCAATCTTCTTAACCCTGCAGTAGTCGCGTACCTAAATGTGACGAGAGTGGTCGCGCGGATTACATATGTAATCCGTTTTTTAAAGTTTAAAATAAGAGATGGCAATTTGAAAATGCTTAGTTATTTGTTTAAATTTTTATTATTACTTTATTTTATATTATACTAGCTTTTCCCGGCGCGCGTTGCTGCACCCTGCAACTATATGGGAACATAATAGGTGTATTCAAAACTTTTCTTAGACTCATAGTTTAACACCACTGTTATTTTCCACTTCCCGTTACAGTTTCCCAGTAGCAGGAGATCACCAAATAGTAACTCCATTTTGAGTTTGTAAGTAAGTATTGCTACTTTTACTTTCAAAGCTATTCGATAATACAAATTTTAACTGTATGGGCGGAGCCACACCCTCTTATATAATGCTCATCCCAGTTTTCTAGTAGATGGACATTACCCTGTTTTAGTACAGTTGCCGACAGTAAGCATACGGACGGACGATACGGAAGGCCTTCCCCCAGAAAAATTCTAGGGGAAGGCCTTGCTTTTTGAATCACAAAAATGGTTTTTAATTTTTGCGTAAAATTGAAATAACTTTGTCATATAAATGTTATAACTTTTAAATAGAGTTAAACATTTTCGAATTTGAATTTAAATTATTTTTACAACAAAAACAAATTTTGAGCCTTTTTGTGAGGAAAACTCCAAAATTTCAGACCTTTTTTGAAAAAAATATTTAAAATATATAAACTCAACTAACGGTATATTTGCAATAAGGTTTTCATAGTACTTTGATGAATCTTTAAGACAAAAAATAATTTAACAAAATGAATACAAAAGCAGCGGAGATATTTGACTCATAAGTCGGAAAATTAAATTTCTGATTGTTTTTTTCACATTTTTTAGCAACGATGTTGCATTAAATATATCGTTGTAGTAAAATTTTTCATAGTTTTCAAGATATGTTCATATTTTTGATATCAAAATAACGGAAATTTTTTTACTAAATTTAAGAAATATTTTATATTTTGTAAATATTTGCACATGTAACCTAAGAAAACAACTAAAAATATGCAATTTTGTAAAATATTTGTACTACAGCACCATCTGGTGTCCACGATGGGTCAAAGAAGATAGTGCTAAAAAACTCATCGTACCTGAAAACTACTATATACCAATTTTTATTCTAATCACATGAGCGGTTTGGGAGTTTTAGGTGGTTTTGTAAAAAATTTGTACTATAGCGCCCTCTGGTGCTCAAGATAGGTCAAAAACGATAGCAGCAGAACACTCAACGTACATGAAACCCACTATATACCACTTTTCATTCTAATCGCATTAGCAGTTTATGAATTTTAGTCAGTTTTGTAAAAAATTTGTACTACAGCGCCCTCTGGTGTTCAAGGTGGATCAAAAATGATAGGCCACGAACACGCACCGTACCAAAAAACTTCTATACACAAATTTTCATGCTAATCGGATGAGTAGTTTAGGAGTCTATTGCGGCCTTACAAACATAAGCTCCTTTTTTATATATATACATAGATTTATTTAAAAAAACAACATAAACATAATTCTTATAGTACGTAAAATCAATGAATATCGATTGCAGACAATTGTGAAATTCATAATTTTGCATGACTGGATTACATATGTAATCCGCGCGACTACTGCAGAGTTAAAATGTTTTACTTCGGACTTTTTCACTCTAAGCTTAATTATGGAATTTCTTGCTGGGGTGGCTCGTATGCCAATAAGATAAGGCCTTTATTAGTTCTGCAAAAAAACATCATTCGTAAAATCTGCAATGTCGATAACCGTTGCCCTAGTCATGAGCTTTTTAAATATATTCAAATTTTACCTGTTCGCCATCTCTTTTATTTTAGGGTACTAAAACAATTCTTCAATGTTAAGGAGCAAGCACAATACAACTTAGTATCGCCGTATTATTTAAGACATGCCAATAATGTTGTCGTGCCTGCCTTTCGAACGACTACTTACAGAAATAATTACTCTATACTGTCCCGTAGATTATTAAACAGTCTTCCGTCATCAATTAAGTGCTTGGAATCAGAATATAGATAGATAGATAGATAACTGGCCATTTCAGCCCTTGAAAGGACTTTGACCTAGCTTCTTATGATCAATTGTGTTGTGCGTGTTATTAAGTTTGTACACAATTGACCGAGAACCGGACCTACATTTTTAACGCCGACTCCGAACGGCGATGAACGGAATGTTCTCGTTCTCAAGAAGCTTTACATGGCATTTTGATTACTCTGAGGTTTGCCATTGTCTGCAGAGAGATGGCGGCCGTACAGAAAAATTATTTTAATTCAAATAATTTTCTGTCGCTGCTGGGGTTCGAACCTGGGTCTCCAAAGTTCGTTGACATAGCGGCCACGCACTTTAACCAACTACGCCACGGACGCCACCGAATCAGAATATACCTTTTTAAAACAAGCTAAATCATGGCTTCTCGGTCTTAGCCCCAAGGACATAGAATTTCTTCTTCATCCGAATACGTAATCTTGTTTCATTGAAATCTTCAGTAACATTTATTAACATTATACTATACTATACTAAAATCTCTCTTTTTTTTTTTTTTTTTTTTTATGCTATCCACTTTCTTCTTCTTTTAATTCTTTCTCTCTTAACTTTGGCTTGCTTTCATTTGCATAAGAAATCCCAAAATTTCATATCATGTGACATTTAACACAGTATTTATATATACTATTAATCTCACTACTTTCTCCATTAGGACTATGTTAAATTTATGTACTTTAACTTTAATTTATGTACTTAAACTTTAATTTTAAATGCCAAATATTGAATTTTAAACATGTACTATTATTAATTATGAAAAAATTACTATCTGAAGTGTAATCTTAACATTAATGGAGTTTGTTAAATAAACTTAAACTTAAACTTAAATTTAATAGTCTGCCCAGTTTTACGATAGTGCAGTTTCAAATTTAAAGTTTTGCTCTGATATCGTAAGATATGTTTTGCAGCGGTTTCATGTTCAACATGTGGATCCTTATTACGTTGCGAAAGTTTGCATACTGAATGCAATATATCAGGTCGGGTTGAAATAGCAAGATACATTAAGGATCCAATCAAAGATTGATATTCCGTTTGGTTCATTTTTTTACAGTTCTCCTTTGTGCAATTAAGTGGAAACTTAACGTCTAAAGGTGTTGACACTGCTCTGCAGTTCTTCATATCGTATTTTTTTAATAAATCATTTATATACTGCTCTTGGCTAAGTTTAATTGCTCTAATCTCTCCCTCACGCTCAATTTCCATTGCCAAAAAATATTTTGATTGACCTTTATCAACCAATTTGAATTCATCAGCAATCTTATTTTTGATTTGTTTCAATCGAGATCTATCAGAACTAGCCAATAGAAGATCATCTACGTAAACTGCTATAAAATTTATATTTCCATTTGATTTTTCAGTGTATAAACAAGGTTCACTTTTACATTGGGTGAAACCAATTTTCTTCAAGACAGAATCAAGCTTTATATTCCATTCGCGCCCTGATTGTTTTAGGCCATAAATAGATTTTCGAAGTTGTAAAACACAATCAGGGTTTTCTTTATCGATAAATTGCTCCGCTTGCTTCATGTAAACTTCATCGTGTAATATACCACTTTAGTATGCCGTGGACACATCCATCTGATGAAGATACAATTGATAGTCTGCAGCTAACGCAATGACCATCCAAATTGTTGCATAACGAACAACTGGCGAAAAAAGTTTCCTTATAATTTATTCCATATTGTTGACTACAGTCTTTTGCTACTAATCTTGATTTGTATCGTTCAATATTGCCACTTTTATCTCGTTTTAAGTTAAAAACCCACTTACAACCAATAGCTTTTTTACCCTTAGGTAAAGTGACAAGTTTCCATGTGTTATTGTTAATGAGAGTCTCATACTCTTCCTTCATAGAATTTTTCCATTCTGCAGACTGCGGTCCAGTCAAAGCTTCTTTAACGGTTTGTGGAATCGAACTGTTATTGTCAGTCATAGCGTTTAAGACGTTATAGTGTTTTTGAGGACATCCAGGTTTTCCATTTCGGATTAATTTAGGCCTGCCTGGGCCAATCCTGGAAACTCCTCCTGCATTTACATGTTCTGTTACCTCTTCTGACTCACTGGTAGAGATACACGTTGAAGAGATATTATTTGTCATACAATCATCAGGTTGTCTCTCATGATCAAAGCTAACAGAAAGGCTTTTGTTGACTTCTTGGGCTGACTCAAAAACCCCTAAGATACTTTCGTCATTAACACTTTCTTTCGCGCTATGTGGAAAAACATTTTCAATAAAAACTACGTCTCTGCTAAATATCACTTTACAAGTGAATGAATCGAATAAGCGATATGCTTTGGACGTATCATCATATCCAACCATGGTATATTCTTTCCCTTTGGTATGAAATTTTTTATTTTGTTTTTTGTCAAGACCAACTGCTGGTGATCCTAAAATCTTAAGGTGCTTCACTGAAGGCTTTTTACCTGACCATATTTCATGAGGAGTTTTGTTTGTTAATACTTTGGTTGGGGACCTGTTTCGTAAGTATGCTGCTGTTGCAATTGCTTCCGCCCAAAACGACTCATCTAGACCTGCATGAATTAACATACTTCTAGCCATCTCGACTAGAGTGCGATTTGCACGTTCGGCTACACCGTTTTGCTGTGGTGTATAAGCAACAATTAATTGCCGTTTGATGCCATTGTGTTCTAAGTATTTGTAAAACTCTTTGTTTACTTACTCTCCACCGCTATCGCTTCTTAATATTTTTAATTTTTTCCCTTTTTGGCGCTCCGCCATAGCTTTGAAAATCTTAAATTTTTCAAAAACTTCATTTTTGGTTTTCATAAAGAAGACAAATACTTGCTTGGACATATCATCGATAAATGTCACAAAATATCGTGAGCCACCAAAGGAACTTTTATTGATTGGACCACATACGTCTGAATGTATTATTTGCAACAATTTTTCGGACCGATTTTCTGATGTTGGGAAAGATTTTGCAGACATTTTACTCTTTATGCATGTCTTGCAACTAAAATCTTTCTTTTTTGCGCTAATTCGCTAAGGCTTTGAAAATTTAAATGACCGTATCTATTGTGCCATTGTATAGCATCGTTGTTAGCGTTTTTAGAATAATGGCACGAATTAGCTTCACTTTCAATAACAAATAGGTTATTCTTTTTGAAAATTTTTATCAAAGTTTTGCCATTTATGTCTTTAATAACAGCACATTATTTTTCAAACTTTACAGAATGGCCTTTGTTAACCGCTCTACAGACTGACATAAAATTCCCTTGCATACTTGGTACATAAAGCACATCAACTAAGTTTACAGTGTAGTATTTCTTTTTAACACATACCTCTCCACATCCTTCAGCTTCGATAGTATTGTCACCGGCTAAAGCAATGATCTCTCTGTGGTCCTTGAAGGAAGTGAACATATTACGATCGCAGTACATATGTGACGTTTCTCCGCTGTCTAAACACCACGTTTGACGACTAAGAATTTGTGAGTCAGCTCCACAAAGAATTGAATAGTGTTTTGATGATGGGGAACTCTGCTGTTGTTTTTTCGGCTCTCTACATTTTGCTGCGTAGTGGCCTCTGCGGCCACAGTTGAAGCACTTTCCGATAGTAACTGCGTTCTGCAAAATTCGATGGCCTCTTTGTATGACACTCTCATTTAGGTAACAGCTGGATCATGATACACCCAGTAAGTACATTCATGCATGCCGCATTGAGAATATATGCATGCGTCGGATGCTCTGCATGCATGCCAGCATAAAGGCATGTTCATTTCCTTTTTGCATGGCGATGTCATACAAGAGCATGTGTACAGTGAACCCGCACAATTACTAATACTGCATGCATGAGGAATTAGTAATACTGTATGCATTCGTTAATACTAATCCTGTATGCATACAATATCATGAATACTGTATGCTTGCGTCAATACTAATACCGTATGCATGAGTAAATACTAATGCAGTATGCATGCAATATTATTTGGTGTGGCTGGTATATTTTCGTGAAAATATTGTGACATTTTGTGCAGCTATTTATATATGTATTTTGTATTGTTTATTTTAATTTGTGTGGTGGTCTGATCTGTGAACTGATTTGATCAAGACTTCAATTGATACTGCAGGTCATTGATGTTTTGTTAGAATTTTACAGTTTGTAATATTAAATAAGTTTTGTTTGGTTTTTACGCCTCAGAATCAAGGACACTGCGATTTCGCGTTTGCTTGTTGTTGTATTTGTGTGTTTTTTGTTGTTGGTAATTCTGGGTTTTCCACTAATTCTTCGCTGTTTTGTTTTTTCCGAATGCATGATACGCTGTGCAAATTACATGTATACTGTATGCATACAAAATCGGTTTTACCAAAATTTATCGGAATTTAATAAAATGTTTTAACTACGCATGCTCGGTACATTCGTTAGTACTAATACAGCGTGCTTGTTTTAGCATGCATGCTACTTTATATAAACAACATGCATACTGTTAGCATAAAATAGCTGCAAAACAAGAATTTCAGTGATTCTGATGAATCTTTGTTTTTTTTTAATGACAATGCATGCCTTGTCCATACTTCTGCATGTGTACAGCATGCATATTTCGTGCATGCATGCTACTCTGGGCCTAGATTCCGTAACTGTGAAAAAAATCTGTGTACACAAAATTAAAAAATTCACTTTCACACGCAGTGTACACTTTTCAATTTCAAGCGATTCTGTAAGCTCAAATGAACACTATTGTGCTAAATGAAAATTTACGTTTGCTGAATGAAAATAAATAACATTATAACACAAGAAAAATAAAAACAGTATATTCAAATTTTGCACGTCCAGTATTTCAGTGAATAAATTTATTCATTGTGTACACTTTTTTGACATTAAAGTTCATTTCACACGGTAACAGAATCGCAAACTACACGTTTACAAAAAATTTCGTGTACATTGTGTTTTTCATAGTTACGGAATCTAGGCCCTGGACTTACTGGGCAATTACAAGGTAGGCTCATATTGGAGAGCAGGGTGCGCTAGTTGTCAAAATCAGCTGATGGCTTTTAGTTTTTCTTTGTTGTTGCTGTTGCTTTTCTCGTTTGACGTTTGTGGCTTCTACAGCTTTGTTGTTGCAAAATTTCACAATTGAGCAGCTATTTTAAAATGAGCCTACCTTGTAATTGTATCATGAGCTGGAGGTTGAGTCTATATCAACGTCGTTTAGCAGAAGATTCCTCCGATTAGTTTTGCGAAACATAGATACAGACCGAAGTACGACTTTTCTCTCGTTGGCGCTTAAGAACTTCAGAATTATCGGTGTGTGTAACCCTTTTCTATTTCGCATGTTTTTGTTTACTCGGAAAATACTCTTATGTGATGGAGGTCTGCAGCCGACGGCAAAACACAGCTTGTTGTATATAACAGACAAGTTCTCATTATTGCTCTTCGGAACCCCGAGCAATACAGCATATGAAGCCATGGTATAATAATACAAGGTAGCATTGACAACTGCTTATTTCCTCTTCTACAAGAAAATATCTCCTGTCAAAAACAGTTTTTTATGGAAATACATCTGCAGCTTCTGTGGTTGTTGTTTTTTTTTTACTTCAACGTTTTCAACATTGTTTGTGTGTTCAATGGCGGATTGTGAGCGCTCTTTTTTTGAGTATATTTTTTGACAGGAGATGGTTTCCCAAGCAACTATCAATGCTACCCATGGTAAAATAATACATGGTAGCATTGACAACTGCTTATTTTCTCTTCAACAGGAAAACATAAACTGTCAAAAACAGCTTTTTGTGGAAATACATCAGCAGCTGCTGTGGTTGTTGTTTTTTTTCACTTCAACGTTTTCAACATTGCTTGTGTTTTGAATGGCGGATTGTGAGCGCTCTCTTTTTGAGTATATTTTTTGACAGTAGATGATTTCTCAAGCAACTGTCAATGCTACCTTGTATTATTATACCATGAATGCTACCTAGTATTATTATGCCATGATCTGAAGCTACATCTTGTCACTCAAGATTTTCAACCTTCCTGTTTGCTTCGTACAACTCTTCTTTGAGTTAATTTACCTCGAACGCGCTTAACTCAAATTCAATTTTCTCAACGCGCTCAATAACACTGTTGAGTACAACGTTTAGTTCTTCGACTTTCGTTATGCAGCTTCTTTCTATAGCATCAATTTTTCTGTTAAACTCTTCTCTCAATTTACTTGTCACGGTGTTATTGTTATTGATAAGACCCCTTCAACATTGGTCAAGACTTGAAATCAAGTCTGTGAGTTTGTTGATGAAAGACGCGGACATCAACGTGAGAGAGGGTAAGTTTAAAAGGGAATAGCAAAAAATTGAATTCAAGTCTTGACCAATATAAAAGGGGTTCAAGCAACTCTGTTTGTTTAAGCTAGATTCACTGATCACCTTCAGCATGTTTTTCAAGTTTTTTTTATATGGAGTTTATACGTTACATTTTTTTTCACACTCAATGAGAGAGTTAGTCCCATGTTAGACATGCCGATGTTGTGCCGATTTCTCTCACCGATTTTTTGTTCGGGGTAGCGGGAAGGGAAGCGAAAGCGGAAATGAAAAAATCGGCCGTACCAGCGATTTTGCGACGATCTTGTGACGTTTGCATTTGCTTTTGAACTAAAATCATTGTTTGCCGTTTTATTCAACTTTTCCACAAAATTTCATCATTTTATGGCATTTTGTAAAGAAATAACTTTATTTTGTGCATTTTAAGCAAATAAAGTAAAAAAAATGCCTCGGCCAAAATCGTCATGTCTGCAAGCAATGGCCGACGAAACAGTGCAACAAAAGAAAAAATAAGAAAATCGGTGAGAGAAATCGGCACAATATCGGCATGTCTAACATGGGACTAACAGAAATTTGCTGCACGCTCTTCACTTGATTAAAGCTGGATTCAGTGCTGCCAGAAAACTGTGATTCAAAATCGTCATTTTCAGATTTAAAATACGTCATTTCAATAAAAAAAAGTCAGTTAAATATTGAAGCTGAAAATAACGCTCCATTTGTTTTATTTGGCTGCAATCTGCATGCTCGTTGAATACATTAAAAAATATCACGCCGCTAACAAACACTTGCGATGGCAATAAAGTCGATAACATTATCACTTATGTAGACAGTGTTGAAAGCAAAGAGCATATATTGTAAAGAGGTTTCATGAACTTAACAGAGCACTGTTAATGTTAATTATAAGCGCCAGAGTTTAAGACCTAACGAAAGCATCACCGCCCAGTAAGTACATTCATTCATGCCGCATTGAGAATATATGCATGCGTCTGATGCTCTGCATGCATGCCAGCATAAAGGCATGTTCATTTCCTTTTTGCATGGCGATGTCATACAAGAGCATGTGTACAGTGAACCCGCACAATTACTAATACTGCATGCATGAGGAATTAGTAATACTGTATGCATTCGTTAATACTAATCCTGTATGCATACAATATCATGAATACTGTATGCATGCGTCAATACTAATACCGTATGCATGAGTAAATACTAATGCCGTATGCATGCAATATTATTTGGTGTGGCTGGTATATTTTTGTGAAAATATTGTGACATTTTGTGCAGCTATTTATATATGTATTTTGTATTGTTTATTTTAATTTGTGTGGTGGTCTGATCTGTGAACTGATCTGATCAAGACTTCAATTGATACTGCAGGTCATTGATGTTTTTTTGTTGTTGTTGCTTGTTGTTGTATTTGTGTGTTTTTTGTTGTTGGTAATTCTGGGTTTTCCACTAATTCTTCGCTGCATTGTTTTTTCCGAATGCATGATACGCTGTGCAAATTACATGTATACTGTATGCATACAAAATCGGTTTAACCAAAATTTATCGGAATTTAATAAAATTTTTTAACTACGAATGCTCGGTACATTCGTTAGTACTAATACAGCGTGCTTGTTTTAGCATGCATGGTACTTTATATAAACAACATGCATACTGTTAGCATAAAATAGCTGCAAAACAAGAATTTCAGTGATTCTGATGAATCTTTGTTTTTTTTATGACAATGCATGCCTTGTCCATACTTCTGCATGTGTACAGCATTCATATTTCGTGTATGCATGCTACTCTGGACTTACTGGGCGTGAATGACATTTTTTCACTCTCCCACGAGCGCATCAAAATTGTTTGAGAGTGGCAGCTAGAACATGAGACGAATGCATGAATGAAACTTCCATTATTTTTACCGTTTTTCATTTGTATGTATGGATGTGTGTCCGCCTCGTAGCTGACATAAAATAAATTTGCGATATCTGCCCTTTTTTCCGATCTTATTTGTTAGGCATGATTTTTGTTGATTTTAGCTTAGCTTTGTGTTGTTGTTTTGAGCATTGCTTTGTGTTGTTGGTATCCTTTGCACTGAGTGTGTTGTTCGTGTGTTGATCTCAAAACAGATTCATTACTCAGATCAAACATTAAAGAAATTTTGCGGGAAACATTGCGGAAATCGTTTAAAGGTCATTTTGAAGCTACATATTTACTAGTGAAACCATTTTGAATAATGTGGTTACAAACCGAAATACGTATGGAATATATTTTGATGAAAAATCATTTATTAGCATCTAAACTTTTTTAATTTTTCTTTTTTTATTTTTTAAAATATGCATCTGATAATTTTTGGACATACTTATTCAAGTTCGAAAATAAAACAACTTTAACAAAAAAGAAATATACACCTCAAATGTTGGTATTCTTATAAGCATATTATATTATTTTAAAAATTACAAAACATTATTTGAACAAAATTAACAAAAACATAATACGAAATTATCTTGTTAATTAAGATATATTAATAAATAATTATTTATTTATTTCATGAATATAAAATCAAAGCCAATTAAGGCCAACATGATTACAAGTACATAAATCTAAATTCATATTTTATATTAATAATGTTTACAATAATTTAAGTTTTTTAATAATAAGTTTAATTTTCTATTTGAATGCAAATAATGTTGTGAAAAAAAACTTTAATTTAAATTCCGTAATTACTTAATTTTTCACAAGATAACCCCTAGAACAATCAAAAGAAATTACAATATTAAATTGAAAAATATTTATTTACTTTCACAAATATCGATATTAATTTATTAAAGTTTTTATTTTTTTTATTGACAAAATATATTGCAATTTAATAAAAAAAAATTTTTCTTCCTTCATTTATTATATATTTAAATAAGTTTTTAAGTAATTACATGTTAATAAAATTCATTTTCTTTGATAAATGATCCGTGAAAATTTTTTTGAAGATAAATATCTCCCGCAGCATATAAAATTTCTTAAAAATAAATATGTAATGATAAAATAAGTTTATTAATAATTAATTAAGGAAATAAAAGAAATTATAAAGTGATAATATGAAGCAATGTATTGGATTATTGAGTGTTTATTACCATTAATAATAACAGAAACTATAGATAGTATACATAACCATTAAAATTTAATCCATTTAAAAAATATAAAAATTAAAAAATGTCATAAAATTTCATCAGAATCCTCAATTTACAAATAATTTTTCGAAAAAGATGTCACGAATCAAAAGGCGTGGATTATAAAATATTGCATAGCTTCTTCAAATACTTCAAAATCTAGGTGATTGGGTGAGGCTGGCAACTATTATGACCACAAGTTATATATACTTGATCATCTCAATACAGTTTTCATCCGGGAAAACTCGAGATGGTTAAAAGATAAATTTATTTCCGAGGAAGGAAAGATAAAATCTTTCGAAAAGCTGAGTAAAGTCAGTGTAGAAATGCAAAGGCTTTCTAATATATACAACACTGTTTGTCCGTTCGAATATCTGTCAGATCGTCTATAAAGATATTCTTTACAGAATTATTTATTTATTTATTCAGTCTACTGATTTCAAATCTTACAGACTATAGTACAAGTTTATTTAAATGCTAAAACAGTTAATTAAAAAGAATGAATAAGTTTAATCTAAAACGATTTTCATCTACATTGAAGTTTAGAATGGGAGAAATATTGTTACATAACCGTAAGCATCTTGCGACAGGTTCATTATATGCATAATTAGTTGCGTGTGTAGATTCACAAAATAATCGGTTAGTTCTTAAATTTCTTGGTGGAACATATATTTTAAAAAGCTCAGAAAGTTGAGGACAAAGAATTTTTCCACTAATTAGTTTGTAGACAAACATAATGGAGAAAAACGATCTTCTATCCTCTAATGATTGCAAACCAAGTAGCTTCCACCTCGCTATATAGAGAGGTATTTCATCTAACCAGTGAATTTTAGAAAAAGTATATTTAGTAAAAATTTATTTCGTATTATGTTTTTGTTAATTTTATTCAAATATTTTGTAATTTTTAAAATAATATAGGATATGCTTATAAGAATACCAACATTTAAGGTGCATATTTCTTTTTTGTTAAATTTGTTTTCTTTTCGAACTTGAATAAGTATGTCCAAAAATTATCAGATGCATATTTTAAAAAATAAAAAAAAAAATTAAAAAAGTTAAGATGCTAATAAATGATTTTTCATCAAAATATATTCCATATGTATTTCGGTTTGCAACCACATTATTCAAAATGGTTTCACTAGTAAATATGTAGCTTCAAAATGACCTTTAAACGATTTCCGCAATGTTTGCCGCAAAATTTCTTTAATGTTTGATCTAAGTAATGAATCTGTTTTGAGATCAACACACGAACAACACACTCAGTGCAAAGGATACCAACAACACAAAGCAATGCTCAAAACAACAACACAAAGCTAAGCTAAAATCAACAAAAATCATGCCTAAGGCCGTTGTTATACAGACGCTCACGATCACATCACGGGCACGCATTGTTGTTGTTTCAATGTAAAAGGGAAATTTGAGAGAGTGAGCTAGGAAATTTATTTTGCTCAAACTGGTCACCAAATGATTCCAAAATGAAATGGAATCACGAGATCAAAACAGGGTTTCGCTGTGCAATTATTCACAACATTTGTGTTTTCGCATGAAAATAGTACACTTTTAGTACGAAATGCATGAAAGCAGTAATGAAACCTGCTTAATAGCAACACTTACCATACTCATGCTCGTGATACTTTTTTGCATAAAGTATTAAAAGTAGCAAGAAGTGTACTAGTGTTCAGGGATCAAATGAGCGTCTGTATAACATACTTTCATCACAGAGCTCATCAAACGAAAAAAGAGCGTAAAAAAGGACGTGATCTTGGATCATATGAGCGTCTGTATAACAGCGGCCTAACAAATAAGATCGGAAAAAAGGTCAGATATCGCAAATTTATTTTATGTCAGCTACGAGGCGGACACACATCCATTCATACAAATGAAAAACGGTAAAAATAGTGGAAGTTTCATTCATGCATTCGTCTCAAGTTCTAGCTGCCACTCTCAAACAATTTTGATGCGCTCGTGGGAGAGTGAAAAAATGTCATTCACGGTGATGCTTTCGATAGGTCTTAAACTCGGGCATGGTAGAATTATAAGGTAGGGCCGGGTCGCTCAGTGCCCTCACGCGTTAACGAATAGTGGATAGTGAAAAGGTCGGGTAGTTGTCAAAATGACGAAGTTGGTGGAATGTCAAATGAAAAAAGAAATATCATGTTTTCAATTTGTAAATAGTGCGGACACGTGTGTTAAGTTTGTGTTAATTTGAGTGGAAATATTGTAAAAACATTGTAAATAAATCTATAAAATGCCGCGGAAGTGTTAAATTTGAAAAAAAGCTTGTAAAAAGTTTAACCTAAAATCAACTGCGAAACATGAACATAAAGAAACTCGATATGAAAAGCTGATTTTGACAACTAGCCCCCTTTTTCGCTGCTTTCCACTCCATTCTTCTCCGATTCGGCCCTACCTTATAATTCTACCATGAACTCGGGCGCTTATAATTAACATTAACAGTGCTCTGTTAAGTTCATGAAACCTCTTTACAATATATGCTCTTTGTTGAAAGTACACTATGCAAGGAGTGTTCCTTATCCAATATCAATGTTCAAACGATAACATTGTCTATTAAATACGTCAAGTATGCCTTAAAATACGTCAAAATGGCAACGCTGGCTGGATTCACTGATCACCTTCAGCATGTTTTTCAAGTTTTTTTTATATGGAGTTTATGCGCTCTATCTTTCTTCACACTCAATGAGAGAGTAACAAAACCTTGCTGCATCTCTTTGACTTGATTAACTTTATTTTAATTTTCTTGCTGAATGTTTTTGAGCGGAATTGCCAGAATGGAGTCTCGTGAGTTGAAATTGACTTATTTTATTTTTTGAAGCTTCAAAATAAAGAAGCATTGTGTCTGGCAATATTAAATTGTGCAAATGCAAAGAAATTGAATCGAAGAAAGTGTAAATTCATAGTAAAATTTTGCACAGGATGGCTTCAACATATGAAGGTAAAGTGTAAATATATATGTAGAAATTAATGAGTATTGAGAACATTCAAAATTGCAGGTTTTGTTGAAATAAGTACGCTGATAAGAGAGATAAGGAAAAAAGGCCGTGAATGCCTCTATGATGTAAGTTGTACAGACTATAAAAATAACTACAAGAAGCAAAAGGTATGGGCGGAAATAGCTGGAGTACTCGCGATTGAAAGTATGATTAATATATGTTAATATTATAAATTCTATATTGTATTTTTTTGCAGAGACTGCATGCCAAGCAAGGTGGCGAAGCTTACGAACCAAATATAAGCTCGCGTTGTCAAAGGAGAGGGGCAAAAAAGGCAGCAAACGTTGCAAGTTGAAGCCAATGGCTAAATTTCTCCTGCGAGAAATGGATTTCTTTCGCAGATATGTTGCTGATGATGAGTAAACACCTAGATATAAAAACCAAATTGTGTTATCTAATACAATGACATATTTATTTATGTATTTGTAGACCAACTACTTCCAGTGTTATTGCAAGAAGCTCTTCAGAACAGTTTCAAGAGCTCTTTGGTGAAACCGCACGCGATCCAGAAGTTGCCGACGAAATGGAACTTCATCAAGACAATTCTGAATCTCCAGAAAATAAAGATGCTTTGAAGTCTCTTAAAAATAAAAGAAACAAACTCGTAGAGGCTAGGAAGGAATTTGAAATGTCGTGCAAGAAATTGGATCAATACAGTGCTGCCCTAAGAAATCGCGTAGAGCTTGATCCGTACTTTATGTTATTGCAAAAAGAAATGTCCAAAATTAAGCCAAACAAACAGAATGCTTTAAAACTTCTTATACTAAGTTTAATTTACGAGGCACAAGAGCAGGACTCAGCGCCTTAAATATGTCTTATAAATATGATGCTATAAGTAAAGTTGTGCCTTTTTTTCATTTGGCTCATTTTAATTGAATGAAGCTCATTGATTTATTGTAGTTTTTAATTTTATTTAAATATTATTCTATTTAATTTTTATCTTGAAGATAAACAGAGCTGAAATTATAAGTTTTTCCTTTTTAATAAACGAACTTCTTAGTTTATACAAACAAAAACAAAGCACAGACTTGAAGAATTTTTGAATTTTTTTTTTTATTATTAAAAAGAACTGAAATTTCCAGTTTTTACTGTAAGCTTAAAAACCTAAAAGAGGTTGTAGTTTTTAGTAAATAACTTAAAAAAATTTAATAAATGAACACAGTTTATGTTTCAATCAACGTTGCTTATATTATTACTGTTCCTACACAATAAAACAGTAAAATAGTTTCCGTATAGAGTTCTTATTTGTTCTGCTTCAGTTGATGGGTGATTCGAACCAGTTCGTCCAATTGACAATTATCCACGCGTTTCAATTGATTGCCAGGTTCCAGGTCTTATAATACCATCATGGTTTTCTTGGTCTACTAGATCAGATGCAAAATATTCTGTAGATCTTTGATTAATTAACCAATTGTGCAGTGGCCTTTGCAATATTTATTACGGTTTCCTTGGAGGCAATGATGGGCTTTCTATAAATTCAGAATCTGCTTCCCAATATTCCAAACGCATTCTCAACAAGTCTTTTTGCTCTTGACAATCTTTTATTGAAAACATCCTGTTCTCGTCGAAGGTTGCCACAATTTCGTCCAGGATATGGTTGCAGAAGATTCGACTTGAGTGGAAAAGCTTCATCACCCACAAAAACGAAACAATTTGTACCTGGCAGTCGATTTGAAGATGGAATGTGCAATATTCCAGGATTGTTAATGATAGCATTGCCGAACGTTGACTTCTTAAATATGCCGCAATCATTGTTGTGACCCAAGGCGCCAATATCTACAAACACGAATTTGTAGCTAGTATCTGCAACTGCTATTAATACTACACTGTGTGAATGTTTGTAGTTTCACGCTAGGGAATTGTGGTTAGGAAAAGCCTGAATTATAACAATTTTGTACAAATCAATGACATCGGTGCTTTAAAATGGACGTTAACATTACTTACATGTATAGTGACATGTTTTCCATCAATTGCTCCCAAGCAATTCGGAAATTGCCACATATCAAGAAATTCTTTAGATACATTTTCCCACATTTGGGTAGACGGTGTTGGGAATACATCCTGCAACCTCAATTTTTCCCAAATTAATTCGCATGTTTCTCTCATTATTGCAGATGTCGTACTCCCACCAATTCTATATCCGTACACTCCTAATGAGATCATAGAATCTCCACTGGCTAGATATCTTCAACATATAAGGAAAATTAAAATTAAACTTATTTATTCTTGAGTCCTCGAGAACAGAAGTATTTAAGAATATTCTAAGTATTGAGGGTTTTATTAATTAAATAACGCCGTTTTGAGAAAGGCGTGGTCTAATTTCTAATTCTAATTTTTCCAAATTTCAGGCTTGGTTCCAACCTAAGCCGGCTTGGTTGGAACCAATTTGTATGGAAATTAAAAACTTATGCTTATTCAACAAAGTAATATATTTCACTATAAATGTGTTTTTTGGGCTGTTTTGGTCAATTTGAGTTTCAATGCTAAATTAAAAAATTTCTCTTTAACATTATTTTCCCAACGTTTCGTAGGTAACTTTCCTACATCTTCAGGGGATGTCAATTTATTTGAAAACTAAACAAAAAATGATACAGTAGTTTCGACTATGTCGTAACACAAGACGTAGAATTATTCAATTCGCTTTTGATGACATCTTTTTTAAAAAATATTTAGCAAAATATTTATTCCATACACCTGAGCATATGACCTTTAAGAGAGTGCCGGAAAGGGTTCATAGGTATGACTGACCCCCATTACTTTTGCAAAAGGAATATTTTTGCTTTTGACGCCTATTCCCTCTGACCACTCCTTAGGGAGGCTCCCATACAAATTTTATGGTTTTTGTGCCGGAAAGGGTTAAAATGTATCACCGACCCCCATTACCTTTGCAAAAGGAACATTTTTGCTTTTAACACCTATTCCCTCCGACCACTCCTTACGGAGGCTACCATACAAATTTTATGGTTTTGTATACTTATTCCATACGCCTGAGCATATGACCTTTAAGAGAGTGCCGGAGAGGGTTAATATGTATGACCGACCCTCATTACTTTTGCAAAAGAAACATTTTTGCCTTTGACACCTATTCCCTCCGACCACTCCTTAGGGGGGCTCCCATACAAATTTTATTGTGTTTGTGCCGGAAAGGGTTAATATGTATCACCGACCCCCATTACCTTTGCAAAAGGAACATTTTTGCTTTTAACACCTATTCCCTCCGACCACTCCTTACGGAGGCTACCATACAAATTTTATGGTTTTGTATACTTATTCCATACGCCTGAGCATATGACCTTTAAAAGAGTGCCGGCAAGGGTTAATATGTATGACCGACCCTCATTCGACACCTATTCCCTCCGACCGCTCCTTAGGGGGGCTCCCATACAAATTTTATGGTTTTGTCGATAAAACCGGAAACTCTCGATAAATAGGTAGCAATTTTAAGCAAGCAAAAACATCAAATGTTGGCTTTATATTTCATGTAATTGTGTAAAATTTATATAAGTTAGAGAGTTCTAACATGAATTCTTGTCGCATTGAGGATCAAGCAGACCAACAAGTGCTAACATCAACATTGTACGATCAGTACTTTAGGCCCACTAAAGGCTCAAAAAGTTATATAAATACCGACACCCGATCACTATCAACCACCCTACTTACCTCCGAGAATGACGTATTCTACGTCAAAACAATTATGAAAATTCAAATAACAATTCTTACATTTAGTTAATAAAACATATCGAAAAATTTTAAATTTGATTTTAAAAAATAACACAAGCACTGCAAAACAATAAACATTGAACATTAATATACAACTAACAAAATTTAAACAAATTTGAGAAACAACAACCATAACATAACAAAAATTGTTTTTATTTTATGCTAGGCTTTTCTCAAAGCGATGCTGTAGTTGGAGCTAATGTTGTCTGTGTCTTCTTTTGTGTTCATTGTTATTGTCGCTTTGTTTTGAATATGTAGGCTCTCCAAAATGTATCGTCTTGTTTCTCTTTTTTCTTTTTCTATTATTTTCGCATCATCAAAATCAGCTGTATGTCGAGTCTCTAAAATATGTTGCGCTAGCGCCGTTGTCATTTTTTCCTTTCTTATGTCTGCTTTGTGTTCATCTAGTCGAACTCCTAACGCTCTCTTCGTGGTGCCGATGTATATTAGTTCGCAAGCTTCTCCTTCTTTTCCTTTACATCCAATTTCGTACACAACATCTTTCTGCTGTTCTTTCTCTATGCGTGTTTTTGTGTTGGTAAATATGTTTTTTAGAGTTTTGTGTGGTTTGTGAGCAAATGATATGTCTTTTTTGTTGGTTATTGTCTTATGTAGATTTCTGCTGTCGGTCAAGTTGGGTATGTATCAGAGAACTGCAATGAGTATCCGATAGAAATCGGATACCCGAATCATACTCGAGTTACTTGTTGTTCTCTACCCTATCCGTACTCAATAAAATACGTACAATACTTATACTCATTCCACTCATTAGCATATTTTCGGGTATAAGTACATACTTATACCCGACCGCGGCGTGACCCGAAGCACTCAGACTCGTATTCAATGAGTGCGTCGAGTTAGAGTCTTGAAAAGGCGCTATATCCGAGTATTTTCGGGTATATTTTGAGTGTACTTTGAGTACTGCTTTTTCTCTGCCAACGTCTCTAAGCGAGCGTAAAAGCTAACGCTCGCATATTTTGTTTGAGTTTTATGCTGCAAATTTGTTGTTGATATTTTATTTCGTTGTTAGTGTTAGTGTTTCGTTGTTAATGGTTTCGTTAGATAAAAACAAAAAACAACACATAGCACTGCATAAACAAAAAGAAAAAACAAAACAAGACGAACACGTGTTTTTCTGTTTCTAACTAAGTGCTCAGGAAAAAGAAACACAAAGCAAATACAAAAAAACTCATTCATTCTCACTGCTACGCTCTACTGCGCTCTGCTTTATATCAGTGGCAGAATGACCCGAGTGATTTGATTATTTGCGTCGAACCCGAGTGTTTGGGTGAGTAGAATAAGGCCCCTATTAGGTACGACAACTCAACTTAAGTTGACGTGAGTTAAGACACCTCAACTGAACTTTTTTGCCATATTACGCATAACATACATTTTCAGTTGAGCTGTGGTGTAAAATTGCTGTTTCTATTGGAGCATGATTACACCGAAATTTTGACACTTTCGTTGAAATGAATCAGCTGTTCGCATTAATTTCAATTATTGTGTATATGTATTTTGTTCACAAGTAATAAAGCAAGGAAATAATAGTATAGAGCAGGAGTGCCCAAAACTTTGTTATGGAAGTGCAAACACTAATACATATAAAATCCTGCAACCTTTCGTAAACGAAAGCATACTATGTTAGACAACAACAAAATCTACGTAGAAGATCACTGTCACCAAAATGTACCAACAAAGCATACGAAAGTGTTGTTGCTTGCACTTCGGTATAAGCAACGAAAAAAGATCAAAAACAAAAAAGACAAATTTGTTTGTGTATTTTGTATTGCTTAGAGCGGAGTGCTGTGTGTGTATATTAGAATACACAGCCTATGCCTAAGTGCTTTTACAAAAACAAATGTGCACCAAGTGCATAGGGCTTGGGCACCTCTAAAGACGCTATACAACTAGCTCAAAGCAGATGTAAGTTTTTGACAGTTTTTACACTCGAGACATAGTTGCATTGTTAAACCTAATACCACAAAAAATACATACACATCTCTGAGATACATACTTGTCAGTCGATAGACACATATGTACCTCAAATGTGTAATAGACAATACAAATTTACAAATTACACACTCAACTTAAGTTGAGTTGTCGTACCTAATAGCGGCCTAAGTATCAACAAGACGACAACAACCATAAGTATTAATGAACCGAAAAACCCGAACTTTACCCGATCCGACTCGTGATTTAGGATACTCATATTCATTTGAGCCGCCGCATTGCAGCTTCGTATAAGTGAGTATGAGTCGGGTTGCGTGCGATATGGGTTGAGTAGGTTTTTGTACTTATTTTTTTCGGATATACTTAGAGTCACAAAAAAGTTACCCGTTGCAGATCACTGGTATGTATGTTATACCGAAAAACTTCTTAGGGTTGCCATCGCCTTCTGGTCTCAAATTATTTTTGTGGGCATTTTCATTTTCCAGGTTTTTTTTAATTAAGTTGTTTATTATTTTTGTGGGATAGTTATTAGTCTTTAATATGTTTTTTATAGTGTTAATGTTGTTATTTTTAAATTCTGTGTCACTTATGGTCAATACTTTGTTTATAAAATTATTCGCCATGTTGAATTTTTGTGCTGTTGGCTGTCGATAAAAAGTTCATCATTCTTCCAGATGAAGACTTGAAGACAAAAACACGTACAAAATAATGAGAGTTGACCCAACAACAAAGCTCATGAGACTCAATAACAACATAGTTAATGAGCTGTTCAAGAAACAACACATAGGATTATGGCAAAAAACTCAACTTTACTGCCCCGCGGCCCTAGCACCAAGACTCTATGGACTACCAAAAACACACAAACAAGGACTACCTTGAAGACCAATATCCTCTTCAACAAATGTCCCATGCTACAAACTTGCAAAATATATTGGAAAGGTTCTACAAAACATAATATCTGACAAGTATAACATAAAAAACTCGACACAGCTCAAAGAAAGACTAACAGATACTATTCTGTATGAAGAAGACGTATAAGTATCATTTGACGTAATATCGCTCTTTACGAACATACCGACACATCTGGCAATAAAAACAATAATGAGACAATGGAGTACAATAGAGAAACACACAAAAATTCCCAGAGGACTATTCCTAAAAATTTTGGACTTCTGCCTCAACAAGAACAACTATTTTAAATATGACGACAAAATCTTTAACCAGACGTTTGGAATGCCTATGGGTAACCCACTTTCACCAACAATTGCGGACATCATTCTGGATCACCTCCTTGACT
Source organism: Pherbina coryleti (assembly GCA_943735915.1). NCBI lineage: Eukaryota > Metazoa > Arthropoda > Insecta > Diptera > Sciomyzidae > Pherbina > Pherbina coryleti. The sequence goes on along the minus strand of OX030951.1, from coordinate 48,724,866 downwards.
GCAAAATAGAAGAACTAAAGAAAAATAACATAGAATTCAAATTTTTAACAAAATATGTGGACGAAATTTTTGCAATAATTAAAGAAAAGGTCAAAGAAATAATACTAAAAACACTAAACCAACACCACAACAAATTGCAATTCACAATGGAGATCGAAAACAACAAAAGCATACCATATTTGGACACAAAAATATATAGACACAACAACAAAATCAAATTTAATTGGTACTCAAAACCATCTTCATCTGGAAGAATGATGAACTTTTTATCGACACAGCCAACAGCACAAAAATTCAACATGGCGAATAATTTTATAAACAAAGTATTGACCATAAGTGACACAGAATTTAAAAATAACAAAATTAACACTATAAAAAACATATTAAAGACTAATAACTATCCCACAAAAATAATAAACAACTTAATTAAAAAAAACCTGGAAAATGAAAATGCCCACAAAAATAATTTGAGACCAGAAGGCGATGGCAACCCTAAGAAGTTTTTCGGTATAACATACATACCCAACTTGACCGACAGCAGAAATCTACATAAGACAATAACCAACAAAAAAGACATCATTTGCTCACAAACCACACAAAACTCTAAAAAATATATTTACCAACACAAAAACACGCATAGAGAAAGAACAGCAGAAAGATGTTGTGTACGAAATTGGATGTACAGGAAAAGAAGGAGAAGCTTGCGAACTAATATACATCGGCACCACCATGGTATAATAATACATGGTAGCATTGACAACTGCTTATTTTCTCTTCAACAGGAAAACATAAATTGTCAAAAACAGCTTTTTGTGGAAATACATCAGCAGCTGCTGTGGTTGTTGTTTTTTTTTCACTTCAACGTTTTCAACATTGCTTGTGTTTTCAATGGCGGATTGTGAGCGCTCTCTTTTTGAGTATATTTTTTGACAGTATCATGGTGTAATAATAATAAGGTGTTAGTGAATTTGACAGTTCTCTCTCAAAATGATAAATTTTTTCGCCCCGCTCCTGTCAAAAACAGCTGATGGTGAATTGGAATGAAAATAAATCAGCTAATGTGCAGTCGGTCGAAGCTCAATGCCATGTCCACTTCTTTTGATGGCTATTATCAGTTGAGGTTTATTGAACATTCTTTCATTCGATATTTTCTTGAAGCAGTCGATGAAGGTGCAAGACAATTTGCATGCTGGCCAAAGCTTCATGTCGGTGGCACCTTGCAGCGCACGTTTTTGATAAAATGACAAAACCATTCAATGGCGAACTTGGCAAATAGGCGAAGACAACTGCAATAACTTTTTGCCAAAACAACACGGCACAATTAATTGAATTAAATATTTATTTATACTTAATTCGCACAATAACCTATAAAAACTATAACACATCATCATCTAGCAACTCAAACAAATAACATAATTTGACAACTATCAATGGCTCTTCTCTTTCGCTCTCAATTTTTTTGACAGAAAGAAAGCTATTCTTGGTGTTGTCAAAAATTCACTAACACCTTATTATTATTACACCATGGACAGTATATGATTTCCCAAGCAACTGTCAATGCTACCTTGTATTATTATACCATGGGCACCACGAAGAGAGCGTTAGGAGTTCGACTAGATGAACACAAAGCAGACATAAGAAAGGAAAAAATGACAACGGCGCTAGCGCAACATATTTTAGAGACTCGACATACAGCTGATTTTGATGATGCGAAAATAATAGAAAAAGAAAAAAGAGAAACAAGACGATACATTTTGGAGAGCCTACATATTCAAAACAAAGCGACAATAACAATGAACACAAAAGAAGACACAGACAACATTAGCTCCAACTACAGCATCGCTTTGAGAAAAGCCTAGCATAAAATAAAAACAATTTTTGTTATGTTATGGTTGTTGTTTCTCAAATTTGTTTAAATTTTGTTAGTTGTATATTAATGTTCAATGTTTATTGTTTTGCAGTGCTTGTGTTATTTTTTAAAATCAAATTTAAAATTTTTCGATATGTTTTATTAACTAAATGTAAGAATTGTTATTTGAATTTTTGTAAGCATATGTTCATAATTGTTTTTTGTTTAGTTTTCAAATAAATTGACATCCCCTGAAGATGTAGGAAAGTTACCTACGAAACGTTGGGAAAATAATGTTAAAGAGAAATTTTTTAATTTAGCATTGAAACTCAAATTGACCAAAACAGCCCAAAAAACACATTTATAGTGAAACAAAAAAGAATTGTTCGACAGATTACTCTTCAAAGTAATATATTAGGGGTATTCACGATCCGGAGCTCTTTGTAGAGCTCTTGTGCAAAAGAGCAAAAAAGCGCAGCAAACTGTGAACACACCACAAACACAGACCTAGCAATTGAAGTTAAGTTCAGTCAGCTGTGTTTTGTTTATTCAATTTATATTTATTCAAATAGATTTAGTTAAAAAAGAACACAGAATGCCAAAGAAAAGCATAAAATCTGAAATTGTTGACCATTTGATTGAAGTTGCTGCAGCTAAAATTCTCTGCATGGAAGGTATAAAACGGTGTGGCTTTAATTCCAAGATATTTGTTTTCATGAAAACATTTTCAGAAAATGCAATTGAAGCTGACAACAATTGTGACGATGATGTCGACGAGATTTTGGATGACTTAAACGAGGATCTTGTGTGCGTGTTTGTTCATCGTCGAAGTGCAGAAACACCACTTCCTAAATCAATAGAGTGGCATGAGAACGTTCTCGCCAAATTAAATAATGATCGATTCCGTCAAATGATGAGAGTTGATCGAATGCAGTTCGACTACTTGGTTTCTCTTATACGTGATGACGAAGAATTTACAAAACCACACTCCTGTAAACAATTTTCAATTGAGCTCCAGTTGGCTATTATACTTTTTCGCTTGGGCTCTTCAGGCGAAAGTGCTTCTGTGCGAAAAATTGCCAGTATTTTTGGCATAGGAGATGGTGGTACTTTGGCCAATATGACTCACCGGATTTTCACCGTAATTTTGAAAATGCTCCCTAAATATATATATTGGCCAAGCAGTGAGGAACGTTCCCAAATAGTGGTTTCAACATATGAGGAATTACCATTCTGCATTGGGTATATTGATGGTACCGAGTTCAAGCTTGCTGAGGCACCGCTGAAGAACCACGAGTCTTTTTATTCCCGGAACCATATATATTCGGTGAAGGCTCAAGCGGTGTGTGATTACAATCTCAAATTCCGTGATGTCGTTGTAGGAAGTCCTGGTAGCAGCCATGATGCTAAAATTTTCAGGAACAGCAAATTGTTTAAAGAAAAAGAAAACTTTTTTTCCTCAGAACAATGGATCGCGGGTGACTCAGCCTATCCACTGTCCAATTTTCTAATAACTCCATATAGAACAAACTCACAGCAACTGGAGTTGTCGAAACGGAAAGCATTCAACTTGCGCCATAGCAAATATCGTGTTAGAGTTGAACACTGCTTTGGGTTGCTTAAGGAAAAATTCAGCAGCCTAAAAGAACTTAGAATGCGAATTGGTGACAAAAAAAGCCACAAGTTTTGCTGTGACTGGATAATGGTTTGCTGCATTTTACACAACATTCTTCTTACTGACCCTGAAATAGAAGAGTATATCAACTCTTTGGTTGATGAAAGCAGTGATAGCATGGATCACAGTGATAGCATGGAACAAGATGTAAGCGAAAGCAGCACAAATAATAAACATTTCGAAACTAAAAGGCAAGGCTTGTACTATTTCATGTTTCCGTAAATAAATAAAACAAACGTAAATAAAAATATGTATATGTATATAATACAAATCAAACATTAATTTTTATACCACGTTATCTTTAAATAAAAATAAGCAATTATTTAATTCATTAAATTTTATTATGCACCAATTCAAAAGTTATTCTTATTTAATTCTAAAAACATAAAAAAGGAACATAAAAGGAACATATGAGATCATTTTTAATGCACATGCAGGTAACACTTTAATAAAAGAAAAAAAATTATTAGTTAGACTTTTTATATTTTAGTTCGGCCTCATATTTGGCAACTCTTTCATCCGCTTCCATTTTCAACTTCTTCAGTTCGACCTCCTTGTCGAACTTTTCTCTTTCAAACTGAAGTTTCCGATTTTCAATTTCAAAATCCATTTCAAATCTATCTTCCTCCAATCTTATTCGTTTTGCTTCTCTTTCGGACCTTTCTTCTTCTATCTTCAGTCTTCTTTGTTGTATATCTCGCTCATTGTTGAATTTATATTTTTCAAATTCTAGGTGTTTTTCCAGTAAAACCGCTCTGCTATTTTGCAATTCTGTTAATTGTCCAATGGCTGTTTTTGGAGCTGATTTTTTTAATTTTTCAGCAAAGGAACGTGCTGCTTTTTCACTTGCTGGTTTTTCAGCTGCTGGTGACTTTAGAACTGTAGCTGGTGGTGACGTTGGAGCTGTAGCTGCTGCTGGTGACATTAGAGCTGTAGGTGCTATTGTTGTGATAGGAAGTGGTGGTGGTGATGCCGTTGTTGAACCGGTTCTGTACTGTTCTGATTCATCATATAGTTCTACTATATCACAGAACGGTTGCATATCTATGTCGTCGCCTACAAAGTTTAAATTGCCAGCAACGTTGAAGTCACTCGACTCATACGCCATCACAGCTTCCACATTGCTTTTATCTCCAAAAATTTCTTTGAGGCGCTCATAGTGTGGGCAAATTTTCAACACCTTAGCTGAAAGGACATATTAACTTTTTTTACTAATTGGCTTAACTTTCTAATCGAACTTCTTACCATAAACATTGCTGAGACCATGTTCAGCCTCGAGAAGGCCAGCTCCGGTGGAATTTTTCCACTCGATGGCTTTCTGGAAACTTTTTTTGAGGTAGCGCATCTTCCACTTTACCAAGTCCCACGTTGCGTCTATTTTTGTTTCCTCCAAAGCTTTTTTATAAAAAAATTGGGCCGTTGGTTTCTGCAAGATAGAATATTAAATATGATCATATGGAGAAAATTAAAACATATGCTTACCTCGAAATTTCCAGCCTGATGGCAATAGTCCAAAATAGCACAAATTTCAGAATCTTCCCATTTTTTTTGCGGTTTCTCACGTTTTTTTTCAATTTTTATTTTCGTTGTCATTTTGTTTTCTTTTTTTGCCGCCTTTATGATGAAAATAATAAAATGAAAGTGCTTGGAAAGTGATGTGCAATTATGACATTCAAGAAGTTAGTACCTAGAAGTGTACACAATATACCATCACTATTTGTTTGCTGTCAAAAATTAACAAAATGAACTCAAGAGCTCAAGAGCTCTATAAAAGAACTACAGGGTATCGCCAGTGCGCTTGAGCAATAAAGAACAATTTTGACAGCACGTGTATTTTGTTATTGTAGAGCTCTTTTTTGTTGCACTTTCGCTATTTTGCACAAGAGCTCTACAAAGAGCTCCGGATCGTGAATACCCCTATTGTTTTATACATTGCTTTGAAAACACATACTTTGATACCTTTCCAGAAATAAATGGTTTGATTCACCCAAGCTAAGTGTATAACATATTAATCAATATGTAAGGATGGTAGGTAAGCCATCGAAAACTTTGACACTTTATCAAAATGGTATGGACTTGAACACTATGTTCGTCACGAAGCCATAATTTACAATTATAAAATACTTAGTTCATTTATCGAAATCAATATCGGTAAGTTAAACATTTTAAACTTAGATGTTTTCACGAAAAACTTGGGAGGCTGTAAATTGCCGAAGACACTTATAAACTATACTAGGTTTTTTGTTAATTTTGCAGAAATTTTTTCTCAGTTATGGCAGAATCTGAAAACTGGCTCATTTTAAGATATAAAGGGCGAAAAAAATTAAGATTTGTAAAAACTGACCGGGAGACTCCAGTGTTTTTTTGGAAATATTTTTTACTACAGGGTGGCGCACGAATCGTGCTACAAGAACAAAACGTTATAACTTTTTTTCTAATCAATGTATTTAATTTTTTTTCTTGTTTTGTATAGATAATTCAATTTTATTTTATTTAACTAATTGATTTTGAAAATGATAGACCGTAAATGACCTCCATGCTCATTCACGCATATGCGACACCTGATCAGAAAATTATTCATTGTGGCCTGGAGGGTAGCTGTCGGGATCGCCTCAATTATTGTTGTAATGGACTTCTTCAATTCAGTCAAATTCCTTGGTTTCGTTTTATACACCTCTTGCTTGACATAACCCCATAAAAAAAAGTCTGGCGCGGTGAGGTCAGGTGACCTTGGGGGCCAGCGGAAAGTGGTGTTTCTGGATATTAATTTATTTGGAAATTTTCGTTGGAGCTCCGCCATAACCGGTCTGGCTATATGTGAACTTGCTCCATCTTGCTGGAACCAAATGCTGTTAAAAGGGATACGTCTTCGCCGCAGCTCTGGGTAAAAAAACTCCTTTAACATGTTTAAATAACGGTCCCCATTTACGGTTACTTTTACACCGTTTTCCTCGAACAATGCACCTTGATGAAAATGCGCACCACACAGTGACACGTTCTGGGTGCAGTTCCGTCTCATGGAGTATTTCTGGATTAGATTCACTCCATATACGGCAATTTTGCTTGTTTACATTGCCGTTTAGATCAAAATGGGCTTCATCAGACATAAACAAGCAATTTATTAAGTTGTTGTCTTCTTCGGCCATTTGAATCATTTTTTGGCAAAATTCCAGACAAATAGGCAAATCCAGAGGGTTTAATTTGCTTGTAATTTGGAGTTTGTATGGAAACAAGTTTAAGTCATCTTGAATAATCCGTTGTAATGACCGTCTGCTAACTCCAATTTGCGCCGATAAGTTTCGTGTCGAAACGCGTGGATTTGCCTGAATTGCCGATGCTACAGCCGCGATTGTGTCTTGCACCCGAACATAGGGATCTCGATGGTACGGTCTGCGTGCGATGCTTCCAGATTCGGCAAACATGTTTACCAACCTCATAATGGTCCATCTACTCGGGGGAGTGCCGCCAAACTCCCTCCTAAATTCCCTTTGGACGGAAATGATGGACTGTAAAGTATGGTACCGCTGCACTACCCCAATCCTCTTTTCGGTATCACAAGCATCCATTTTAGTAAATCTAAATACTAATCTGCAAAATAAAAAAAAAATAAGCCGATTACTCACACAAAAAAAAAAGTTATTACGTTTTGTTTTTGTAGCACGATTCGTGCGCCACCCTGTATTTTCTTTACTAAATTTTGAATAAATTTTAAATGAATTTAAAACAATTTGAGCTTTAGGCCAAGTATACTGACAACAAGACAACATGAAGGCAATGAAGGCAACAACCAACAACCAACAACAACGGCTCTGTATAGAGCAAATCATACCGCTGACTAGACTATTAATCTTATGCCTAAAAGTATGACACGATCAAGGGTAACCTTGTCACAGGGTGCATCATAAGTAGATAAGAACTAAGTTATTAATATAAAAGCGTTCTCTCTGTCAAAATAAATTTCCGGGTAACTTTGTCCGCATATTGGCCGTATAAGTAGGACCTTAGTAGCTTGAGTGGATCACAGTGAAAAATCATGCAAGACTACTGATGGGTCGGTGAAGCGCCCAACGAAACAGTCTGTCTAGTCTGCTGTGTGATTTGCTCCATACAGAGCCGTTGTTGTAATTGTTGGTTGTTACCTTCATTGTCTTCATGTTGTCTTGTTGTCAACATCCTTGGTCTAAAGCTCAAATTTGTTTTCAATATAAATTATGAAAGGTCATATTCAAATTTAAATTATAAATGGACAAAATATAAAAATTCAAAACCGATTCCAATGTAAAATTGTGCGCTGAATCCATTGCTATCGAGTTCCAGATAACCACGGTAACGTTAACTTTTTTAAAATAAAATGGAATTATGTATTTTATTTATTGAAAAATAAAACTACATTTAAAAAATTATTCAGGAATTCATTTAATTATTTTTTTTTTCCTGAAAAAGCAAGTTGTTTGTAAAAAGTTTTTGAAGAAAGTAACTTGAACATTTATTTAGTTTGTTTTAGTTTTGAAACAATAGAATTTTTTGTTGCTCCGTAAGGAAATTTGTTTTTTTTTTGTGTTCCTCTACCACTTCCAGCACTGTCTGCTTCTTGGTTTCCACGGTAGTAATTTTCATTTAGTCTTGAAATAAAATGTATTGCCCGTTCGACTGCATATTTTGCAATATTTATATGGTGCACTATTTTTTTCAGGGCGTAACTATTTTTTATTACTTAAGTGTCTCTGAAAAATACCCCAAGGATTAGAGCAAAGTGGTTTTCGGTAATCAAGTACAAAATTTTGTACCGAAATTTTGCTCTATATGATATTTTGTCATTGAATGGAAAAAGTTACCAACAATTTCTGTTTAAAGGGATAGAGAGCAAAATGGATACGAAATATATATATTTCTAGAAGAAACGGAAAGCCAAAAACGGACTACAGATTTAAAAAATTTGGTATATAATCCGGGATGGTACCATTAACTCAAAATTTTCAAAATGGCGTTTAGAGCACATGAATCCCCCGACAACGATATGTATTTGTCATCAAGGAAAATTCTGGATAAAGTGCTAAATCACTTAAATTTGGTTGAATAAAAAGAGCTAAGCTGAATTCTTCTTGCCCCTAAAGTTATGCAACAAAAGTTTAAGAAAGCTTGCTTTTCAGATGAGATATCGATAAAACAATTCAGCTAAAATAACAAACCGAATCAATATTTAGATCTGAATTCATATAAAAAAATGGTTTCTCCAACTTTGTGTATTCAGTCATTTGAGGCAACCTTAAACAAGTAAAAAGAGATAAAACAATGAACATAAAAAATCTCACTACATCCTCAAGTCACAAATTATGTCAGACTAGTGCTCGACTGAAGTATGCTTAGAACGCTGTGCTGCTCAAAATGAAAGACGGCGCCATGTTGTTCACTTAAGTTTAGCTGCAATGGCACAGGTAAATTTAGTAGATGCTACAAGCATGTTTTCCGCATCATGCAATATTATTCCGCAGCTGCTTCATCACGTCTGTAACGCTACCAACATTTCTATTATGTACTTAACAGCTTTTAAATGGATCCTGCCTTATTTTTTTAGTAATTCATTAGAATGATAGTCATTGTGTATTTAATTGATTAAAATATATATTTTTTATTTATAATATTAATAAAAAAAAACTAAAAGTGTTTCTTTTTGAATAAATGTACGTATAAACTAATAAATTTTTTTCAACCTCAAGCAAATGAAAATACTTTTTTATAAAATATATGTTTATAATTAATTTACCCAACCCAATCAAATTTTTGTTTTATCAACTCAAGCAAACATTACATAATCGTTTCATCATCATCAGCAACATACAACTTTATCTATATAGCTTTGTTAGTCAGACAGTTTTAATGGTGATCTTGTGATACTTCATGATGATGTGGTGCATCATGATGTCCACCCGATGATGATGAATGCGTACCATGATTACTCCATCCAGCACCATCCCCATGATGTTCATGATGCCCTTCATTTTTGATTATATGCGAGACATCGGCGAACACGAACGCAATGAGCAACATAAAGAATATGAACAACTGAAATGAAATAAAAAAAAAACAAATGTTGGAATATTGCTTAAATGGCCCAAAATACTCAGTACACCCGTTAGATAAAACTTACTTTCATCTTGGTGTTGTTTTGTTGCTATTACTTTTCTCACTAGCAAATAATGATTACTGTGAGATGCTCTTATAACAAAAATTACAGTTCTTATATATATTTCAATTGAACTGCTGCTATTATTGTTTACATTTGAAATTGATTTTTAATCAATATCAAGCCGGTTCCCTCAAAATTAGTGAAATTTATTTGTTCAAAATTTTTAGAAAATAATAATAAAGTTCCAGAAATAAAAGAATTCTTTGGTGCTCTCGTTGCTTAACTTGTTTGAGCTTATTGCTAATAAATAATTTTGGCTTTTATTAATATTAACACATGACCAAATCTGGTTTGTTGCAATAATCAAACCACATCAATGCATGGCAGGTACCAAGATACGACGTTACCGTAGCTAGCTTGTGTGTACACTGAACCCTGAGTACGTTTTTGCAGAATTTGTTTTACCTTGAAGAGTTTTTTGAACTAAGTTATCTCAAAATCTTTTATCTTTTTTTTTTTTTTTGTTTTTTATCTCAAAAACTGGTCGAGTTTGATTGAAAGGTTCAAAAGGTCAGAAGAAGAGTTAAAACATATGTAAAAGAAAGAATTTGTTAAAAATAAGTAAGAAAGAAAAAGTCAGGTCCTTTCTAGCTAGAAAAGGTGTACTCTTGAATGATGAATGAATTTAAAACCCGAAAATCGTAGATGGGTTTGATATATACATAGTTGAGCTTTCTTGAACATCTATATCTATATCTATATCAGGCCTAATCACAAAGGTGGCCCTTGTGGCCCTTGTTGTAATAATTGGCCCATTTATTAAAATTGAATAAAACTCACATTTTGCTTGCGCCAAATTTACGATGAAATGCACTTGCGAAAATTAACTATAACAAACAACAACAACATATCGACTCATAACCGCCAAAATATCTTAAGCGGCATAATATCCGATTTATGTTTTTTGATGAAAATCGATAATTTGCGATGGTTTACATCGTCTGTCAAAATTTCATAGGTGTACGAAATTAGATTATGAATTTAAACCAAAAGCAATTTTAGCTTAAGTACACACTACATGTTTGTTTACATTTTTCATGACAGCAAAGTGTCGCTTAAGATGAAATTCTCTAAAAGAAATTAATCAATATAAGAGATAAAATTATTAAAATAAAATTAATAGCAAAGAGATAAGAGATAAAAGATAAAATTAATAGCAAAGATAATTAAAAAAACCTTCTCCTGTAAAATTTTCTTTTTGGCGCTTAAGATATTTTGGCGGTTATGAGTCGATATCAGAGATTTGCACAAGCCCAATCGTCATTTTTTGCCACTCGAATAACAATCGTCGTCAGCCACAATCGCACATAAAAATTAATGCACGCATACCGCTCGAGTTCGTAAACAACGATTGGTGCTAAGCACAGTTTGTAACGATTGCGAATACATACAAAGGCACCATCCAGACAATGCAGATATTCGGATGCTTCGCTTAACACTCGAGTGTCGTTTGCTGCAGATATTGCCATCGCCTAACTCTTTCCACTCCGCAACAATACAGCGTGTGTGTGTTGTTGTTTATTCTTGTCGTTGTTGGTAAATATAGCGCTTGCTACGCTGAAGGCTTCTTGTTGGTATTTTTGCGTATGGTTTCGTCACCGGCTGCCTTTTTATTGTACTTATTGTACAACGTATTCAACGATTTGTTGTTGTTGTTCGTTTTTTATTGTAATTGTTGTTGCACTCTTCAAAAATCACTCTTTGGCAATCCCTAGTTTATAACATTGTTTGTCATCCCATAGCCATGCGTGTACGACACAAATAGTTTTTTTTTCACATGAGATTTTTTCGTATACAAAAAAATCAACACTGCAGACTGCGTGTTTTCTCCGTGGTACGAATGGACATAAAAGCATGAATTTTCGTTGCTTTTGCCGAATGTTGTTCATGTCTCGCTTCGTTGGCTATTCTTGATTCGTAGGCAATCTTAATCGCGACCAATCGTACTCTATGGTATTCGTATCCGCAGCGATTGGTGCATGTATTCACGCATTAATTTTAATGCAGAAGGCATATTCGGTGCTCGTATATTGAGGATATATTCGAAACGCCATTTGAA
>OX030951.1:48490596-48708096 GCA_943735915.1 Pherbina coryleti | reverse complement strand
GTTCGAACCTTGGTCTTTAGGTTCGTTGACTTAGCGGCCACACACTTTAACCAACTACTCCACGGACGCCACTCTAAACTAATCACTCATAAACTAATCTAGGTTTCAAATAATGTGTGTGCCGAATTTGAGTTAAATCCGTCCAGCCGTTAAGGTTTGTTGGCTATTTAAAGTAGTCTGATGTGGCAATTCTCATATTCAATGCAACTCCGATGAATTTTGAAAAAATGCCTTTTTCAACTTTTTTGGAAACCTGCGCCTCGATATTTCAAAAAATAACAAAGTTATAGCCTAGTGAGTGAACCATTTTCGAGAGCGCGCCGTGATGGCCCTTATTTTCAAACACGTTTTTCTCGAAACCATGTTTCCAAAGGCGGTGATCAATATTTCTCGAAACTCAGTGAAATCAACGTTTTGAATTTTTTGCAGGCTTATCTTATTCGTAATAATCTCGTACTTGTCATAGGGTTTTTTTTTTGTAGCTTCGTTCATTAGTCATAGGCAAAACAATGCCGAAAAGTCCGCCATTTTGTGAAAAATCAATATTTTCAAAATCGGCTATGACAAAAATTATTTTTCGTTTTTTTGTTTCAGGTAAATTTAGGAGGATCAATCTTGGTCACCGCTTTTCACCTTTTTTTCACAGCGCTCTATAAAAAATGCTGTATCTACCTTAATATTAAAATTTTTTTTTATAAAAAAAAATTACCATACTCTTGAATGTGTATATTTTTAGGTATAAAAACCGTCATATAAAAAATTCCTTGGGTTTCCTTAAAATTATTCACAAACATGATTTTTTTTCGGCCTCTGGATATATAATCACCCTTAAGATAGTTTAAAAATTACGGCTGTAACTGGGCCGACGGACATCGCTTTACCGACTCAGGATTTGATGTTGGTCATGAATAAATATATTTTTCTTTATTTATCACGCCTTCTTGTGGGCGTCAAAGACGGCGTGACGAGTCAATATACCCCCTACGCAGTAAATGTGAAGGTTCTTATGGCGTAATATTCTTTAATTTTTTCTTAGCATATTTTCAGGCATTGCATGATAAGTTGAAAATTTGGAGCGATGATCGAATACAACAATCGTAATATAATAACATACCGCACTCCAACTACAATCAACAAAAGAGCATAACCATGTCTACACAGAGAGTTTAGCTTGAGTTTAGTTTTAAGTTAACCGCAGCTGTTCACACAGAGATGCGTCGCACAATGGGAGGACTTCATACAAGTTTTGGCCGTAAATAGTAAAATAAACCTAGAGCTTTGAAATTTGGTGCGAATGCTTTTTACAGTTAAAAATGAAATATATATAAGTTTGGATCAAATGCGCCCACAGACACGCCCACCTTCCATATGATTTTTTTTTGCAGAAAATAGTAAAAATAAATGTAGAGCTTTCAAATTTGGTACGAATGCTTCGCATACTTAAACATAAAATATATAAGTTTGGATCAAATCCGCCCGCAGACACGACCACATTCCATACGAATTTTTTTGCAGAAAATAGTAAAAATAAACGTGGAGCTTTCAAATTTGTTATGACTGCTTTGCATACTTAAATATGAAATATATATCAGTTTGAATTAAATCCGCCCGCAGACACGCCCACATTCCATACGAATTTTTTGCAGGAAATAGTAAAAATACATAGAGCTTTTAAATTTGATATGAATGCTTTGCATGCTTAAATATGAAATATATATAAGTTTGGATCAAATCCGCCCGCAGACACGCCCACTTTATTTTTTTAACAAAAGTTGTAATCTTGAAGTTAGTCTTTACAAAATATTCTCGTATAATGTATTGGAAAAAAAGTTTTTATTTCTGAATTTGATCAAAATTTGCGGACAGATACCCCCACCTTTTATCCTAATCTTCTTTTTTCCATATTACACTTATTAAACTCTTCGTATACAAGTTTAAATTCTATGGGTTTTAAGTTAGTTTACAGTTTTAAAAATATTTTTTATTGCTCATAAAGCTCATTTTGTATAAGTTCTCGAGCTTCTTTCTACTGACAGATCTTTGTAAATTTTGTCTTTCTTTAGTCGCAAATGGCTGACAAGAGGATCAGAAGATATTAAAAGATGGTGAAAAATGTCTTCATTATTGGCATTTTTAAGTTACGGTGCGCGTTAATCATACAGTAGGGTAAAAAAGTTTAGGGCACTAAGTATGTGTATTTGATAAAACTCATTAATTTCGGTTTATTGTTGTTTAATTGCTTTTTATTGGCGTGACTTTTTTTGTAATGTATCACTACAATTAACAAATGCAAAAATAGTCGTATATTTGCTCAATCATCAGTAATCTTCCATGCCTCACAACAAATTTTCCACCTTTACATTGTTCATAATCATTAGATCATTCGATAAAATGCAAAATTTTGGGGGAAAAAATTCACATTTTTATGCGTTTTTCCGGAATTTTCCGAGTTTTCTCGGAACTAAGAATTTCATATTTTTTGCATTCGAAAAGCTATTCCGAAACAATTGCACACAAAATTCTATACAAATAAATCAATTTTCGACTTTTCCAATTACCCTACTTTTCCGGAGGGTTTTCCAAAAATTTTCTTTCGTAAAATCCTTTTCCTCGTAATTATGAACAACTACAAAAAATTGCAGGCCAAATCGGCCTATTATATGTTACTTTTAATGTTATTTTCATTTTGAAGATACGCTGAGTAGAATAAAATAAAATATTTTTTAATTGACATTCAACAAGAAAAAATCACATTAAACCCATTTGGGGCAAGTTCGGGCAGTAAGAACCATATTTTTCTAAAAATATGTATATTGTTGAATATTATTTTGAAAAAACTGGAAATATGTTTTTGTCTTTTTTTTTTTACTGCTAAACTTTTCGAAATTTTTAGCGTTTTTGCACTACAAATGTTTATTTTTAAAAAATCACAAAAAATAAATTTATTTTAATAACAACAAAAACCCTTCATTTTATGAAACAATAAATATCATATTTTTATTATTTTTTCATTTCAATTCCATTCTTATAAAAACAAAAAAAGTGGAACACTTACAACTGCAGGTAGTAAAAACAAGTGATATTCCCAAATTTTTGTCATTAAAACAAGTTGAAATTTCGAGCCATTTTCTGACCAAACCTTATAAAGATTTCGGAGTGATTTTTTGGGTGTTTCTTATCTGAAGTATAAACTGTCGATTAGTACAAAATTTTTTACAATTTCAAAACTTATAGTTTTTTCTATTTATGGCCACGAATCTCCCACTGTGCGTCGGCAGAATTGTGTTTAGTGTGACATTTCTTTGTTAACTTTTGTGTTCTCATATTTTGTCGGCTCATCCACCATCGCGACATCAATTCCACTTGAGTAAAACGCTGCAGCAATTTCTGCGTACACATGCGAATTCTTCCTTGCGCTGCGCAATTTGGCCCATACTAATATGAAGACCTCATCTTCTACACTTGCTACAAGTTCTTTTCTTTACTTCTTTGTTATTTTTTTGCAAATAGTAAATTGCACAAACAGTTGTTTTTGATATTTCTCACCACAAAATTATACAAGTTACCTTTGAACGTACCTTTTTGCAAAAACATTAGCATATTTTTAGGGATTTATCAAATTAAGTTTTGATAAACACAGAAACAAAGTTGAGTTTAGTTGAGTTTCATTCTTCAAAATTGTACTGGAGAACTCAAGAGCTTATGTTGCGTTCAGTGGCAAAACTCAACTTTGTACTGGAAACGCAAACTAAACTCTCTGTGTAGACATGGCATAGAGGCCTCTGACCACCTACGGCACTTAACGAAATAACTGTAAATTGTAATAATACACACTTTGCTGAACGGCGGCGAAAATTTATACAAACGGCGGCAATAAAAAATCAAAATAAAACAAACTAAAATTTGAGCGCTCAATAATGTCATAAAATATGTCAAAATGCTCCATAATGTCATATAATGGAACATTTTCGTGCACAAGTTCAATTAATTTTTCGGAATCAATTTTTTGCAGCTAAATTTTTGTCAACAAAGCAAGCGGCAAGCCGGTCACATTCTTTTGCAACGATAGCCACCAACTATTTCGTCGACGTCAACAGTCGTTGCAATTTCGTCGCCGATTAGCAACAGCATGTGTACATAAAAACACAGGGTCGACATATTTTGTAGTTTTGTGTAGTTTCGTTACGCAGAGGCCTTTACTCAATATTTTCAAAGCTATTTTTTAAGCGACTCCACGCAGAAGTAAGAGTCAAATAGCAAAAGAAATAACAACAATTAGAAAAAGTCGAAATCAACAGCAGACTTTGACATATAGCTCACCTCTTCTCCAATATGAGTATACCTTTTAATTGTATCATGACTCAGAATATCTTACAACCCATGGTAGAATAAACATCGTATACTCGCGCCTGACAGCTAAGAGTCAGAATTGTCAAAAAAACACTGAACAATGAACAACAACAAACAGAGGAGGAAATTTGTTCGTACCTATCGATTTTTACAGTTTCGACCCTTTTTTTCAGGATTTTCTGCGAAGATATTACCGTCTTTATTCTACCTATGCTACAACTCAAAATTAAGCTCAAAAATTTTTCAATTAAAAAATTAAGTCAAATGAAATCAAGTTTTATTAAATTTTTATATTCACGTTAAAGTATAGAATAAACGAAACGGTTAACTTTTGTTTTGATTTTCGTTGTTTTTACTTTATTCATATAAGTCAAACTTATTCTTATACCCCGAAAATAAGTAAAATAAAACAATTTATATAACTAACCAATTATTTATACAGTTTTTTCTTGCGATAAGACCCCCAATAAATAAATATATTAACGTTTTTTATAAGAATACATAAACTGCATATTATGTGGCTATATAGCTTGCCAGAGTTGAAAAAATAAATTACAATAAATACAAAACAGCATCAACCGTTGACTAAATTTGTTGAAAGTGTCAAGGGGCGTGTTAGTCTGAAACCAGATTTGAATTGTTTTGTGCTAATTTGAACGAACAAACAAAAATACCAATCGACTAACTAATGATTTGTTTATATTTATAAAGACTAAATTTTAATTACTGAGTTATTACTATCGAAATAGATAATTCCAAAAATTTTGCTATATAAAGAGCAGCTATTTGCGATATTATCAACAGTCTCCAAACACAATTGTTTTGACAACATAACATTCAAGCTAAAATCTAAATAAAAATGAAGGTGTGTACTGAAATAGTTTTTTTAATATTGTCTATAATCTTTTTTTATTTTTATACAAATTTCATAAATTTTTCTCTCATTTTAAAGGTATTATTCATCTGTGCTCTATTCTTCTTGATCGCACTTGCCGTTGCTGATTTGACACACCATGAACATCATGATGATCATCACACTGGTCATGGAGTAGCCCACAAAGACACTCATCCTAAACCAATCCATCATGAAGATCACCATGAGCACCATGACGATCATCATGACCACCATGATGAGCATCATGATGAGCACCATGATGAGCATCATGACGAGCATCATGATGATCACGATGATCACCATTGAAGTTATTCTCAAATAGTAAAACCGCGAATAAAAACAAATTAAATCAGTTTCCATTGACAAATAAATAATTTGATTTAAAGAATATTTTGTATGAATCTCTTTAATACGTGTGTAAAAGTTTAATGAAGGCGAGGCAGGTAAAGAAAAGCTTTAATTTCTTGGGCAACATCAAAGTCACAATCGATTTAGCACTGAATGAAATAAGAAGAAGCTTTTTACTCCAAAATTGAGGTTAAGTTTGATCCGAAGTATGCTGAAGTTAGCTAAATAAAATTAAAACCATTAAAACCTTCCAAGTTATGTTATAAATGCAGTAAAATCACTTTAATTTCTCTCTGGATCTTAAATAATATCTCTTAAAATTTAGTTAAATCGAATGAGGAACTACGGCTATATATCATACATAGTCACTTCATTAAAATATAGAAATTAGAAATCTCAAACAAGGAGTGATATTGACTTTGTCAAAAAGAGATTTTTTTTCCTATTTAGCATTTTTCAATGATACCATTATTTTGCTTTCAGGATCAAATATTATCAATATTCGCTGCTCTTATCCGATAAAAAATTTTTTATATTGGTGAAATTATTTGGTTCTGGACAAAATAAGAATCATACTTGAAAAAAAGTTAAATAAGTGTCATAAAAAAGTGCGTGTTATTAAGTTTGTACACAATTGACCGAGAAACGGACCTGCAGACCAAATAAGTATCATACTTGAATCTTTTTTTATGGATGTGTAGTTTGGAACTGATTTCTTTATTTCTAGTGAATTTCTTATATAAAAAAAAATTGTTTCAGTGAACTGTTTATGTAAGCAATAACAAGATTGCTTATAAGTACGACTCCCAAAGTTCCCAAGATTTTTCCAAAAATTGATTAATGAAAAAAGTTCAAAATATCTCAGTAAAATTTATTTCATTTAGCAATATATATGCTGCAGATTTTAATCAAAAGGATCATATAAAGGTGCATATTTTTTTTAACTTTGTGGACTTCTTGGTAAATAACCTTTGTTTTGTAATTTAATATGTGCAAAAATATCTGCGGAAAAATTATAAATGTTTATCCAAGGAGTCCATAAAACTCATAAAATTTAGATAATCCCTCTAGTTTCATATATAATCCCAGTGGAACCGATGATTATGATATTCATAGATTTTTGTCCAAAAAGTCCACCAGTTCCACAGATAATCCCATTAAACTGAAACAAGTATTGATGGACTAACTGATCTGGATAACTGATCAGTATTGATGGACTGATACAAGTATTCATAGTTTTTTAATCAAGGTGTACACAAAACTAGATAAACACTTTTCATAGACAACCTTAGTGAAACCTTTCGGCCAGCAAATAATAGATTATTCTGCAAAAAGTTGACAGAACCACAAAAAGAATCAATGGGTTGGCTTCTTTCATATATCATTCAAATGGAACCTATTTGGCCTAAAATCATAGGAAAATCTTTAATCTATGAACATAAAATCAAACCATAAAAGTCGTATTGACTCAGCTGAGAACTAAGTGTTTATTTGCACTGTCCATCTTTTATTCTTGCCGTCTACGGCTCACCAACTGTCTTATAAGCATCAAAAGTTCCAACTGCGGTCTCTCTCATGAGCGCAAGAGCCTTTGATAGTTGCACAAAATGAGATATCATTTCTTAACCCTCCGTTTGACACATGTCTAGCGAGTCATATTCATACCTCATGAGTCTGGCCAGACCTCAGATACATTTTCATGCATTTACATGTAAATATTCCATTTTTGGCGATGTATTGCGACATGTTTATATATAATGTTGAGCAATATTTTAATTTTTTGTTTTTCTCAGTTGTTTTTGCATGTGTTTAATTACTTAAATCAAATAAAAAAGTTTAGGAAAAATTTTTAGAATGTAAGAAAAGCTAAGTTTTTTATATTTTAAGTTTTATTTTCAAAAACATAGTAATAAACGTTTATTAAGCCAATTTTCTGAATAAATACAATTCAAAAATTTTTCCTCATTCTCTGAATGGCAATAATGTTAAAATCAGGGATACATCTTTTATTGGATCGAATTGTACCAACGAATCCGTCCAAGTACGGCCAGTCTTTTTTATCCTTCCAGAGATGTAAAGAAATTGTCAGCAATAATTGTACGACCACTGTTACTGCACGATTTTGCGAGTTGAAGTATTACATTTTCATCCTGATTAATTTCACGTTGGTCTCCTTGTGCCCGACCAGTGTATATGTAGTTTGCCTTGCAAGGGATAGTTTGTTTTCGAGTCACAAGCCCGCTAAATTTGTATACCATATTTTGGAGGTTTTGACGGTATATATTGTGTAAATTTAGTTTTGCCACGATATGGAAACAACTGCTCATCTATGGTGATATTCGCATGTGGGCTATAGTTCTTGGCAAGATTTTCATTGAAATAATGTCATATGTCACGGATTGGTGCAGCTTTATCATTTTCCAAACGATATGGTCGTGTTCGCCCATCATCAAATCGAATATATCGTGTCAATGCAATGAATGGCTTATGAGACATAGCTGCCCTGAATATAGGTAGGCCAGCTGTGCGCCACAAAACTGCGGACTTTTGCATGTTATTGTGTGAAACACCACCAGACAAAAGAATTGTAACAAATGCATATAACTCACTTTCCGTAACATCCTTCCATACTTTTTGTTTTTTATTAGGATTAGCAACATCCCAATTTTGAACTGAATCTTTTCCGTAACGATTTGTTTCGTCGATGATAGTAAATTTTTTGAAAACTTCAATTGGTATTGAGTCCTTGGGTCCACCTCGAAAACGCATAATATTATGTTGTCGCACACGAACTGCAGCATTTGGTACCTTTTTAGTCCATTTTGTACCGTCCTTACCATAAAAACAATCTTCAACAGCACTTTGTTGTTGAATTTCAGAGTGCATTTCCTCCATAAAATCTTCGTCATCGTCACTGTCAAATATTTCATTAGATTCGATTACCACTTCGTTCTCAATATCTGATGCATCTTCTTCATTTGGCACATACTCTAAATCGTCATCTTCATCATCATTATTGTCAGCGAATGGATCGGTCACATCGCCCTCCTCAGCTTCTCTTTCACGTGCAATATCATTGGCTAAAGCTGCTGCCACTCTTTCATAAAACGTGGTATCAAAATTCCCACCGCGATGCCGCGTATTATATAAAAAATCGATTTCATCACTCATTTTGAACTGAAATAACTATCAAAATAATTTATCAAAATAATAATAAAGCCCGTAAAATGTTTTTTATAATCACTAACGGAATAATTAAAAATAACTTGTGCAATAAATAAAATAATATTGCATATCAAATATATGTAGTTCTAGCCAAACTCATACGATCAATACGATGTGTACACCATAAAGATTTTTTCGTCCTGATTTTTTCTAAGATCGATAGCCAATCAAATTTTAGGAAGCTACATGAAATTTCAAATCGATGGTTCAGTTCTAAATATGATTAAATTAGAATTAAAATCGGAAAAGGTCTGGCCAGACTCATGTGCCAAACGGAGGGTTAAGGCCTCAGCAAATGGTTCGCGCTCGTAGACTAGAACGATTAAATATTTATAATATTTTATATGAGTACCTTTTCGAAACGTATACTCACAAATGTATGCGTGTGGATATCCGAAGTTATGAAGGTCTTTTTATTTTGATGATGACATCTTGTAAGGGGATTATGACAAATTTAAAACGTAGAGTATTACGTAGAGCATATTTGGAATCAAAGCCTATTGCCCTTATTACCGTCTGCGAATCGAATGTTTCACTTGAGTCGAATCTATATATTTTTAGAGAAATTTACGAAATGGAAACTTTGTTCCAGATTGCGTCGCAGAATAAGAAACAAATCTAATCCACTAGGAGTTCCACCTACGATAATTTTCATCTTCTCGGTTGATCTTCAGTGAAATAATAAACATTTTTTTTTTAGATTTTCGTCTTTAGGCTAAACTTAGAATTTAAGTTGAGTAGCAAAATCTTGCTGCGACGAAAGACAAAAATATTGCAAATTACTTACTTTTCCTATTATTTTTCATTTATATGCTCATAATAATAATGAAACAACTTTTTTCGCTTTATCGGCTTCTCACGAAATATTTACACTCGTCTGTTTTTGACGTTTCAGTCGAATAAAATAATAAAAAAACTTGGCAAATTCGTCTTAATTTTTGTTCGACTCGCAGGCGGTTATAGAGGCATATATAAAAAATTATACGGTTTTTGATTAATTTTTGTGGAGTATTTAGAGGTTGTACTTTTTTGATGACGTCACTTTTTATGCGAGGTAAGGCTGATTTTCATTAAAATTTGCCAAATTTAGTGTTTGTATTTATAATTAAACATTATGTGCAAAATTTCAAGTGTTTAGTTTAAGTTTGATTAAATTTTCAGAGATTTAACGATTTTTATGACGTCACATTGTATAGGAGCTCGATTTTGAAGCTCGATTTTCATCAGAGTTGGCTTATTTTGAAATATTTTCCTTTTTTAAAACATATATTATTTTTAAAAATATATAAAAATAATTAAAAAAAAGAGTTGGCTGTGCCGTGGACACACCCGTAGGTTTTGACGTGACGAAGTTTCTTGCTGTTGTTGTTAATGTTGATGTTGATGTTGACGTTGATGTTGATGTTGATATTGATGTTGATGTTGATGTTGATGTTGATGTTGATGTTGATGTTGATGTTGATGTTGATGCTGATGTTGATGTTGATGTTGATGTTGATGTTGATGTTGATGTTGATGTTGATGTTGATGTTGATGTTGATGTTCATGTTGATGTTGATGTTGATGTTGATGTTGATGTTGATGTTGATGTTGATGTTGATGTTGATGTTGATGTTGATGTTGATGTTGATGTTGATGTTGATGTTGATGTTGATGTTGATGTTGATGTTGATGTTGATGTTGATGTTGATGTTGACGTTGATGTTAATGGTTATGTTAATGTATGTATATTGATGTTGATGTTAATGGTTATGTTGATGTTGATTTTGATGTTGATGTTGGTGTTGGTGTTGGTATTGGTGTTGGTGTTGGTGTTGGTGTTGGTGTTGGTGTTGGTGTTGGTGTTAGTGTTGGTGTTGGAGTTGTTGTTGGATTTAAAATTGGTGCCTTCCGTTTAGCTTTTTTTTTTTGCTTCCCCTTTGGTTGTGCTCTAATTTCAATTAATCCAGCAAAAGTGATGCATATGCGTCATATTAGGCGGTTCCCTGAGGGTTTTTGACACGCCGTCAAATTTTTTTTTTATTTTTGTCATATGCCCGAAGACCTCACCTTCGTTTTCGTTCCTTAAAATTTACCGTTGCACCAGTAGTCACAGAGTTAAAAATCCATGCAACGTTTTTTCATGGCTGTAGCATTTTTACTGCATTATGTGATTGCATCCCTGAAATCATGACAACAAGAATTTTTTTTGTAATTTAGTTGTGAAGCGTAATAACACATCCCTGCTGTCGTAAAACAAAATTTTCTGTAGCACTCCTCCTGAGTGAGTAATAATTCCATGCAACGATATTACATGTGGCGGCCGTGGCGTAGTTGGTTAAAGTGCGTGGCCGCTATGTCAACGAACTTTGGAGACCCAGGTTCGAACCCCAGCAGCGACAGAAAATTATAAAATAATTCTTCTGTACGGCCGCCACCTCTCTGCAGACAATGGCAAACCTCAGAGAGTAATCAAATGCCATGTAAAGCTTCTTGAGAATAAGAACATTACGTTCATCGCCGTTCGGAGTCGGCGTTAAACATGTAGGTCCCTTTCTCGGTCAATTGTGTACAAACTTAATAACACGCACGACACAATTGATCATAAGAAGCTAGGTCAAAGTCCTTTCAAGGGCTGAAATGGCCAGTTATTTATTTTTTTTATTTTAACGATATTACATTTCTGTTACATAAGCTGCTATATTCACGACCTGACGACGGCGGAATTTTTTTTTTATTTAGTCGTAAAGCCATGTATAAAAACTTCATTTTCGTTTTTAAACTTTTCTCGTAGGTTATATACTCATTGAGTAAAAATTCAATGCAACGCCGCTGCATGAATGTTGCGTTATCGATATTTGAGCGGCTCTCTTAGCGTCCCCATGATGTCAGAAATTTTTTGTCTAATTTGGTTATAAGAGTTTCCAGTAGGTCTTTATTGGCGTATCGTATTTTTAATCCTAGCACTAATACTCGGCGAGTAATAGTTCCATGAAACAAATTTTCAGTTGCGTTACTTACGCAGCTCCCACTACGTCCCTATGCCGTATTAAATTTTTTTTTTGTTTTTTTAATAAAGTCAAAGAATTAACCTTTATGGTCATACTATTTTTTTAATCATAGCTTTTATACCCAGCGAGTAACAATTCAATGAAACGCAGATGAATTTTTAAAAAATTAATTTTTCAACTTTTTTGGAAACTAGAGCAGTACTGTAACGAACCCTCTGTTCGGTTACCTAAGTGCTGGGGTATACCCAGCGGTTGGTCCAAAGGTTCTTACAAAAAAGAAAAAGATTTGGGTTTAATTTTGAGTAGATTATTTCATTTATTATTAATTCAGGATTAAATATATTCTTAACATAAACTCCCAGAAGGGTATTACCCTCTTTGGGTACTGACTTACATCTATTTCCTAACACCTTGAAGTGTACAACGCTTCTCGGGTATGCTCCAGATAAACTAAATACGATATTTTCTAACACCTCGAAGTGTACAACGCTTCTCGGGTATATTAAAGATACGCTAGATACGGTATTTTCTAACGCCTCGAAGTGTACAACGCTTCTCGGGTATATTAAAGATACGCTAGATACGGTATTTTCTAACGCCTCGAAGTGTACAACGCTTCTCGGGTATATTAAAGATACGCTCGATACGGTATTTTCTAACGCCTCGAAGTGTACAACGCTTCTCGGGTATATTAAAGATACGCTAGATACGGTATTTTCTAACGCCTCGAAGTGTACAACGCTTCTCGGGTATACTAAAGATAAGCTAGATAAAATACTTGATAACGCCTCGAAGTGTACAACGCTTCTCGGGTATGCTAAACTACTCCGCAGACTGACTTGATTGCGCATGTGCAGCGGCTTTTATACTCTTTTCTTTGTGTTGCTTGTGTTCTTCTTCTTCGTAAAGTCCGTTGCCAGACGCATGTTGCAGAGTGCGTGTTGCGGGTTTCATGTTGATGTTGCAGAGTGCGTGTTGCGGGTTTCATGTTGAGGTTGCAGAGTGCGTGTTGCGGGTTTCATGTTGATGTTGCAGAGTGCGTGTTGCGGGTTTCATGTTGATGTTGCAGAGTGCGTGTTGCGGGTTTCATGTTGATGTTGCAAAGTGCGTGTTGCGAGTTTCATGATGATGTTACCTTGTGTAGCTGCATAAATGTTGCTAAATGAAATGATGAAGCGACCATTATGTATGGAATTCATTCAATATTCATATTAATATTCATGTTCATAATCATATTCATATTCATTTACATATTATGTTATAATTTTGTGAGGATTAATATCGTCTGCGATATTGCATCCTCACACCCCCCCCTTTCTAACCCAAAGAAATTTTATTTATCATTAGAATAATAACGTTTGACTTCGTTTACGTGAGCTGTACGGATACGATTACTTCCTGATCTCCGTAGCTGCATGATCACGGGTGATATAAATCCATTTATGGTAAATGGTCCATCGTATTTGGGTGCTAGTTTGGCTGCAAAATTGTCGATGGCCTTTGAAAGATGGTGTTCCTTTACAAGGACTTGATCTCCAATCTGCGGATTCCAATTTCTACGACGTAGATTATAGTGTCTGGCCTGGTCTTGGGCGGCACGTTCCATGTTACGTCGTACAATTTTAAAGACTTCCTGTAAGCGTGTGTGTTTCTCAACGGGTGTATGAGTTTCCTGTCCGGTTCCTGGAGTGTGTTGATCAAATAGGGTGTTCGGCAGCCGTGGCTCTCGACCTTGGATTAGGTACGCGGGACTGAAACCTGTAGATTCGGATACGCTAGTATTTATGGCTAAAGATATTTCTGGGAGTAAATCATCCCATTTTCGTTGATATTCGCCTATGAGTTGTGAGATTATCCTCTTTATTGTTCGATTGGCACGCTCTGTTGGGTTTTCCTGCGGAGTATATGGCGCTGTGAACTGTTGTTTGATTCCTAGGTCGTCTAAAAAGCTGCGGAATGCCTTGCTGGTAAATTGAGTTCCATTATCAGTTATTAATACTTTTGGTACTCCAAATCTCGCCAATATCGTTTCTCTGAAGGATTTCTTGAGTGATTCTGTAGTGGCTTTGCGAAGTGGCACAATTTCCGTCCACTTGGAAAAACGATCAAAGAACACTAAAAGCATGTTATTACCATGTTTTGATCTTGGAAGTGGGCCCACAAAGTCGGCGCATAACATTGCCCATGGTTCCTCGGCGATTTGTGTTAGCATCTTACCGGCTGCTGCTTGTTGGCATGGCTTAAACTTTTGGCAAGATGCACAGTTTCGGACGTATTTACTAACGTCGCGGAACATCCCTGGCCAATAATATCGGTTGGCTACCCTAGCGATGGTCTTCCGAATACCCATGTGGCCCGCACTAGGATCGTCATGATTTTCTCTCAAGACCCTCTGTCGTTGTGAAGTCGGAACGCACAGTTTCCACGGGGCACAGTCTTCATCGTTGGAATGTTGGGGAATATGGCGATACAGTTGACCGTTTTCTTCTAAAAAGTCTGAGAATTTTTCTGGATTTTGTTGAATCTCAGCCTTCTTCTTGGTTAGCCAGTTACAACTGGGTTCTATGTTTTCTTCGAGCGTTGTTTTACGAAGAGTTTCCACTGGTTGTCTTGACAACGCATCTGCTACAACGTTGAGTTTTCCTTTCCTATACTGTATGTCGAACGTATGTTGTTGCAACTCGAGTGCCCACCTTGCTATACGTCCGGAAGGACTCTCGATTGCATTGAGCGATTTAAGTGACAGATGGTCCGTGATCACTGTAAAGTGGTATCCTTCAAGGTATGGTCGCATTTTACGGATGGCCCATACTATAGCCAGACATTCCTTCTCCGTTGGCGAATAGTTCTTCTCTGCTCCGTTTAAGTGTCTGCTGGCATACGCTATCACTCGTTCTATTCCGTCGTGTTCCTGGGTAAGTACGGCGCCTAGACCGTAATCACTAGCATCGGTCTGCAGTGTGAATTTCTGTGTAAAATCCGGGCATGCCAACACGGGTGCCTCGGTTAAACGTGTTTTCAGGGTTTCGAATGCTTTTTGCTGTTCCTCCGTCCACTTCCAATGCTTGCCTTTCCGTAGTAAAGTGGTGAGTGGTTGTACTATGCTTGAAAATTCGGGAACAAATCGTCGGTACCATGACGCTATTCCTAAGTAGCGACGGAGCTCTTTCACGTTCTCTGGTGGTCTCAATTCTTTTATGGCGGCTACTTTCTCTGGATCGGTGTGAATACCTTCATTACTGACTACGTGTCCTAAATATTTGAGTTCTGTCTTAAAAAACTCGCATTTTTCAATATTGATATTTAAATTCGCTGCCCGGAGTCTTCGAAAAACTTCTTTAAGATGTTGCATGTGATCTTCCAGAGAGGATCCGATAACGATGATGTCGTCGAGGTATGCAAACGCATGGGGTTCCATTTCGGGTCCAATGACCTGATCTAACGCTCGCTGAAATGTGGCTGGTGCGGAATGTAGACCGAAAGGCATAACCCGCCACTGGTACAAGCCACGCCCTGGTACAGTGAATGCTGTGTATTGTTTGCTGTTTTCTTCCATTGGAATCTGCCAATAGCCATTTTTGAGATCCAATGCACTTATATATTTGGCACTTCTGAGGCGATCTAGAATCGTGTGTATTCTTGGGAGTGGGTAAGCGTCAGGTACAGAACGTGAGTTGAGTTGTCGGTAGTCCACACATAGTCTCCATGCTCCCGTTTTCTTTTTCACCAAAACGATAGGTGCGCTGTGTGGGCTGTGTGAAAGTTCAATACACCCTTTGCTGATCAGTTCGTCGACTTCTTTATTTATAATTGCTTGCATGACCGGATTCCGTGGAAAGTAGCGTTGTTTGATTGGACGATCATCTTTCATTATAATTTTATGCGCTGTAATATTACAAACACCTTCAACTCTATTAAATTTGCTCAGTTCTCCTGCTAAAAACTGTTCGACGATCTCTTTTTCTGACAAGCCGTGGAGATTTTTGTTGAGGTCACTACGGTTTCCTTCGCGAATAACGGTGCAGCAGGGTGTTTCATCAGTGTTTCCCCTTTTCAGTGAGATATTTGGCCAACGCAGCTTGGTTGAATACCCGCCACACTGAATAGATGCTTGAATGCCTATCAAGAAGTCCATGCCAAGAATGAGGTCATCTATGACTTTTGGAAGAACAAGCAATGAAGTTTGATGCTTCTTGGAGCCGAGCGTAATATCGGCTATTAATATTTTATTTACTTCCCTAGTGGAACTATCTGCCATTCGTACTGTTATTTGCGTTTCTTTTAGATTTTGTTGTGCTGTTGATATTTTGTTTGTTAAGGTTTCACTGATAAAGCTTCTTGTGGCACCTGTGTCGATGGTTGCTTTCACTTGGGTCGTGCCGATCATAACCATCGCGAAAATATGTGTGGAATCGTGACTTAGTTGCGAGAGTGTTGATTTTGGGTTTCCGTCTGGCCTCGCTCCCGACGATAACCCTGTGCGTTTCCCTGTGAGTACCGGCAGCAATTAACGGTAAGGATCCCACGTCGACCGCACTCCCAGCAAAACATAACCTGTGCATTTCGACACTCGCGGAGACTATGACCATCTTGGCCACAGCGGCGGCAAGCAGTGCGGGGATTGATTAATTGAGGGCCATCTTGCACGATCATTCGATGTCTCTCCTCTCTAGGTCTCGGTATCGGTGGTCGTGTTTGGCGTGATTCCGCCTGAATACTTTCGAAATCTTCAGCGAGTTTTATCAATTCATTTAGGTTTCCAAAATCCCTGCGTTTCACATACAATCTATAATCTTGGTGGCAATTTCGATATAGTCTTTCGAGTTGTTGTTCCTCAGTGTACTGTGCATGTCGCATCATGTTCTGGAGGGAGATTAAGTAATCCTTGAATGGTTCTCTAGGATGTTGGTACCGTTGGCGGATTTCATCTTCCAGCTGTTCGAAGTACCTTATGGGCAAGAAGAACTGTAAAAAATCTTCTTTAAATGTACTCCAGTTCCGCCACTGTCGATTATTATTGCGGAACCATATCAAAGCCTTGTCTTTAAGGAGTTCCGGCATCGTTCTTGGTAGTAGATTTTTGCTCAATCCGTACACTTCAGCGAGTTCCTCGACCCGTTCGATGAAGGCTAGTGGTTCTTTTCCACCGTCGTATTTGAATGACCACTTTCTTACCCGATCGATGACTGACGGATATTCCTGTTCCGATGTTCCTTGGCGTGATTGTATGTTTTGGGATGCCATAAAAATATTTTTTTGGACTTCTGCGGAGCCGATATTGATCTGTGGTAAGTTGGGTGAGGGACTTCTAGAGTACTTTACCTCTAGTTCTAACAGACGTTGTCCCACATCGGATTTTTCCTCAGTTTCGGAAATTAATTGTGCAAAGCGCTTCCGTAGTTCGTCGACTGTTCCGGCGGCGTCAAAAGAGAATTCCTCGGCGAATGCTTGAAGTTCTTCCTTACGAAGGGAGTATACCCATGATGTTTTCAGAGGCATTTTGGGGTTTGTAGAAAGTCTTCACTCAGTGTTCTATAACAGTGTTCTATGTTATTATTGTAGATTTGTGATGCTGTGGTTTTTTTCGTTTCTTTACCAGAGTCCCTGCTCGGGCGCCATTTGTAACGAACCCTCTGTTCGGTTACCTAAGTGCTGGGGTATACCCAGCGGTTGGTCCAAAGGTTCTTACAAAAAAGAAAAAAGATTTGGGTTTAATTTTGAGTAGATTATTTCATTTATTATTAATTCAGGATTAAATATATTCTTAACATAAACTCCCAGAAGGGTATTACCCTCTTTGGGTACTGACTTACATCTATTTCCTAACACCTTGAAGTGTACAACGCTTCTCGGGTATGCTCCAGATAAACTAAATACGATATTTTCTAACACCTCGAAGTGTACAACGCTTCTCGGGTATATTAAAGATACGCTAGATACGGTATTTTCTAACGCCTCGAAGTGTACAACGCTTCTCGGGTATATTAAAGATACGCTAGATACGGTATTTTCTAACGCCTCGAAGTGTACAACGCTTCTCGGGTATATTAAAGATACGCTAGATACGGTATTTTCTAACGCCTCGAAGTGTACAACGCTTCTCGGGTATATTAAAGATACGCTAGATACGGTATTTTCTAACGCCTCGAAGTGTGCAACGCTTCTCGGGTATACTAAAGATAAGCTAGATAAAATACTTGATAACGCCTCGAAGTGTACAACGCTTCTCGGGTATACTAAGGATAAGCTAGATAAAATACTTGATAACGCCTCGAAGTGTACAACGCTTCTCGGGTATGCTAAACTACTAGTCAGAAGAGACCTTGCGTACAACACACGACTCCGCAGACTGACTTGATTGCGCATGTGCAGCGGCTTTTATACTCTTTTCTTTGTGTTGCTTGTGTTCTTCTTCTTCGTAAAGTCCGTTGCCAGACGCATGTTGCAGAGTGCGTGTTGCGGGTTTCATGTTGATGTTGCAGAGTGCGTGTTGCGGGTTTCATGTTGAGGTTGCAGAGTGCGTGTTGCGGGTTTCATGTTGATGTTGCAGAGTGCGTGTTGCGGGTTTCATGTTGATGTTGCAGAGTGCGTGTTGCGGGTTTCATGTTGATGTTGCAAAGTGCGTGTTGCGAGTTTCATGATGATGTTACCTTGTGTAGCTGCATAAATGTTGCTAAATGAAATGATGAAGCGACCATTATGTATGGAATTCATTCAATATTCATATTAATATTCATGTTCATAATCATATTCATATTCATTTACATATTATGTTATAATTTTGTGAGGATTAATATCGTCTGCGATATTGCATCCTCACAGTACAACGTAACTTCGTCACGTCAAAACCTTTTATAATGGCATAAGGCCTGCAAGTCATTTTTTTATATGCTTGTGCAGCTCTCTTGTAATTATACAGCAGACTAGACAGTCGTTTTGTTGAACGCTACACCAACTCATTGGTAGTCTTGCGTGATTTTCGCTGTGATCCACTCAGCTTCTACTTAAGTTCAATTTATTCTGTCAATTTTCCAAGAAATCGAGTACAAATCTTTCTATTATTTATGGAACACCTTCAATGAGTATTAAGGCGAAAACTGATATAAATATAATTTTATATTACCTCAAATCACAAACTAAAAATATGTAATACTTTATGATTACATAAGGAAATGATAAGAAAAATCTAAAATAAATCTTTCTCCTGGCTGAGGATAAAATTTTAAAAGTTGAATTTGAAATAAAAAAAAATTCTTTTTTTTTAACTGTAAAATATTGAATTTGAAATGTAAAAACTTTTTTTTGTTTTAAAAGTGTAATTTGTAAATTACTTTGTAAAATGTTGAATTTGATTTGCAAAAAGTTGAATTTGAAATGTAAAAGGTTGTATTTGAAAATAAAAAAATATTATAGAAAAGGCCCACTTTAAAGAAAGTTCGTTGGCCCTTTTTCGATCTTGGCTTGTATAGAGATAAGCTATCGAAACTTGTCAAGGGACTTTACCAATTGTAAAATGGAAATGGTAAGTGGTTGTTTCTTATAATTTTGAAATCCAACGTTTAATTCGAAGATACCCTTCTTCATAATTAAATAATTAACTTAACATTCGATTATATCGAAATTTTTACTCAGTGTGTGGTAAGACTTATTATTCAGCTTTGGTTTTTAGACAATTTTCTAACAGTCTATCATAGAAAATTATTGCGTGTGGTGCGAAAAATCCTACGATGGAAAGAAACACGTTTCATTTCAACATTTTTTACATTTCATTGCCAACATTTTCATTTCATTGCCAACTTTTGTTCAAAATGTTTGATATGTAATATCTTACCGATCGGTTGCCAGCATTTGGGAGTGATGTCGTGAAATGCGACGGGAAACCGTAACAGGAAGTGTGAGAAGCACGCGGCATTTAATTTATCACACAATTAATTGCAGAGCTTCCAACATTGTTCACACAGCGCCTTTTAGGCTCGAATAGCTGCTAAACAAACCACAAACATGTGTTTTAAACACAAACCACATTGATATGTTTTAAATCACAGTAAACTGAATGAAGCCACAATTTCAATTACAACTTCAATTTTATTTAACTATAACGCATAGCTGTAAAAGATTGAATCATTTCGGAATGCACACACTTTAAATCATTCAAAAGCTGCATCAACCAGATTGCAATCTTATGCTTCTGTAGAGTAAATGAATTACAAATGCACAATTCATCATTCTTTGAAGATAAAAGAATGCACACCAAATGCTTTATAAGGAACTAGCTTTTCCCGGCACGCGTTGCTGCACCCTGCAACTATATGGTAACATAATAGGTGTATTCAAAACTTTTCTTAGACTCATAGTTTGACACCACTGTTATTTTCCACTGCCCGTTACAGTTTCCCAGTAGCAGGAGATCACCAAATAGTAACTCCATTTTGAGTTTGTATGTAAGTATTGCTACTTTTACTTTCAAAGCTATTCGATAATACAAATTTTAACTGTATTGGCGGAGCCACACCCTCTTATGCTCATCCCAGTTTTCTAGTAGATGGACATTACCCTGTTTTAGTACAGTTGCCGACAGTGTTGTATATCAGGGATTGCCAAAGAGTGATTTTTGAAGAGTGCAACAACAATTACAAAAAAATACCAAAAACAACAACAAATCGTTGGATACGTAGTACAATAAGGAATTAGTAACATAAAAAAACACAAACAAAAAGCAGTCGGCGACAAAACCATACGCAAAATTACCAACAAGAAACCTTCAGCGTAGCAAGAGTTGTACGCGGTCGCATGCGCTATATTTACCAACAACGACAAGAAAAACCAACAACAAACACACACTGTATGGTTGCGCTGCAGCTGCGCCTGTGAACGATTCGGCGAATTACAACAATCGTAGAAATATTGAAGTTGTTGTAATAGAGTGGAAAGAGTGGAAAGAGTTAGGCGATGGCAATCGCTGTTGTATATCAGGGATTGCCAAAGAGTGATTTTTGAAGAGTGCAACAACAATTAAAAAAAAAAACCAAAAACAACAACAAATCGTTGGATACGTAGTACAATAAGGAATTAGTAACATAAAAAAACACAAACAAAAAGCAGTCGGCGACAAAACCATACACAAAGTTACCAACAAGGAACCTTCAGCGTAGCAAGAGTTGTACGCGGTCGCATGCGCTATATTTACCAACAACGACAAGAATAAACAACAACAAACACACGCTGTATGGTTGCGCTGCAGCTGCGCCTGTGAACGATTCGGCGAATTCCAACAATCATAGAAATATTGAAGTTGTTGTAATAGAGTGGAAAGAGTGGAAAGAGTTAGGCGATGGCAATCGCTGTTGTATATAATACTTTTTCTATACATGATATCAAGCCAATGGCAACCCATCACAGTCATGCCCAACAGTCACACACGCATACACAAATACACACAAAACAGCTTCAGACAACAACAAATCCTTGCGGCTGAATCCATCGCCATCTGCATTCACTAAAATTTCCAGTGTTTAAAAACTTAAAAACGTTCAATTGCTTTTGCTTTTACTTTGCTATGCTTATTGAAAATCAAACAGCAACAATCAAAGCAGAAAGCACTATCACAAAAAAAATTGTACTAATTTTGCTTTGCTTTCTGAATCTTCGAAAGGCTAAGCTAAAGCAGCAGCACTAAAAAGAATTCGTTTTGCTGCGTAATGCTACGAAAGCATAAGAAATTATTTTAGTGCTTTGATTTTCATTTTGCTTTTCTAATTTGTCGCAGCACTACGAAAGCAACAATTTTAAATTTCAATTCGGCTGCAAGTATCGATGGTTGCAGCCATCGTGGCTGCACTCGTTAAAATTTCAATTCAGTGTGCATTCTTTACGTTTTGCAATTCATGACTTGAAAACAATTTTAATCAGTCTAAAGACTTATAGCCCGAACACAATACACGCGACGAACGGCGAGCAAGACGTCTCCAATCTGTCGTTGTAGAGAAATGTTGAGCGACTTGATTATGATACACGCGACACCAGCAAACTTCAGCAGCATGTATAGAACACAAAAAACAATGGCTGTTTTCAGCCGACTCAACAGTTGCCGTTTAGAATAACAACACAATCTGAGCTGAAAAAGAAATCCGTTCAATTTCATTTTATTTTCAAAAAGTTGAATTAGTGAATAACGAAATAAGAATCTATTCAATGAATGCAAAATTCATTTATGAATAAAAATGTTATTTCACATTCAAATTAAAAAAATTTATTAATTATTCGTTACATTTATATCAATTAATGAATAAAAAATCAATAATAACTAAGAAATTAGTAATGAATAACAAATGAATAATGAATAACAAATGAACAACGAATAAAAAAATGAATAACGATTTAAATATAATTATATTAAAAAACAATTGCAAATTCTAAAATTCTTTTTGAATTGCATTCTTAGTGTATAGTTTTATATGAATACAAAATTGAAGAATTGACAACAAAAATGATTTATTGAAATGAATAATTAATCAAGTTTTTAAAAATTAACCGTGAATTAAAATTTTATTTATAAATCAATTTTGCATTAATTTTTGGATTTTTATGTCGTTATTCAGTTGTACTTATTCTGAATATGAATGCAGACTTAACAACTCTGAATAGAGTTCAAACAAAACATACATTGCTCAAACATTGCTGCATACGACCAGTAATAACCAATGGTCGCATTCTGGCCGATACTTTCTACGCAACTGTTGCTCAACTTTCCGGCTGAATGGTATGTAGCATAAAGCGCTCACACAACATGTTGCCTGAGCGGTCGCCATTTTAGGTAGCGAAAATATTTTATGCTACCTCGATTGAGCGGTTTGCGCTCACTTGATGTTGACAGATGAAAAAAGTGTTTTGTTGTGAAATTGTGCTGTAAAATTATAAGATTAGTATTTTAATATAAAAATACTTAATTAAATATCTTTTCCATGATTTCCTTGCGAATTTAATTTTATTATATTGCTTTTAGTTAATTTTTTTTTAATCGAATCACGAACAGCTGATTGCAGTTTGACGTTTCTCAAAAAAACCCATTCAGCAGAATGTATCACTTTATGCTACTTCGCTACCTGAGCGCTTTTTCTGCCAGAATGCGACCAATGTAAACAATGGCGGAAACTTGCTTTTGCTGCCGGTCAAATTAAAATTAAATTGAAGCCGACGGCAGTGTCGCGCGACAATTTTGAGCGAGAAGTCTCCAAAATACGTCCCATAAGAAATACATGTAAAAAAAAGTGACAATTGGCGCTGCCGCTCGTCGCGCGTATTGTGTTCAGGCTATTAAGCCTAAAGAGTTCACTCTTTGAGTGCTACAGAAAAAGAGTTCAGCTTTTGAATTTTTAAACAAGAGAATGAAAACTGAAAATGATTCAATCTTTTACAGCTCTGCTACAACGCATGCTACTATTTAGTTTAGACCAGTGATGGGCACACACATACTATCACATACTTTGCTTGTGTGTGAAGCAGAGAAAAACGAAGATCAACTTGACGGTTGCCAGTTTTACACTGAAAAAACCATTCAACTGTCGAAAAGAAAAGATTTTGGTTGCTTCTTTAGTATATAATTTTATTTAAACTTTTTTATAAACATATTCACTTATACAAATAATACAAAAAATATACAGAAAATAATAAATATATATGTATAAACAAAATAAGCTAACAAATTAAGCTAACGTCGGGATAAGGGAATATTTTCGCAAAGCCTCAAAATTTCATTGCATTTTTCACCAAAACATTTTAAAACATCTGATGTTAAATTTTAAAAAAAAAATACCGTCGTCAAATGGGCAGCAATGCTTTGGCAAAGCCAAGGCTACGGTATATGATGCTTTTTTTAGAGACAAATTATTATTTTCATTCAATGGATGCCTTTCCTGATGATCACTATGAGCCTCATCTACCATAGAATTTGCAGTTAGCCCACCTTTATCAACCATGAATATTAAAAAAAATTTTACTTTTAACTCTAAAATTTTTGTTGTTCGTTCACCCCCCGTTAACTTAGTAAACTTTTCATGGCTAGAGAAAAAATGCCTTCTTAAACAAAACATATTATTGCGACTCATAATGCGATAACAAATCATGCATTGCAAGTCACCATCATCATTTTCCATAAAAAAGAAATCATTTTCCCACTCTTCAGGGGACATTTTTCTCTCTGTATTTTAAAAAATTGCGCAGCGAAGTCTTAACTTAGCAAGTGCTGAATATCAACTGAATTGATTTGCTTAGCGAAAATGAAAACAAAGCAGCAGCCGAACGTATACGATCGAAAGCCACACGAAGGAGCTTATAGCTGAATTACAATTCTGCGTTAGGTCGGTCGGCCTTTGACCGTACTTTGGTCTCCGTTGGAAAAACTTTACGATATAAGCTGTCAAAACGGACGACCTCAAACTTTGCAAAACTAAATGTTGCGTTGACAGATCGTGCGTCTATCATTTTGGTGATGCCAATAAAAGCAGCTATACTAAAAATCCCCCAAAACGTCCCTTTTTCCGAAATCATGCAATTATAATTTTAATCAATAAAAAATTAAAAGATGTTGTCATAAAATCATTAAGAACCATAAAACCTACTTTAGAAAGCTAAGATCTTTTTATTAAGTGTAATATAATCTGCGAAATAATGAAAAATGTCACATATTAACGTGAAAATTCGGACTAGAAGCTTCAAAATAAATGAACGCTTTCCAATTTAATGATAAAATGTTTTTTTTTTTTTTTAGATTTGAACCAAGGATTTCAGGTGGAATACCTATTCAGTCAAGTCTGCCTTGGTTCGAAATGGGGTGATAGATTAGTGGGAAGGAAAGATCAATCAGGTGAAACACGTGTAGGATGTTCTAAGCGTGGTGGAAAGCCAAAGAAACATGTGAATTTGAATCAGAGGCAAGTGTTATGCCTTTACCTCAGTCAATTCAAGTTATAAGGCAATCTCATCCACAAACTTCTCTTCCATCAACTACAACTTCAAGTCGTAAATATTGATGAATTTTCAATTTCAGTTGATTAGAAAAGAGGATAGAAAATTGCAAATGCGAAAGGTTTTAAAGCGTAGGACCATGGCCTGGCCGGGAATCGAACCCGGGACCTCTGGGGTAGCAGTCGAGCACGCTACCTACTCGACTACCGAGGCCGCCTCGGTCAAAATCACTGCTATTTATTATAATTATTACTGTTAATTTTTGCCGAGATTTTTGCAAATTTTGAGAGCAAAATGTAGGAAATTTCGTCAACGAAAGCAAGTTGGAAATATTCATGTAAATTTGTGTATGGAAGTTTTTTGGTACAGTGCGTGTTTTGGGGCAATTTCAATCAATTTCTTTCCACCTTGAACACCAGAGGACGCTTAAGTACAAATTTAAAGAAATTCGGTATATAGTGGTTTTCATGTACGCTGAGTATTTGGCTGATATCTTTTTTGAACCATATTGAACACCAGAGGGCGCTGTAGTACAATTCTTTATGCGATTAGAATGAAAATTGGTATATTGTGGTTTTGAGGTACGGTGAGTATTTTGGCGCTATCTTCTTTGATCCAACTTGGACACCAGTTGGTGCTGTAGTACAAACTTTTTACAAAATCGCCTAAAACTACAATATGCCTACCATAGGCGTAGAAGGATATCACCAAGTGGTACTCCATTGTGAGTTTCAATGTTATGCGACTTTAATTTCCATGTATGGGCGGAGCCACACCCCCTTGACCAATGCCTGTCCAAATTTTTTAGAAGAAATGCATCACCAAATAGTAGTTCTATTCTAAAATCCAACGTTTTGTGACTTACTTTCATAGGCTATTCGATATCAAAAATTGTAATTGTATGGGTGGAGCCACACCCCCTTGTACAATGCTCGTCTCGGTTTTCTAGTAGATGGACATTACCAAGTAGCAACTCCATATCGAGTTTCATTATTATGCGGCATTTAACTCCAAAGCTATTTGATACCATAAGTTTGACTTATATGGGCGATGCCATGCCCCCTTGTCCAATGCTCACTCAATTTTTCCAGTCAAAGGACAAGACTAAATAGTACATTCTTACCGAGTTTCATTGATGTGTGACTAATAGTTCGAAAGTTATACCCACAATTTGGTAAGCCGAAAAAGTGCCACACCCTTTTCCCAACGCCCATAAAATTTTACCAGTGGAACGGCACATGTAAATCGAGGCCGAACACCTAATTCCAATGTTGTGCGACCTATAATTCCAAAGTTATTCGATATTGCAGATTCGAGTTGCCACGCCCCCTTGTACAATGCTCGCTGAATCACTTGTAATTAGTGAGTACTTGGGTACAACTTTACAAAAACAAAGTGAACGGCATTTGCCAATCTACCTTACCACAACATTCCTTTGTGTGTTATATTATTCAAACAATGATATTAAGGGTATTCGTCCTCAACCAACCTCATTAAAATATCTAATTGACCAATATATAAGTTTGCCATTTTGCATGAATACCCTTATAATAATATTTATAATATACTAAAAAATGCATAAATTTTAATATGATATACAATTGAATAATATTAATATCATGCTAAATTCATCAAAATCATTTTTATACTACTTAAGCAACATGTTAATTTAAAAAATTTGATCAATTTAAAAAAAACTCGCATCAAAATATAAATTCCCACGATAATCCTATGAAAATCTGAGTTTTCCATCGGAATCCAAGAATACCCACATTTTAGCAATGCTCAACGAAAATGCAACCCAGCGTTAACGTGGAATGTCAAAAGCACGACCTAGCTTGAGCATGTCGCTACTCATAGCGTTGATCGTACGTCACCCCCTCAAATTCATATTTACGGGATGAGGTCGACGCAATGCATGAGGTCATATTTTGTGTTGCTTCATAAGAACCCATTGTTTCTAGTCGAGCTGTCAAAGGCCGACCGACCTAACGCAGTATTGTAATTCAGCCATTATAGAGTACTTGTGTCGACGTCGCGCAAGCAGCATTTTGTTTCAAAACACGCGTGTTTGATAATTTAAATTGTGCCCTTCGCTGGTTTAGACCCAAACCTCTGTAACCTTCATGTAAAAGAAAAATAATAACCTTATTTTTTCCAACATCCAAAGTAAGAGACAACAAGACCAAACAGCTGTTTTTGGCATACACGGTTAATATTATAAATATATATAAATCTAATTTGATTATAATAATTTTGTGATTTCCAGAGATGGGTAAATCCAGAGCAGATTATATGCGAGATTACCGGCAGAAAAAAAGTGAGGAAAAATTTGAAGTTGGAAAGGTGAAGCCAAAAAAAAAAATCGAGAATAATTCAACTCAGCGTAACAGGGATTTGCGGAATGTTTTTAAAATTTTGATTTTAATGATGATTTTAATCACTAGAAATGCTATTTCAACTTTCAGAAAAGTGTTCAAACATGCAGATGGGTACGGATTTCATAGCTGAAAATGTCTTGTAAAACTAGAGCTCTGTCTCAATAACTAGAGCCTAATTGAAAAATCGTATGAGTAGATACTTATTAAAGTGTCTTTAAATTTATTTTGAAAAAATAAAATTTCCATAACAACACTTGTTCATTCACTTTATTCTTTTTCTTAACATATCTGCTCAGAGCATTTCATTTTAAATTTATTAGATATTCCATGCAAATACCAGTTTGTTAGGTATTGAAAGCTGGAAAAAAACAGATGGTGCATATATTTTAGAGCCTCCATAATAAAACAATAGAAGTTTGCTTAAAAAAAATTTAAGTTGTTTTGATTCGTAATAAAACTGCACCGTCGGAATTTACTGACCACTAATTTAACCGGTTTTGTTTTTTTGTCTTTTACACAGATTAATTAAATAAACTCAAATTAGCAATTCAAATCCATAAAAATATGGGCCACAGAACAAGTCAGAGTTTAAGAAAAAAAAAAAAAAAAAAAAATAAAATAAACAGAATATCAGCTGATAACAAAGTTAAATAAGAGTAATAAGGGGGGCGTGTATTTCTAGCTTGAATTCCTGTATTTTGCATTAGTTCAAGTAAACAATAAAAATATGCAAATCATCGCATAAATTTTAAGCACTTGCTTATAATCAAAAAATTTTATTAAGAAAACAATTTATTATAGAGTTTTTTTTTAATAAAGTAAATCCATTATTCAATACAGTGAGTACCAAAAATTTTACTATATAAACAGAAGTAATTTTCGAAAATATCAACAGTCTACAAAAGCAATTCTTTCAACTACATTTCAATCAAGGCAAAAAGTTACAATAATGAAGGTTTGTTTGTTTTTTAAATTTCCATCAATTTTAAATACATATTTAAATAAACTTAATTAATACTTGCCTTAACTTTTTTACAGGTCTTATTCATATTTGCACTTTTCCTCATGGTCGCACTTGCTCTTGCAAGTCCATACCAGGTTAGCCATGATGACCATGTCTCTCATGGAGGAAGTCATCATCAGGAACACCATGAACCTCATCATCATGAACCAAGCCATCACGACGATCACCATGATCATCATCATGATAGCCACCATGATCATCACTAATGAAATCATCAAATATTAAAATCGAGCATATAAATAAATTTAGTCAATTCCAATTTATACTCCAAGTTAAATAAATAAATTGATTGCAAAAATAATTTAAGGTTTTTTATCAAGTGTTAACGCTTTGCTTCTAAAAATATTTTTGACGGTGTTCTCAAGGCTTAATACAAAATTGTTGGTAATTTTATGTCTCGTATCGATAAAGCTTCAATATTCTTGTGAAAATACTCTGTTCGCATTCAATATTTCAAAAATTTCTATTAAGATGAAATTATTGGAGCAAATTAAATTTAAGCCAGAGCAAAAAGCATATAACATTGTCATAAGTGCCAAAAAAAGAATAGCTTAAAAACTTTGGACAGTGTTTTTAAATCTGCTTTCTGCAGAAACTTACAGTAAATTATAAAAATAAAAAAAAACTAAAAAGTTTTTAAAATCTTCGTATGCATCAAGGCATTGAATAACAAAAAAACTCAGTTGAAACCATCTTCACGTCTTCAACTTCACGTCTAATTTTTGTCAATTTGATATAATTTTTAAATAGAACATCAAATTCTTTGCATTTTTTTAAAAATTCAGACTTCTTTTCATGATTTTATATTGAGTTCAAAATATACGAAATTACTTCTCATAAAGAATTGTTACTAAATTATATTTAAAAAAACTTAAATTTATCAAACTCATTTTTATTTGAGTTACTAAAGTTTCAATGACCAAATCTGATCAATATCCGTTGTGTTCTACTTATAAAAAATGTATGTGATTGCGAGTTATTCTATTAACGAATAAAACGTGAAAGCTTATTCTCATGCCTATATCTTTTCTTGGTTGGTCCGATTTGGTTGA
Source organism: Pherbina coryleti (assembly GCA_943735915.1). Lineage (NCBI taxonomy): Eukaryota > Metazoa > Arthropoda > Insecta > Diptera > Sciomyzidae > Pherbina > Pherbina coryleti. The sequence continues at coordinate 48,678,868 of OX030951.1, read as the reverse complement.
ATTTCATACTCAGTATATTAAAAAGCAAAGCTCATGTGCAAAATTTCATGTATATATATGGATTTTTATGGAATTCTAAGAGATTTTACCGTTTTGATAAAGTCACTTTGCATGGGAGGTAGGCGTGGTTTTCGTCCGATTTAGCTCATTTTCGAACTTGACCTTTATTTTTTAAAAACAAGCTTAAATATCGAATTTCGTGATGATTGCTTGAACATTACGGCTGTAATCGTGATCACAGACAGACAGACGGACAGACGGACATGGCTAAATCGACTCGGGTGGTGATGCTGATTAAGAATATATATACTTTTCTATACCTACCACGCCTCCTTATGGGCGTTACAAACGGAGTGACAAAATTAATATACCCCGTATACGTTTTTTAAACGTAGGGGTATAAAAATAAAAATTACCAGCTGATTTTGACAACTAGCGCTCCAATATGAGCCTACCTTGATTGTATCATGATGCTGACTATAATTCAGCATTAGCATTAATTTTGACATTTTTGTTTCAAAGATTGATGCCTGTGTTCAGCAGGTACAACTGTTGACCTCAACACGTATCAAAGACAGACAATTTCCACAACACATGTTGAACAGTTGTAAAATGTCAAAAAAATAACTTGGAATTTCGTAAGTATCGATGAAACATAGGGTGGCCCACAGCAAAATAAAAGTTGCTTTTTTCTGCTTTTTGCTAATGGAATTTGTATGGTGAAAAGCTGCTTTTTATGTTGCGTTTAGTTGCTTTTTTTTTTTTTTTTTTTAGTTGCTTTTTACAAAATGCTGCTTTTTGCTCCAACATGAACTAATACTTGTTCTAATTTAATTTCTCTTTTTGGTTTTTACTTTTATTTTTATTTATTTTTTTGATTTGTATCATATAATATTTTTATTTTCATTTATTTTTATTTTTGCTTCTTCTGTGGGGTTCGACTGGCGTCCGTGGCGTAGTTGGTTAAAGTGCGTGGCCGCTATGTCAACGAACCTGGAGACCCAGGTTCGAACCCCAGCAGCGACAGAAAATTATTTGAATTAAAATTATTTTTCTGTACGGCCGCCAACTCTCTGCAGACAATGGCAAACCTCAGAGAGTCATCAAAATGCCATGTAAAGCTTCTTGAGAACAAGAACATTCTGTTAATCACCGTTCGGATTCGGCGTTAAACATGTAGGTCCGGTTATCGGCTAATTGTGTACAAACTTAATAACAGGAACAACACAATTGGTCATAAGAAGCTAAGTCAAAGTCCTTTCAAGAACTGAAATGGCAAGTTATTTATTTTTTTATTTTTTATTTTTTTTTTGTGGGGTTCGACTATGGTTTTGGTGTTTTTTTTTTTTTGTTTGGACTCGCACTGGAGGTAAGAAATCTAAAGATACATATAGCCCATGCTATAGGCATGTACGATTTACATTATAGATCCCGCCCGTATCAGCGGGAGTGTTGGTGATTACGGGTTGTCGCTAAGGCCGTTGTTATACAGACGCTCACGGGCTCATAACAGTCACGCATTGTTGTTGTTTCAATGTAATAGGGAAATTTGAGTGAGCGAGGGAATTTATTTTTCCCAGAATGGTCACCAAATGATTCGAAAACAATATGGCTGTGCAATTATTCACAACATTTGTATTTTTGCATAGTACACTTAGTACGAAATGTATTAAAGCAGTAATGAAACCTTCTTAAGGCTGGATTCACTGATCACCTTCAGCATGTTTTTTGCGAAAGCTCTATTGCTCTCAACAAGAGAATGTGGCAATTTTGATTCACTGACATGTACATGATACAATTATAAGGTAGGCACAGGCATGGTAGAATTATAAGGTAGGGCCGACTCGGAGAAGAATGGAGTGGAAAGCAGCGAAAAAGGGGGCTAGTTGTCAAAATCAGCTGTTCATATCCAGTTTCTTTATGTTCATGTTTCGCAGTTGATTTTAGGTTAAACTTTTTACAAGCTTTTTTCAAATTTAACACTTCCGCGGCATTTTATAGATTTATTTACAATGTTTTTACAATATTTCCACTCAAATTAACACAAACTTAACACACGTGTCCGCACTATTTACAAATTGAAAACATGATATTTCTTTTTTCATTTGACATTTCCACCAACTTCGTCATTTTGACAACTACTCGACCTTTTCACTATCCACTATTCGTTGACGCGTGAGGGCACTGAACGACCCGGCCCTACCTTATAATTCTACCATGGGCACAGGAAGAACACACTCTCTATGACTACAAATCAACAACAAACCAATAACAAAGACGTAGGTATAATGTCAAAATACAATACAAAGCGATGCAAATAAATTGGTTACTGAACATTCGAACGAAGTAGTCGAATGAAAATTATATAAAATGTAAGCTTTTATTTGCTTCATTGAAAGCTAACATACAATTCATTCTGTATTATATCTTGAAGCATGGCTCATATTGTTAAATTTTTAGGGTTTTTGCTTACTTTTCTTGCATTATTCCACATAAAATCTGGGTACTCAACACCCAATACCCAGATTTATACGGTTAAAAGTAAATTTCTCACCTTTATGGCTGAACAAATAAACGCTAATTGTCAAAAGTGACATTTTACCTACGCCAATGTTTTGGTTTGCTTTGCTTTGCTTTGCTTTTTCGTTTTTTTTATCTCCGAATTGGGCCTACCTTATAATTGTATCATGGACATGTAAAACATTCTGCAAGTTTGTTGTTTTTTCATTGTCATTCAGCATTGCCAGATGCAATGTTCCTTTATTATAAAGACATAAAAAATAAAATATGCCTATTTAAACTTGACAAACTCCATTCTGGCAGTTCCGCTCAAAACATTCAGCAAGAAAATTAAAATAAAGTTAATCAAGTTGAAGAGATGCAGCAAGTTTTTGTTACTCTCTCATTCAGTGTGGAAAAGAATAGATCCCATAAACTCCAAATAAAAAAAACTTAAAAAAGATTCAGTAGTTTCGACTATGTCGTAACACAAGACGTAGAATTAGTCAATTCGCTTTTGATGACATCTTTTTTTAAAAAATATTTAGCAAAATATTTATTCCATACACCTGAGCATATGACCTTTAAAAGAGTGCCGGAGAGGGTTAATATGTATGACCGACCACCATTATTTTTGCAAAAGGAACATTTTTGCCTTTGACACCTATTCCCTCCGACCACTCCTTACGGAGGCTCCCATACAAATTTTATGGTTTTTGTATATTTATTCCATACACCTGAGCATATGACCTTTAAAAGAGTGCCGGAAAGGGTTAATATGTATCACCGACCACCATTATTTTTGCAAAAGGAACATTTTTGCCTTTGACACCTATTCCCTCCGACCACTCCTTACGGAGGCTCCCATACAAATTTTATGGTTTTGTCGATAAAACCGGAAACTGTCGATAAATAGGTAGCAAGCTTAAGCAAACAAAAACATCAAATGTTGGCTTTATATTTCATGTAATTGTGTAAAATTTATATAAGTTAGAGAGTTCTTACATGAATTTTTGTCGCATTGAGGATCAAGTCGACCAACAAGTGCTAACATCAACATTGTACGATCAGTACTTTAGGCCCACCAAAGGCTCAAAAAGTTATATAAATACCGACACCTGACCACTATCAACCACCCTACTTACCTCCGAGAATGACGTATTCTACGTCAAAACAGGCTGAAGGTGATCATTGAACCCAGCTTAACAGCAGCACTCACCATACTCATACTCGTGATACTTTTTTGCATAAAGTATTGAAAGTGTTCAGGGATCAAATGACCGTCTGTATAACATACTTTCATCACAGAGCTCATCAAACGAAAAAAGACCGTAAAAAAGCACGTGATCGGGGATCATATGAGCGTCTGCATAACAACGGCTTAAGAACTTATTAGCTGAATTACAATACTGCGTTAGGTCGGTCGGCCTTTGACCGTTATTTGGTCTCCGTTGTTAAAACTTTACGATATAAGCTGTCAAAACGGACGACCTCCAACTTTGCAAAACTAAATGTTGCGTTGACAGATCGTGCGTCTATCATTTTGGTGATGCCAATAAAAGCAGCTATACTAAAAATCCCACAAAACGTCCCTTTTTCCGAAATCATGCAATTATAATTTTAATCAATAAAAAATTAAAAGATATTGTCATAAAATCATTAAGAACCATAAAACCTACTTTAGAAAGCTAAGATCTTTTTATTACGTGTAATATAATCTGCGAAATAATGAAAAATGTCACATATTAACGTGAAAATTCGGACTAGAAGCTTCAAAATAAATTAACGCTTTCCAATTTAATGATAAATTGTGAAATTAAATTAAAATTTAAAATGGAATTTCTGGAAACACATTTCAGTTTTTATGGCAAAAATTTTTTCTTTGATTGATCGATATTTTTATATATATATATTGTTTTTTTTTTATAAAATGTGATTACTTGATGTCATTATTTTTCTTGTTTTTGTCAAAATTACTGCTATTTATTATTATTATTACTGTTAATTTTTGCCGAGATTTTTGCAAATTTTGAGAGCAAAATGTAGGAAATTTCGTCAACGAAAGCAAGTTGGAAATACGTATGGAAATATTTATGTAAATTTGTGTATGGAAGTTTTTTGGTACGGTGCGTGTTTTGGGGCAATTTCAATCAATTTTTATCCACCTTGAACACCAGAGGACGCTTAAGTACAAATTTTAAGAAAATCGGTATATAGTGGTTTTCATGTACGCTGAGTGTTGGGCTGCTATCTTTTTTGAACCATATTGAACACCAGAGGGCGCTGTAGTACAATTCTTTATGCGATTAGAATGAAAATTGGTATATTGTGGTTTTGAGGTACGGTGAGTATTTTGGCGCTATCTTCTTTGATCCAACTTGGACACCAGTTGGTGCTGCAGTACAAACTTTTTACAAAATCGCCTAAAACTGCAATATGCCTGCCATAGTGGCCTACATAGTGCCTACCATTGTGAGTTTCAATGTTATGCGACTTTAATTTCCATGTATGGGCGGAGCCACACCCCCTTGACCAATTCCTGTCCAAATTTTTTAGTAGAAATGCATCACCAAATAGTAATTCTATTCTAAGATTCAACGTTTTGTGACTTACTTTCATAGCCTATTCGATATCAAAACTTGTAATTGTATGGGCGCAGCCACACCCCCTTGTACAATGCCCGTCTCGGTTTTCTAGTAGATGGGTATTACCAAGTGGCAACTCCATACCGAATTTCATTATTATGCGACATTTAACTCTAAAGCTATTTGATACCATAAGTTTGACTTCTATGGGCGGTGCCATGCCCCCTTGTCCAATGCTCACTCAATTTTTCCAGTCAAAGGACAAGACTAAATAGTACATTCTTACCGAGTTTCATTGATGTGTGACTAATAGTTCGAAAGTTATACCCACAATTTGGTAAGCCGAAAAAGTGCCACACCCTTTTCCCAACGCCCATAAAATTTTACCAGTAGAACGGCACATGTAAATCGAGGCCGAACACCTAATTCCAATGTTGTGCGACCTATAATTCCAAAGTTATTCAATATTGCAGATTCGAGCTGCCACGCCCCCTTGTACAATGCTCGCTGAATCACTTGTAATTAGTGAGTACTTGGGTACAACTTTACAAAAACAAAGTAAACGGCATTTACCAATCTACCTTACCACAACATTCCTTTGTGTGTTATATTATTCAAACACTGATATTAAGGGTATTCGTCCTCAACCAACCTCATTAAAATACCTAATTGACCAATATATAAGTTTGCCATTTTGCATGAATACCCTTATAATATTTTTTATAATATACTAAAAAATGCATAAATTTTAATATGAAATGCAATTGAATAATATTAATATCATGCTAAATTCATCAAAATCATTTTTATACTACTTAAGCAGCATGTTAATTTAAAAAATTTGATCAATTTAAAAAAAACTCGCATCAAAATATAAATTCCCACGATAATCCTATGAAAATCTGAGTTTTCCATCGGAATCCAAGAATACCCACATTTTAGCATTGCTCAACGAAAATGCAACCCAGCGTTAATGTGGAATGTCAAAAGCACGACCTAGCTTGAGCATGTCGCTACTCATAGCGTTGATGGTACGTCACCCCCTCAAATTCATATTTACGGGATGAGGTCGACGCAATGCATGAGGTCATATTTTGTGTTGCTTCATAAGAACCCATTGTTTCTAGTCGAGCTGTCAAAGGCCGACCGACCTAACGCAGTATTGTAATTCAGCCATATTGGCTTTTCAGATAGTTTTCAGTTTTGCTTTCTCTTTTACTTTTGTTTTTGCTTTTTGTACAGTCGCTTCTTCTTTTTTCCTGCTTTAGCTTTTGATTTTTCTTTTGTTTTTGTCATGCCCTTTTGCTTCTGCTTTTGCTCTCTCTTTTGGTTCTCTTTTCATTTTGCTTTTAATTTTGCTTCTGTCATGCTCTTTTGCTTCTGTTTTAGATATCCTTTGGTTTTGCTTTTGCTTTGCTTTTGCTTCTGCCTTGCTGTTGCTTTTCTTATTTTGCTCTTGGTCTTATTTTACTTTTAATTTTTCTTTTGTTTGTGCTTTTGCTATTGCTTTTGCTTCTGCTTTTGCTTGTGCTTTTGCTTTTGCTTGTGCTTTTGCTATTGTCATGCCCGTTTGCTTCTGCTTTTGCTTTTTTTTGCTTTTGGTTTTGCTTTTTCTTATGATTTTACTTTTGCTTTATTTTCGTTATGAGTTCAAGGAAAATTTTTTGCTGTCGTGTAATTAATGGCATCATTTTATAAATCACCGTGATGAAACGCAACGCTAACGCGGCGCATCACTTGGATTAAAAATTTGCATTTTATTAATCACTACGTTATTGCGTTAGCTATGTTACGTTACCACGGTGAGCTGTCAGTCAACAACAGTTTAGGGTTGTCACATGTAAAATAAAACTAGCATCATTATTGCAAATCTTTGAAATATTTAAGATTCACCAAATTCTGACTTGTTGGCAACCATATCTGCTGTTCTCTTCAGCCATCATTAAATTGAAATTGCAATATAAACGCCAAACACTGGCGTACACATTTGCTACCTGCGATAGTTTTTTTATTTCTCTTAGCAACATTTCGAACTGTTTGTTCGTTGTTGCTGTCTTCAAGCTATATTGAAACGATATATGTAAACATTTAAGAATATATGAGTGAAACAAACAGTTATTACCCTTTCAATACCAACTTATTCGTTCTAACGGCAGCTCAAGAGCAAGTGATGAAAGTGACAGTTCAAGTGAACGAATTTCAAGTGCAGCGTTTTATAAAATGCGAACTTTGTACTGTTTTTATTACGCTATTGCGTTACTCAACGCTGAAGATCACGGCGTGAAGCGTTGCGTTTTATAAATTGCTAATTTCAACAACGCAGCGTGAAGTGATGTGCAGGGATTTATAAAATGATGCTATAAATCTACTATAGACCTTTCACTGGGCAAGTAATAATACTGCGCAACAATAATGCTTTTTGTTGCTAATGTGCTGTTTAATTGCTTAAGCAGCTCACTCCAAAACGTAAAGTCTGAAAGTTTTACAAAAATTAAAATATTTTCTAAATATTTTGCTAAAAAGCTTTAGTTTGTATAACGCTCGTTCACTATGAAAATTGGCAGAAATGAAGTTTAAGTTTCTTTACATTTTTTATGCTTTAAAGAAATTTTCATCTCATTGTATTATTTCTTGTTGACGTTAATAAACAGTAAAATGTTTATACAATCTGTGTGTGGATTCAGCTAAATATGATTGTGTTGATTTTTTCTTTAATGCTCTTAAAATCTCCTTAAGTGTTATCGTTGAAAAATATTTTGAGCGTTTCATATAATAGACTTTACTTAAAACAAGATCATTGATTTTATTCTCTATGTATTTTTTCAAAAGTAGTATAAGTTAAAAGTATTCCTACTTAGTCCTACTTTTAAAAAGTTATTGCCTTATCAATTCAAATTTTAAAAATTCATTGTTGCATCTGAAAAAAGAATACCCTTTTATAGATAATAATTGTTAAATGGCATAGCTGTTGCACAAATGGATTTATTCAAAAGCTGTGCATTATATAAATTGCATTCATACCCTAAGACCGAAGTATTTTTAATGATTTTCGTTAAATGCAATACTTTCCATATAGGTTTTTAGCAAAAAGAAAAGGTAATTGATTTTTAATCAAAATATTTATTTGCAATTTGTAATTAAATCAAATTATTGCTACGTTTTATATTACAATTCGATGAATTCATTAGTGACTGTTACCATGTTGGTTGTCATGGTGACTATCATGGTGACTATCATCATGATGGCTTGGTGCATGATGGGGAGGATCATGGTGATGAGTCACTTCATGAGAGCCATGGTCATCATGACCATGCTCTGGTGGACTTGCAAGAGCAAGTGCGACCATGAGGAAGAGTGCAAACACGAAAAAGATCTATAACAAAAAGAAATGCAATTATTTTGATAATATTATAAAAGATTTATAATTGAGAAAGTTTTAATGCACAAACCTTCATTATTGTAATTCTTTTTTTTTCCTTGATAAATATGTTGTTGAAATAATTTGTTTGGTAGACTGTTGATATTTTCGAAAAGTACTGCTGTTTATATAGCAAAATTATTGGTATTTATTTGTTTTTTTTATTTATTTCATGTTACTTAAGGATAAGCAAAATGTTTATTAGAATTTATTTGCTGATTTGCATGTTCTTGTTGGTTACTTAATCTAACCACCATAAACAAGAATCCGGTTTAAGATGTACACACCCTCTTATCACTTCTTGATGCACCTTTTTAACTTTTTTCGTTATCAGTTCAGATTTCTTTTCTTTCTAGTCAATACTTTTATATATATAAATTGCTAATTAGCATTTATTTAATTTATTTGTATGCAATGGTATGTCTTTTATTTAATATAACAATAACAAAAAACCGGTTACAGTGGTGACTAACTTCTGTCGATACAGGGCAATAATAAGATAATCAAAATTAAAACAAAACAAATCATTTGTTAATAAACCAACAAGCTTCTTATGACGGCTCCAAAACATGAACTGTCTATCTCTCTTCCTTTTGCAAATTAGAATTTGCCTAGACGTATAGAATACGTGAATGCGGAATGTTTTGACTATGTTCAACCATTTTATGATGAAGAGCAAACCTGAAGTGATATAATGGATATATCTAGAACATTTTTGGGATGTTAATTAAACTTTTTATTTACGACCAAAGTTCGGTTGTCAATTTAGTTCTTTCGTTCTAGGATGTATTAATGCACCTTTAACCCTCTAGCCCTTATAAGTGCCTCAGTGCACTCATCGCATAACTTCACTCTACTGAGAAAATAAAATGATTTATAATTTTTTTTTTTTTTACTTACTTTATTGATAACACTGTGTGTAATTTTTTAAGTCATGGCAAAATAACCATATACGGACACCACTACGTGATAAAAGACTAAAAAAAAAGAAAAGACAAAGTCATGCACTTTTTTGTTTATGGGCCGCCAAGGATTTGGGGCCTCGGTATCATTTTCGCAAAAAAGTGATCATTTTCTCGGGCTCATATCTTGCAAACCGGGCAGAATTTCGGTTTACTCTCTGAGGCAAAGTTGTAGCTCTTGTCATAAAGAACAAAAATTGCGAACATATAAAATCAAAAAACTTCACCTTCATCAAAATCGCAAAAAACTTAAAAAAATTCGATTTTTTTTTACCTTTTTTCCCGTGTTCAGGTCCATAGGTAGCAAACCGTTCAAAATTCAAGGAAACAATCAACTACAAAAATTTATCTAAGATCTCAATAAACGAATTTCTACAACAAATAAACTTCCTAGAGATGATTCTTAACACTGTATAGGTAGCACGAAAAAGTGAAAAATTTGCCGAAAATTTTTTAATTTGATTTTTTTTACCTTTTTTCTAGTGTTCAGGTCCATAGGTAGCAAACCGTTCAAAATTCAAGGAAACAATCAACTACAGAAATTTACCTAAGGTCTCAATAAACAAATTTCTTGAACATATAAACTTCCTGGGAATTATTCTTAACACCGTTTTTTAATTTCATTTGTTTTTTATTTACTTCAACATTGAGATACTATGCTATCTATTACAAAAATATTAAAAAAAAGTATTCGTATTATGTTTATAATGTTGATGGCCCTGGACTTGCAAATCGCGCTCTCTTAAGTTGTGGATCCAAGTCTGGGAGGTCAGTCTGGAAGCAACGTGCCTGTGGACACCATAAGTTCTGAATCAGAGTCAGATTCGGACGATTCGGACGACGATTTGGATCCACAACTTAAGAGAGCGCGATTTGCAAGTCCAGGGCCATCAACATTATAAACATAATACGAATACTTTTTTTTAATATTTTTGTAATAGATAGCATAGTATCTCAATGTTGAAGTAAATAAAAAACAAATTAAATTAAAAAAGATACAGTAGTTTCGACTATGTCGTAACACAAGACGTAGAATTAGTCAATTCGCTGTTGATGACATCTTTTTTAAAAACTATTTAGCAAAATATTTATTCCATACACCTGGGCATATGACCTTTAAAAGAGTGCCGGAGAGGGTTAAGATGTATGACCGACCCCCATTACTTTTGCAAAAGGAATATTTTTGCTTTTGACACCTATTCCCTCCGACCACTCCTTAGGGGGGCTCCCTTACAAATTTTATGGTTTTGGTATATTTATTCCATACACCTGAGCATATGACCTTTAAGAGAGTGCCGGAAAGGGTTCATAGTTATGACTGACCCCCATTACTTTTGCAAAAGGAATATTTTTGCCTTTGACACCTATTCCCTCCGACCACTCCTTAGGGGGGCTCCCATACAAATTTTATGGTTTTTGTTTATTTATTCCATACACCTGAGCATATGACCTTTAAGAGAGTGCCGGAAAGGGTTCATAGTTATGACTGACCCCCATTACTTTTGCAAAAGGAATATTTTTGCCTTTGACACCTATTCCCTCCGACCACTCCTTAGGGGGGCTCCCTTACAAATTTTATGGTTTTGGTATATTTATTCCATACACCTGAGCATATGACCTTTAAGAGAGTGCCGGAAAGGGTTCATAGTTATGACTGACCCCCATTACTTTTGCAAAAGGAATATTTTTGCCTTTGACACCTATTCCCTCCGACCACTCCTTAGGAGGGCTCCCATACAAATTTTATGGTTTTTGTGCCGGAAAGGGTTAATATGTATCACTGACCCCCATTACTTTTACAAAAGGAGCATTTTTTTTTGACACCTATTCCATCCGACTACTCCTTAGGGGCCTCCCATACAAATTGTATGGTTTTTGTTTATTTATTCCATACACCTGAGCATATGACCTTTACAAGAGTGCCGGAAAGGGTTAATATGTATCACTGACCCCCATTATTTTTGCAAAAGGAGCATTTTTTTTTTGACACCTATTCCCTCCGACTACTCCTTAGGGGGCCTCCCATACAAATTGTATGGTTTTGTCGATAAAACCGGAAACTCTCGATAAATAGGTAGCAAGTTTAAGCAAACAAAAACATCAAATGTTGGCTTTATATTTCATGTAATTGTGTAAAATTTATATAAGTTAGAGAGTTCTCACATGAATTTTTGTCGCATTGAGGATCAAGCAGACCAACAAGTGCTAACATCAACATTGTATGATCAGTACTTTAGGTCCACCAAAGGCTCAAAAAGTTATATAAATACCGACACCTGATCACTATCAACCACCCTACTTACCTCCGAGAATGACGTATTCTACGTCAAAACGGTGTTAAGAATAATTCCCAGGAAGTTTATATGTTCTAGAAATTTGTTTATTGAGATCTTAGGTACATTTTTGTAGTTGATTGTTTCCTTGAATTTTGAACGGTTTGCTACCTATGGACCTGAACACGGGAAAAAAGGTAAAAAAAATCAAATTAAAAAATTTTCGGCAAATTTTTCACTTTTTCGTGCTACCTATACAGTGTTAAGAATCATCTCTAGGAAGTTTATTTGTTCTAGAAATTTGTTTATTGAGATCTTAGGTACATTTTTGTAGTTGATTGTTTCCTTGAATTTTGAACGGTTTGCTACCTATGGACCTGAACACGGGAAAAAAGGTAAAAAAAATCGAATTTTTTTAAGTTTTTTGCGATTTTGATCTGGAAGGTGAAGTTTTTGATTTTATATGTTCGCAATTTTTGTTCTTTATGACAAGAGCTACAACTTTGCCTCAGAGAGTAAATCGAAATTCTGAACGGTTTGCAAGATATGACCCCGAGACAATTATCACTTTTTTACGAAAATGATACCGAGGCCCCAAATCTTTGGCGGCCCATAAACAAAAAAGTGAATGACTTTGGGAAAAATTGGGAGACACGGGTCTTTTTTTTTAGTCTTTTATCACGTAGTGGTGTCCGTATATGGTTATTTTTTTTCGTGTTGCACTGTGTAATTGTAGTAATATATACAATTAGTGTGAGATTTTCTCAAAAAATACGTATGTATTTTGTGTGATAAGATAACTAAATACTTTTTTATATGATGCTATCAATTCTGTAAAGATTTTTAATGTAATGAACTTCTAATAATCTTAAATCAAATAACTATAATAAAATTAAATTATTAATTATAAATACTAATATTTTTTAAAATTTTTTTACTAAATTTTATCTTTTAAAAAATGTAATGTTAGGTATATTCTTTATTTCATTTGGTAATTTATTAAAAAGTTTAATACCATAATGTAGTATAGATCTTGCGCTTCTTTTTGTTCGGAAGTAAACAGTTCTAATAGTATATGGGTTCCAAAACTTGTATGATGGGTTCTCTGCTTTATTTACTGATAAATTATGTTTAATAAGATTATTTTTTATTTTATAAGATGTGATCAAAGTTTGTAAGATTGAGTATTTTCGAATATTCAATATATTTTCATATAGACTTTTTGTTGCAGTTCTTAATGGTAGAGAGAGAATGTTTTTAATAATTTTGCTTTGACGTTACCCAACAAAAACTTCGCTTACATGTAATGCCTAAAATAATCTAGAAAACGTCAATAATCATTTACATTTTGGCTGACAGAATGCATAACTTTAACATAGGCATGTCATTGGCGGTAGGCGATTGCAATGAAAAAATTTTTGGGGTGAATTAATACACATTTTGTAAATTTTTTTTTTTTTTTTGTTAATTTTTAACATTTTTTATGTATGAAACTTTAATGTGAAGTTACACAAAACTATCTTGTCCGATTATCTCCAAATTTCAACCGCATACTCTCCACATGAGCAGTTTCCGTGTGAACTAAAATATTGCAAAAATTTTTAGTTTTTCTATATAGTTTTGCACAAAATCCAGATAAAAACTTGCATTTTTTACGATGTTTTTTTTCAAATCTTCATAAGTTTTTTTTTTTACCAAACTTAAAAAATTTTAGTTCACCATACTCATATTATTTATGAATTATTTTTTTTTTTATTTTTCTAGGTGCTGCCAAATTAAGTTATTATGGTAACCATCAGCTCTTTCCGATATCGGCACGTCAACTTTAAATTAAAGTTTCATAAATAACAAATGTTAAATATTAATAAAAAATTTTTTTGAAAATAGTTCTTTAGTGTTTTTATTCACCCCAAAATATTTTTTCATTATCTTTTTCATCGCTTTCCCTTAAAAAAAATTTTAAATTTTCACTACCAAGCGCGCCAAGTAGCAACATGCCTTAAATTTCTCTTTACTGTTGGCTTTACTTGATTCTTACAAAGAACAAAGATAAACAAATGTTATGAGGCATTACAGTCTGCATTACGTTCAACAAAAAGTAATAGCATTTTGGGCCTTAGGAAATATGTAATGCGTTAAATAAGCGAATATAAGGTAAAGGCATTACAAAATTTTAAAAATGTTTTGCTGGGTAGTTTTTTGCTCTGTACACATATTCCATATAGTATTTAGATCATTTATCTGTGATATGAAAAGAGAGTTACATAGAAGCCATAATTGTTTTTTTTTTCAATAATTTTTCTATTGCGATTTATGACAAAATTTATAGGGATTGATTTTGCTTTAAGTTTGTTAATATGTTCATTCCAATTTAAATTTGAATCAAACCAAATAACTAAATACTTTAGTTTTAAAAATCTTGCTACAAAGTTTTCTTTAAGATACTATTTCCGTCTAATAAATAAAATAAATAAATAACTGGCCATTTCAGCCCTTGAAAGGACTTTGACCTAGTTTCTTATGATCAATTGTGTTGGGCGTGTTATTTAGTTTGTACACAATTGATCGAGAACTGAACCTACAGGTTTAATGCCGACTCTGAACGGGGATGAACGGAATGTTCTTGTTCTCTAGAAGCTTTACATGGCATTTTGTTACTTTCTGAGGTTTGCCATTGTCTGCAGACAGGTGACGGCCGTACAGAAAAATTATTTTAATTCAAATAATTTTCTGTCACTGCTGGGGTTCGAACAATTTTTTTTTTTTACTTTCTTTATTTTATATGGTTATCAAATTTTTTAGTTTTAACCGACTTCAAAAAGGAGGAGGTTCTCAAGTTCGTTGGCTTGTCCGCTTTTTTTTTTTTTTTTTTTTTTTTTCAAATGTATGTTAATCGATAACTTCTAAAGTACTTGCCCGATTTCCGTAATTTTTTGTCAACTTATAGATACCAAGAACGCGGAGGTCCGTTTTTAAAAAAGTGGGTGATATTCGACAAACGGGCGTGTCAATATTAGAAAAACACTGTATTTAAGTTAATATTGACACTAGGGTACTGAAATTTACACTAAAAATACTGGGGTAGGCAGTAGTATTACAAAGTTTGGTCAATAAAGTGGGCGTTATTTGACAAAGGGGTGCGGTCATATTATATAAACACTGTATCTCGAATACTGACTTCGGGTACTGAAATTTAATACAGGGGTAGACAACATTTTTAAAAATAGCTGTAAAGAAAGTGGGCGCTATTCGACACAGGGGTGTGGCAATATTAGAAACATACTATATATCAAATAATATTTACACTAAGGTGCTGAAATTTAGTACATGGGTAGGCATAGTTATTACAAATTACAGTCAACAAAGTGGGCGTTATTTGACAAAGGGGTGTGGTCATATTAGAAAAACACTGTATTTCGAATAGTATTGACACTACGAAAATTGGGTTGACACGGTCGAAAATTTGGGTTTAAATATAAAAACATTAAAACTCTTTTTGAGTTTAAACCTACTTTTTTAAACCCTAGGGTTTCTTTTCTAAACTCGTCAAGGTTTACTATCGGAAGATTCACGAATTTTAAACTCTAGGGTTTAAAAAATAAACTCAAAAAGTTTAAAACTATATGTATTTAGACATTTTAACTCGAAAGGCTTAAAATTTGGCTTTGAGGTTTATATTTTAAACTCTAGGGTTTAAAAAGTAAACCCACACGGTTTTAAATGTAAACTCAAGGGTTCTAAAAACAAAATCTTGGTTTGAAATCAAAACCGCGGAGTTTTAAAATTTTAAACCAAAGGGTTTTAATTTAAAACCTTTTTGGGTTTGGATAAATATGGAAACCCTCAAGGTTTTAAATTTAAACCAATATTTTTGACCGTGTAAGGTTCTGAAATTTAGTACATGGGTAGGCACAGTTACTACAAATTACGGTCAATGAAGCGGGCCCTATTCGAAAAAGGGGTGTGGCAATATTGGAAACACACTATATATCAAATAATATTAACACTAGGGTGCTGAAATTTAGTACATGGGTAGGCAATATTTTAAAAATACATTATCTCAGTTAATATTGACACTAGGGTACTAATATTTGGTATGCAGGTAGGTGGGTAGGTGGGTACGTAGAATCATTACAAAAGTGGGCGGGATTGTACATAGGGTGTGGCACTTTAATGAAAGTACTATATTATGGTTAATATTAATACTTGGGAACTGAAATTTGGCACAGGGCTAAGTAGAATCTTTATAAAGTACATTATGTAAATAGGGTGGTATTAAAGAAAGGGCGTGGCATTTTAATAAAAATTGTAAAGCGACAGAAATGGAAAATACCCAACAAACTGTCAGGAATTAATAAAACAAATTTTTTAAGAACAAAGTGTCATGTTTGAAATTTCCTCAAGAATACTAGGGTGATTTTTTTGAGGTTATGATTTTCATGCATTAGTATTTGACAGATCACGTGGGATTTCAGACATGGTGTCAAAGAGAAAGATGCTCAGTATGCTTTGACATTTCATCATGAATAGACTTACTAACGAGCAACGCTTGCAAATCATTGAATTTTATTACCAAAATCAGTGTTCGGTTCGAAATGTTCATTTCAAATGTTCATGTTCAAATTTTGTTCAGCGATGAGGCTCATTTCTGGTTGAATGGCTACGTAAATAAGCAAAATTGCCGCATTTGGAGTGAAGAGCAACCAGAAGCCGTTCAAGAACTGGCCATGCATCCCGAAAAATGCACTGTTTGGTGTGGTTTGTACGCTGGTGGAATCATTGGACCGTATTTTTTCAAAGATGCTGTTGGACGCAACGTTACGGTGAATGGTGATCGCTATCGTTCGATGCTAACAAACTTTTTGTTGCCAAAAATGGAAGAACTGAACTTGGTTGACATGTGGTTTCAACAAGATGGCGCTACATGCCACACATCTCGCGATTCTATGACCATTTTGAGGGAAAACTTCGGAGAACAATTAATCTCAAGAAATGGACCGGTAAGTTGGCCACCAAGATCATGCGATTTGACGCCTTTAGACTATTTTTTGTGGGGCTACGTCAAGTCTAAAGTCTACAGAAATAAGCCAGCAACTATTCCAGCTTTGGAAGACAACATTTCCGAAGAAATTCGGGCTATTCCGGCCGAAATGCTCGAAAAAGTTGCCCAAAATTGGACTTTCCGAATGGACCACCTAAGACGCAGCCGCGGTCAACATTTAAATGAAATTATCTTCAAAAAGTAAATGTCATGGACCAATCTAACGTTTCAAATAAAGAACCGATGAGATTTTGCAAATTTTATGCGTTTTTTTTTAAAAAAAAGTTATCAGGCACTTAAAAAATCACTCTTTACATAAAATTTTTCTTATTCATGATAAGATTTCAAATATTATAATACATACCTATAAATAACTTTTAAAATTTGACTAAGAAATTATTGGGAAAATTTATTTAAAATTATTTTTTACTTTGTAGTGATTTTGAAGTCGGTTTTTTTTTTTTTTTGTTAAAAAGTTTTTATTATTTTCTATTAACTGTACTTTTATAGAGGGCGCTCAAATTTTCTTCTCGAAAAAAACACTGCTGCATGGCGGACAGTTAATCTCTGAAACGGTAAGTCTGAAACACAAAATTCAAAAAGAGGTACAAAAAGGAAGTGCTCTTACGTGATAGTTTACCAGAAAAATTGAAAAATCACTAAAAATAAAAAAATGGCGGACATTTAAAAATTTTTTTCAAAAATCGCCTTTTTTTCTATCTTTTTTCAGACTCAAAAATTTTATATATATTTTTTGTGGTCAAATTGTGGTAAACTATCACACAGGATATAAAAACAAGCAAATTGCTTCAAAGTTTATAAAAATCGGCACAGTAAATCTGGAGATTAACTGCCCGTCAGTAAAAAAAATCTAAACTCGAGAAAAAAGCGTGTAAAGTTTCGTAAACACTTGCGGCGAGCCAAGAGCGCGCTTTAGTTGAGTCGTTATATCTCTGCACTCTCTTCGAATTTCGTTTTAATATTTTAGACAATTATTATTGAAGGTATAAAGAATCTTAAAATGTTAATAACAAAAAATTCATTTTTTGAAAATTCTAGACGGTAACCTTCTAGTACCTTAAGGAGGCATATAGGTTACAAATTTTAAAAAAAAATTTTTTCGGGAATTTTTTTCATAGAAGCAAAAACGATATATGGTCAAATTTTGCACATATATTAATTAACATTTAAAAAAGACAACAAAAGTTTTCAGAATTTTCAAAGCGGTTGTTGAAGTTATTTGATTTTTTTTTTAAAAATGCCAAAAATTGACGGTGTGCAGGATATCACCACTCTGGAAAATCTGAGAAAAAAAAAAACAAATTAATCCTTGTTTAAGAGGTTATCGTCTGAACTAGGATAATCTTTTTCCGCCAAAAAAAAGAACAAAATGGCGCCCATTTGAAAAGGTCAATTTTCGAGTTTACAAAATCGGCCGCCATTTTGTGTTTTTTTTTCGGCAGATAAAAATTATCCGCCCAGAGTCCAAAAAAAAAGTACACCACAAGAAAGACTCATTCAAGGCCTTTAAAATATTTCGGCGTTTTTTCCTGTACGACTTACGGTTTCGAAGTAACACCTGTTTCAATACATTCAAATTGTTTTCTCAAAAACAAAAAACACACCTTAAGCTATTTTCACGAGGACTACTAACCTAAAAAATTTTGAAAAAAAAAATCAATCACAAAGGTCAGCTTTTGCTCAAAAAGAGTCGAATTGATATGGAGTCATCGATATATCATGAATTCCATGTCACGCACTGTTACAGCTTGCGAATAATTGCAACTGATTTACTTAAGAAGAAATTTTTGCGAAAATTGGTTTGCAATTTTTATTAATTAATTTTACGGTCTATTTAAAGTGTGTAAAGGTTTTATGAATCCACTTATGAATTTCGGTGATATTAAGCAAAATGTAGCGTACGCACGTGCTACAAAATTTTCCCCATAAAAATTTGATGTCAACTTCTATCTGAAATTTCTGCGAATTGACTTCAGATAGAATTTTCATTTTTTTTACAGCAATAAGAGGTTATCCTAGATTATATTAGTAGTTAAGTTATTTGAGAAAAAAAAATTTAAAAACAATTTTTTCAACTTTAAACACCGTCACGCACATGTTACATTCGTCACGCACAATTACACCGTACGTAAAAACTGAAATACAAAACAAATTTTCTTTTTTTTAATCTCTTTTATGTCATGACTAGATACATTTAAGAAAAAAATTTGAAAATCAATTATTTTAATCGATAAAAACTATTCTATTCCATTCGATTCAAAAGTTGATGCTCGCAATCACTGGAGTTGAAGGAGCTGGAACTTTGGGGACTCTTCAAATTCTTCAACAGATTCCATGTGGACCTATTCAGGTGTATTCTCATTTCTTATGCAAAGAAATTCGCCTGGCCTTTGAGAGAGTACCCGTAAAGGCTGCACCCGTACATCACCAAGTTCAGTGTTTATGTGAATATGATTCCTTAAAATGGATTTATTTGAATAATAATTTATATTCCGATTTATTTTAACCCTTAAATGCCCAACAACACCGATATAACTAAAATTATGTTGTGCTAAATGATCCCCTGAACACGACCCCGTTTTTATTTTTTGTTTTGGAAAAAATTTTTGTTTAAAGAAAACATAGTTGTATCCAAAAAGATACAGTGGGCATTCTGACGTATACCATCAATCAGCTTGGTTGTAGGAGTTCAAGGCAAAAACGTGGAAAACGATTCTTTTTATGATAACTCTAAATTTGTTTGTTAAATGATACTCTAAAATTGTTAATAGTTTACAAGGTATTTCATGTCAAAAACCGAACTTTCCGTAAAAATTAAAAAACTTTTTAATTTCACGGTCAATATTTCCCAAACCAACAAAGTTATGCCAATAAACAAATTTTTGTTTTATATTTGAAATTTTCTGAGTGAAACTATATATTCTGCATTTTCATTTTTGCAATATTTTAAGGGTTAAATTAAGTAAAACTCACTTATGAGAATTCATATTGACACTTGTCAATAGTTAACCGTCAATTTAGACGTTTGACGTCTAATGCAGATGTAAGGATGGACATTTTTTTAAATGAAGGGTGTATTAATTTAAATTTTTTCGAGTTGTTTTATTTTTGGTCACTTTGCTATATATGAGACCCCCCATATCATTACTAATCGTAATACATTTTAAAGCCCCTCCTCCCCTCTAAATTGGTAACGTAATTTATGAACGACCCCGTAGTGTGTAAAAACTACATCGTTGTATAGAAAAAAGTGTAACATGTGCGAAACGCGTAGAATTTTTTTCAATGGAAATAGTAACAAAAATGTTTTTCAATATGGTTTGCAATCTCAATATCCACACATAACAGCATTTTCCGCAAAAAATTTCTTATATTAGAGTCTGCATTGAAACATATATCAATATTGTCACGCACATGGTACATATTTTCTTAATTTATTTAACTGCTATTACCACAGTATGTCGTTGATAATTATTTATTCATATACATTTATGATTATTAGGAAAATATTAAAAAATTTGAAGCAAATATTTTTTTTTTAATTGTTGTAATAAACAGCGCACGACCTCACGGCAAATATCAAAATAAAACTGCAAAATTTTCGCTCAACTTATTCACCACGCGAAAGTAAAAAAAAAACAAAGAAAAACTACCGTTATCTTGAAAAATTCAACTTAAAACGTGTTGTCCGAATTCGATAGAATATATTCTATATAGTTTCTCTTCTCTCTTTACAAT
Source organism: Pherbina coryleti (assembly GCA_943735915.1). Taxonomy (NCBI): domain Eukaryota; kingdom Metazoa; phylum Arthropoda; class Insecta; order Diptera; family Sciomyzidae; genus Pherbina; species Pherbina coryleti. Next base: position 48,658,331 of record OX030951.1, on the reverse strand, counting down.
TTGATTTTTGACCTACGAGGTTGACTTTTTGGTGGAATTCGTGATATACTTATTTTTTTTTTTTTTGTTTTTTGTTAACAATGTTCAAAACATTGTTTTTTTACTTAAAAAATTACGTTAAAGTTGACTTTGTTGTTAAAAAACTAAAAACTTAAAATTACGTTTTTTCTGTCTTTTACATGATGTCAGTATCTCCCGTGAGTTTTTGAAGAAATTATTTTTTTTTTCAAATTTTGTTTAAATTCTCTTTATGGAATAGTAAAGCTCTAAGAATAATTAATATGAAAAATATTATATCAGTATCATTTTTCCGATCAAAAGTTATCGCTATAATTATCGCTAGTAACCTATTTTCTCGGACCCTCCACATCTCTTTATTTTGAATTGATAGAAAATAAAAAATATGGACCTTTAATACAAGATTTAACGTATAATAATAATTACTTTAGTGTAGCTTAGTTTTCATTATTTGAATTTTTAAAAATATTAAAACGAGGTTTGAACATATCAGCTAATCAACTAATAAATATCAGCTAATAAATAAATATAAATATAACTTGAATAACAATTGGAAAAAGTTCATGATAAATTCCTGCTTTTTTCACAAAATTTTAGGTTTATAAGAATCTTAAAATGAAACTACTTGGAGGATTTGTCAATATTGCTCATTACCTAAATAATTGTGAAAGCAAAATTTAACTTTAACAATATCGACTTAATCGGCAAAAGATAGGTAGTGGGCGTTTCTGGTAACTCTTCGGGTTGCCTTCTTACATTAACCTTCAAGGGATTCAAGAGATCGATTCTTCTTTGGAATCCCCAAACAAGCTTACCTAGAAAAATCCATTAAGACTTACATTCTAATTGATGCCGTTACTTTTTAATGTCGATTTTTGTGATTTGACCATAGGTTTTTTGTAAGCATAGACCTAGTAGTAGAACTAGTAAATTTTTTTTTTTTTTTGTTTTTTGGATTCGCACTGGAGGTAAGGAATCTTTTAAAGATACATATGCCCGTGCTATATGCATGCACGATTCACATTCTAGATCCTGCCTGGATCAGCCGGGGCAGACAGAATGCACCTACGTACTAAAACTTACCCCCTGTTAGCGATTACAAGTTTCCGCTAAGCACATTATTGGCTTTTCAGCAGAAATTAAGACAAAAAGAGCGTTGGCTGTGTCGTGGACACACCCGTAAGTTTTGACGTGACGGTGTTTCTTTATACTCCTATTTCATATCCAAACTCTTGTTCTAATCCATGACCAAATTTTTGACTTAATCAAATATACCGAATCCCTTTCCTGGTTTAAAAAGGTGTGTCTTAGTTTTTGTCCTAATCCATATCCAAATTCATGTCATTGTCCTTTTCCAGTTTCATTGTGTCATTTTGTTGTTTGTGAGCAGTGAAATCGTAACTAACTAAATTTTTGTTGTTGTTGTTGTTGTTGTTGTTGTTGTAGTTGTTGTTTTTTATGTTGATGTTGATGTTGATGTTGATGTTGATGTTCATGTTGATGTTGATGTTGATGTTGATGTTGATGTTGATGTTGATGTTGATGTTGATGTTGATGTTGATGTCGATGTTGATGTTGATGTTGATGTTGATGTTGATGTTGATGTTGATGTTGATGTAGATGTTGATGTTGATGTTGATGTTGATGTTGATGTTGATGTTGATGTTGATGTTGATGTTGATGTTGATGTTGATGTTGATGTTGATGTTGATGTTGATGTTGATGTTGATGTTGATGTTGATGTTGATGTTGATGTTGATGTCGATGTTGATGTTGATGTTGATGTTGATGTTGATGTTGATGTTGATGTTGATGTTGATGTTGATGTTGATGTTGATGTTGATGTTGATGTTGATGTTGATGTTGATGTTGATGTTGATGTTGATGTTGATGTTGATGTTGATGTTGATGTTGATGTTGATGTTGATGTTGATGTAGATGTAGATGTTGATGATGATGTTGATGTTGATGTTGATGTTGATGTTGATGTTGATGTTGATGTTGATGTTGATGTTGACGTTGATGTTAATGGTTATGTTGATGTTGATATTGATGTTGATGTTAATGGTTATGTTGATGTTGATGTTGATGTTGGTGTTGGTGTTGGTGTTGGTGTTGGTGTTGGTGTTGATGTTGATGTTGATGTTGATGTTGATGTTGATGTTGATGTTGATGTTGATGTTAATGTTGATGTTGATGTTGATGTTGATGTTGATGTTGATGTTGATGTTGATGTTGATGTTGATGTTGATGTTGATGTTGATGTTGATGTTGATGTTGATGTTGATGTTGATGTTGATGTTGATGTTGATGTTGATGTTGATGTTGATGTTGATGTTGATGTTGATGTTGATGTTGATGTTGATGTTGATGTTGATGTTGATGTTGATGTTGATGTTGATGTTGATGTTGATGTTGATGTTGATGTTGATGTTGATGTTGATGTTGATGTTGATGTTGATGTTGATGTTGATGTTGATGTTGATGTTGATGTTGATGTTGATGTTGATGTTGATGTTGATGTTGATGTTGATGTTGATGTTGATGTTGATGTTGATGTTGATGTTGATGTTGATGTTGATGTTGATGTTGATGTTGACGTTGATGTTAATGGTTATGTTGATGTTGATATTGATGTTGATGTTAATGGTTATGTTGATATTGATGTTGATGTTGGTGTTGGTGTTGGTGTTGGTGTTGGTGTTGGTGTTGGTGTTGGTGTTGGTGTTGGTATTGGTGTTGGTATTGGTGTTGGAGATGTTGTTGGATTTGGAGTTGGTGCTTTTCGTTTAGCTTTTTTTTTGCTTCCCCATTGGTTGAGCTCTAATTTCAATTAATCCAGCAAAAGTGATGCATATGCGTCACATTAGGCGGTTCCCTGGGGGTTTTTGACACGCCGTCAAATTTTTGTGAAGCGTAATAACACATCCCTGCTGTCGTTAAACAAAATTTACTGTAGCACTCCTCCTGAGTGAGTAATAATTCCATGAAACGATATTACGTTTCTGTTACATAAGCTGCTATATTCACGACCTGACGACGCCGGAATTTTTTTTTTATTTTTTTCGTAAAGCCATGTATAAAAACTTTATTTTCCTTTTCAAACTTTTATCGTAGGTTATATACTCATTGAGTAAAAATTCAATGCAACGCCGCTGCATGAATGTTGCGTTATCGATCTTTGAGCGGCTCTCTCAGCGTCCTTATGATGTCAGAAATTTTCTGTCTAATTTTGTTGTGAGGGCTTCTAATAGGCCTTTATTGGCGTATCGTATTTTTAATCCTAGCACTAATACTCAGCGAGTAATAATTCCATGTAACAAATTTTCAGTTGCGTTGCTTAAGCAGCTCCCACTACGTTCCTGTGCCGTATTAAATTTTTTTTTTGTTTTTTTAATATAGCCAAAGAATTAACCTTTACGGTCATACTATATTTTTAATCATAGCTCTTATACCCAGCGAGTAACAATTCAATGAAACGCAGATGAATTTTTAAAAAATTCATTTTTTAACTTTTTTGGAAACTAGAGGAGTATAACGTAACTTCGTCACGTCAAAAATTAAAAATATCGCGAATTTATGAATTATAAAATAAGTTCTGTAAGTAAACAAAACCGAACGACCAGTATGTCTAAAATAATGAAACAATAATAAAAAGTAATTAATAATTGTCCAAAATTTACACCCTGAGTTCAAAACAAAAAATGACAAAAAAACTGTATTTTTATATCTATTAGTTGGTTTGCGGCATCTGTCCAACCCAAGAACCTGCGTGGAAAAGAGATCCAACTCTTATTCACCAAAACAAATCCAAACATAACGCAGATATATAAGTATTTATATGAACAAACATAAAAATATAACATATTTTCGGGCCACTGAACAATTTAGGAGCACCGTGCTAATGTTATTATTTGGACAAGCATTTGGGCCAACGCAGGCAAAAACTTGTGTGGAAAAGAGAACTACTCTGGCCCACAAACCAAGTGACAAAAAATATTTGGTCTAGTCTTAAACACAGGGAGTAACCTGAGCACACAAAACCCAACTCATTATAAAATTAAGAAAAATTTATGTCAACAACAACATGGTATGCTAATCTTATTCGGTGATGTTTTCTTCACAAAATATAATATGTAAAAGAATAAGCGACAACTCTGAATTTTTAAAAAAAAAAAAAAAAAAAAAAACATTATTACCGATATCACGATATAATCAGCCGCGTATGTTTTTGAGATAAAAATAAATAAAATGAAATTAAGTGTTTAAATGTAAAGATATTTTACTTTTTAATACATCCACCGAATCACACAAACTTATCAAATTATAGTTACTGTTGAAATCACTACACATATGTACAGCGAAAAGGGTCGTGAAGAGTTTGACTGCGCTCACACTCGGACCGTTCGTGTTCGTCATCTCATTACTAATTTTAATATAAAATGCTAAAGCCTAATTGCTACAATTGTAATCAATACGGTGAAACAGACTTGATGATCACTTGTAGTTTCTGTGCAAACTTCTTTCATAAAAACTGCATCGACATAAACGATAATAATGTCATCGAATTTCTTTTAAAACAAAAAAACTTAGTGTTCAAATGTTCTAAATGCATTGAGGCTGGTGTTAATTTTCCCGCGCAAATCACGGCTCTTGTTAATGATGTTAAAGAGCTTAAAGCAATGTTCTCCGAATTTTGCTCTAAATCTAATAAACACGAAACAAACTCTACTGCAGTTAGTGCTTCTCAAAGTAAAAAAAACAAACCGGGTTCAACCAACTCTTCCCTACCTCCCATCCGGCTAGCCGAGGTAGATAGTGGAAGATTTACTCGTGCTCGCACACGCGCTCTCGCTTCACCTGTTGCGGTTTCTTCCCACTCTTCTTTATCGTCACCTTCTAATACTACTGTAGTTGATCTCAGCGCCACCGTCACAACAGCTACTGTGCAAACTAATAATCTCAACGCACCAAGCTATGCTTCAACTCTTAAATCTAATATGGTTCACGACTCTCTTTGCAATTCAGCTACTAACATCAATCATTTGCCTGCTGTGTCGGCGTCATTAGTTAATGCTACAGAATTGCATGCTGCTCAGCGCTCAGCTTCGACCTCTGTTAACAACAACTTGGCTGAAAATTCCTCGGTTGCCACTAATAGAATCAATAAAAAAACACACCAAAACATAACATCAAATATTATCGGATCGGATTTAACTTCCGATCTTCATGCGTTACCTCAATTAAAATGGATACACTTGTCTAAATTTCGGGCTGATACTAATCCCGAAAGTATTATAAGCCATATATCAGCGAAACTAAACCTACCAGCTGATCTTTTTAAATGCTTCAAACTTGCAAAAAAAGAAACAGACATTAGCAAACTAAGTTTTATAAACTTTAAACTTGGCTTCCCAGCTCATATAATGGAAAGAGTAATGGATGCCTCTATTTGGCCTTATTACGTCCGTTTAAAACAATTTTTAATATCTTCTAATAACTCAAAAAACTTAATCGGTCCTCCGTTACCGGTGTTAACGTAAAAAATTCTTCTAAGCACATTACATCTTCAACATATGATCTTCGTATATGCTACCACAACGTCGGTGGCTTAAGAACCAAAGCCATGAATATTCTGTTATTCTCATCTTCTTTGCAACATGACATTATAGCTTTTACTGAAACATGGCTATCTGCGAATCATCACAATTCTGAATTTTTCGAACCTCAGCAGTACAACGTATATCGTAAAGATCGATGCCCTCAAATGTCTGGCCTTAGCAGAGGCGGTGGAGTGATGATTGCTGTACGTTCAGTAGTTCTCTTATCTACGCAATTGATTCTTCCTTCCTCTCAGTCAACAGCGCCGCATTGTATGATGGATTTAGATCAATTAATTATTAAAATTAATGTTGATAATATTCATGAACTTTTCTTAATTTTAAGCTATATTCCTCCTGGTAGTTCTTTTGTTTTATATAAAATGCACATCGATAATTGTGAAAGTATTTTAAGTAATTTAAAAGATAACCAGCACGTTATAATAATGGGTGATTTTAATCTTCCTAACATAAATTGGATTTATGGTAACGATGAGCATTATTGGCTACCTTTTAATGGGCCCAATCACGATCGCCGACGGGAGCCCGTCGGGAGACATTTTTCTGGATCTCACTAAAAATACAATCGAGGTTTCCGTCGGAAATTCGAAATTTTCCGTCGAAAAATATACAATCACTTTTTACGACGGAAAAGATTTTTCTGTCAAATTCACTCACTTAAATTTTGAATGTGAGATTGTAAAAAAATAAAAAATGAAAATTTTTGAACAAAAAAATAAAAACAATAAGCATATAAGAGCAGCACGGAAAATAAATTTATTTATTTTGTTTGATTTGGGCGTGTTGTGCTTCAATTAATTCTTTTTCCAGTGCAAACTTCTTCAAAATAAGTTTTTCCATAAAACTGTTGTGCATTTTTTTTCTTGCAAGTTTTCCTCTAGTGCTTCGGCTATACGTCGCGTATAAGATTCAATGCAATTCAATTGGTCTTCAAGCAATTCATTCGTGGACATCCTCTTTCGTTTCCTAGCAAGAGGCTCACTTGGAGCAACTGTATTTTCGTCTTTAAAAATTAGGAATCTTGATACAAAATCTTACAATGCTTTGAAACATCTTACCATCACTTTCAGCATTCTCCTCGTTTGAAACAGCGTGGTGCGCAGATGTTGAAGGTGTTGTGGAGCCACTTCCTCCATTTTCAAAACTTCTTCCTCTCTTTTTTTAATCCCTTTCCTAGTTTGGAAAGGTGTGTTTTATGTGTGTCTTAATTTTTGTACTAATCCATATCCTCATTCATGTCATAGTCCTTTTCTGGTGGTGGTGGTGTTGGTGTTGGTGTTGTTGTTGTTGTTGTTGTTGTTGTTGTTGTTGTTGTTGTTGTTATTGTTGTTGTTGTTGTTGCTTTTTTTATTTGTTCTGACAATCAGCTGTGTTTTGTTTTGAAAAATAAACTACCACGGGTGTTTTTTATTTTCATGGGATTCTGATATCATCACAAAAATAAATAAGTTTTCTTCGATTATTGCAAATATAATCTGATAGTTTTACCACAAATATGTTTTTTTTAATGTTACACAGCTAATTTGCGTTTCAATATTCACTTATGAAAGCATAACTTATACATTTATTTCTTCAAAAAGTCCCATATGTCCTATTTCTTAGAACACTTCATTGTGAATACTTTGACAACGAAAATATGACAACGAACATCGAAATTGAGAGGAACAATGTTGTCGTGTTATTCTACTTTATCCCTTCCCGACGGAAATCTCGATTGAAATTTTTATCACGTCGGGCGGAAAGCTTCCCGACGAGCGGAAAATCCGACAGTATCGCGATTGGGCCCAATATTACAAACAATTGTGAGAGTGTAGTTGTTGATAGTTTCGCGGAATTTGATCTGCACCAATTGAATGGTATTTTTAATAATAATAATAGGCTTCTAGATTTGATTTTTGTCGATAGTGAAATAAATGCTTATGTTACCAGCTTTAATTCATCATTATTACTCGATACGAACCATCATAATGCATTGTGTCTTAGTTTCAAATTTTATGACTATCTTAAGCCAATTTAAAATAATAACTATAATTTTAACTTTTCTAAAGGAGACTTTAATAGCATTACTAATTATTTAAACAATATAGATTGGATGTTAGTTTTAAACAACGCTGAGTTATCAACAAATTTTAACAATTTCTCGAGTAAGCTCACTGAAGCGATGAATATTTTCATTCCAAAAGAATCTTTAAAAACTTCATCTAAGCCCAAGTGGTTTAATAGTGCCCTAATAAATTTAAACAACAAGAAGAACAAAGCCTATAAACTTTATAAAAATAACCCGCATAATATGTTGCGTTATGATAAATATCGTTGCCTTCAAAAACAATTTGATCATCTGAACAAATTTTTGTATAAAACTTATATACTTCAAGAAGAATCCAAACTAAAAACTAATAACAGCAAAAGCTTCTGGCAGTTTATAAATAGTAAAAAAAAATCTGATGGTATTCCTAATACGATTAGTTATCTAGGTAAAACTACTTCCGATGTCCCCACAATTTGCAACCTTTTCGCCAAATTTTTTAAATCTGTTTATACATCTCCCACTTCTAATCCAACTTTAACTAACTTAGAATTAATTAAGACTCCCGCCAATATAGGTAGTTTTCAGCTAAGTGTGTCGGAAGTTTTTGAAGGTTTAAGTCAATTAAACACCGATAAACAGCCTGGAATTGATGGTTTTCCACCAATTCTTTTAAAAAAATGTGCCCAAGCATTAGCTGTTCCTCTTGCTTTCATTTTCAATCAATCTCTCAAAAATGGTGATTTTCTTTCCGAATGGAAAATTTCCTTTATATTACCAATTCATAAATCCGGGTCCAAGAACGATGTTTCCAATTATCGACCGATCTGCAAAATATCTTCGATTCCCAAATTGTTTGAGAAATTGGTCTACAACAAGCTAACTTTTCTTGTAAAAGAGATTATATCTCCATTCCAACATGGTTTTGTGTCTGGTAAGTCAACTGTCACTAACCTTACTATTTTTTGTAATTACGTCTTAAATAGCTTTGAAAAAGGCTATCAGTGTGACGTTGTTTTCACGGACTTCTCTAAAGCGTTCGATAGAGTTCACCATAAACTACAAACGAGCAAACTAGAAAGAATTGGCTTTCATTCAAATATTTTAAAATGGCTTAAGTCCTATCTAACTGGACGGTCGCAATATGTTCGCATTAACAATGAGCTTTCAGAAGTTATCCGAGTTACCTCAGGCGTTCCTCAAGGCAGTCACTTAGGGCCCCTTCTGTTTTTATTATTTGTTAATGAAATACCTAAAATCCTCAAATTTTCAAATTGTTTAATGTATGCCGATGACATAAAAATGTTTGCTCGTTTGAAGTCGACATCCGAATGCTCGGATCTTGAATCAGACGTTAAGAGACTTTCTACTTGGTGCAGTGATAACTTGTTACCGCTCAATATTGCTAAATGCCAATGTTTGACTTTTCATAGAAACTCAAATCCGTTATTTTACCCGTTTAAGCTTGGTGATGTAACTTTATCAAGAATAAGAGAAATGAAAGATCTAGGGGTAATTCTTGATCATAAGCTCAGTTTTTCCAGGCACATTGATTTTATGATCTCTAAAGCCAATTCCATGTTGGGTTTCATTACTAGGAACTCAAAGGAATTTAACGATCCCTTTTCTTTAATTTCATTATATAATGCCTTTGTCAAATCAATATTAGAATACTGCTGTATTATATGGGATCCTTTTTACGCAGTGTCCTCTGATAGAATTGAACGTGTCCAAAGACGTTTCACACGATTGGCAATCAGACGCTTAAATTGGAATATAGAAATGCCGGCATACAATATAAGATGTCTACTTCTTGGTATCCTCACTCTGAAGATGCGTCGTAAATATTTTGCCGTCATGTTTGTAAGGGATATTATATGTAGTAGTATTATTTGTCCTGAATTGCTACTTCAGATTAGTTTCCACATTCCTTCACGAGCTCTCAGAACACGGAATTTATTTCATATACCATACCGCAGAGTAAACTACACTTGCAATGAACCAATAACACGTTGTTTAAAACTAGCGAATTCAATCTGCATACATATTGACTTCTATTCAGGATTAAGCAGAGATTCTTTTAAAAATCACTTGTGTTCCTATTTCCATAGTATAAGCAATATTTCGAATAATTAACTATTTTCTTTTTCTTAATAATTTTTGTTAACTATAATACTTTAAGTCTAGTAGTCAGTAAGGATACTTTAATCTGTTGATGAATAAATGAAATAAATAAATAAATAAATAAATAAATAAATAAATAAATAAATAAATAAATAAATAAATAAATAAGAGCGTAATTGGAAGTGCACTGACTTAACTTAAAAAAAAGAAAATGTCTAGATCCTCTCCTCGGAATGTTGATGTTTAGAGATGAGAGGAGATATTCGGATTCGATCTCACCACAAAGTAATTTATATTCGAAGGCAGTAGGCAGTACGAAGGCAGTATAATAAGTCCAAGACGGGTCTCATACGACGGAAGAACAATATTAGGGTTCCAACGTTGATGACGTAGAGCGAAAAGTTAAAACTGTTTTTGAACCGATTCTATTGCGTCGATGTGGACATTATATTGTGGACTAGCGATACCCGGCGCGCGTTGCTGCACCCAGCAAGTATATTGGAAATGATAAGTAAATTCAAAACTTTTATTAGTCCCTTAGTCTGACACCACGCTCAATTTCCACTGCCCGTTACAGTTTCCCAGTCACTCCCAGGTAACAATTCCATTATGAGTTTCAATGTCCTGTGATTTAAGCTTCCAAAGCAATTCTGTATAGAGAATCGGGCCACACCCCCTTTTCCAATGCACAAACCAGTTTTCCAGTAGAAAGACTTTGGCAATTAGTAACTCCATATTGAGTTTTATTGTCATGCGACGTTTAGTTCCAAAACTATTCAATATCAAAAATTTGACTTGTGTGGTCGAAGCCATAACCCCTTTCCTATGCCCGTCCCAGTTCTTGTTTATTTATAAAAAAACTTATTGAATCACACAATATCAATTCTATTAAGTAAAAAGTCAGCCGTTTGTTCCTTTTGTTCATTTATAAATTACAGGAAAATCACCCTCAAAACATGTGTAGAAAAGTTGCATGCAGCGAAACAAATAAACATACGTACATACATGCATACATACATATATCAAGTCGGATTGAATCTCATTCTCATCAAATCCCCAACATGCTAAAGGTGGTCAGTGAATCCCCTTTTAACAAAACTGTGTTAGATTAATATTCCACATCAAAACTACTTTGAGCATGTTAGAATGTACTTCGATCCAATTAGCTTTAAGCGCAGCAAAGTATGTAAGTATATGTATTTGTTTGTTTGTTTTGTTGTTTTGTGCTTGCTGAGAACAAAAAGAGTATAGTAGAGAGCAACATGCAGTTTATTGAGGCTCTCGCAGCACAAACGCATGAAAAGCTAACGATCAAGCAATGCATGGCATTGTGGATGATTTTTTAAAAAACTTAACACTTTAATTAAAGAAACTTATTATTGCAATTTCGTAAATAAAATAACCAATGAACCTTTTGTAGCATAAATGTGATATTTTAAAACTTATTTCAAAAAAATCGGACCAGTACTTTTGGAGTTTTGCGGACACAAAAAATTTTCACTTTCATTTTATATAATAGTATAGATAGATATAGATTCCAAATAACACACGCATATTCGAGAATTGGCCTAACGAGAGATGTGTATTGCAACTTAGTAGTAAAGGGATCATTGAATTCTTTAGCCCATCTTTTAATGAAACCAAGGACACCTCTCGCCTTATTTACCACCATATTAATGTGGAGATTGAAGCTTAGTTTTGGATCCATAATTACACCGAGATCGACAAAAGTATTAACAATTTCTAAGTTAATGTTATTGATAGCGTAATTTATGCAATGAGGAGTTCTGCGTGCGAATGTCATTTGTTTACATTTTTTTAAGTTAAAATTTACACCAGTCCACTAGTCTATTTAGATCAGATTGCAAACGATGTTGTTCGTTAGGTGATTTGTTGGTAAGAAAAAGTTTCACGTCGTCAGCGAACATTAAGATGCCACTGTGTTTAATAACTGAAGGAAGGTCATTGATAAATAGTAAGAATAAAACCGGTCCGAGATGACTACCCTGTGGAACACCTGACTTGACCAAAATATGTTTTGAAAGAGAATTTTTATATATGTATAGCCCTTTGTGTACGTTGCGATAAATATGATTTAATCCAGTTTAACAATATGTCAGGAAACCCAATAAGATGAAGCTTTTTCAAAAGGAGTTTATGATTGACACTGTCAAAAGCTTTGCTGAAGTTCGTATAAATAACATCAGTCTGTTGTCCCAAAGTAAAACCTTTTATAACACGCGTAGTAAACTCTAAGAGGTTTGTTGAAGTAGACCGTCTTTTAAGGAATCCATGTTGGGAAATAGAAATGGATGAAGATACAAGGTGGGTTATTTGATCAGTTATGATTTTTTCAAATAACTTAGGGATTGCTCTTAATTTTTCGATGCCTTGATAATTTGAAACTTCAATTTTGGAGCCAGATTTATGAAGGGGTATAGTATAAGAATTTTTCCATATGATATTTAATATTATAAATATTAAAGGAAATATTAAAAATTTTAGAAAGAGGAGTGCACAGGTTGCTTGCACATTGCTTTAAAATGCAACTCGGAATTTGATTAGGTTTCTATTTTTTTGACTGGATGAATTATTTGTATAAATGCTTTTAACTTTCACAATAAAAGTTTATTTAGTGTAACTTAATGGTTATTCATAAATACGTGACTTGTTCTAATGTGAAGAATTAGTTGCTTATTTTTGCACAATACTGTACACCGAATTCATATGGGCCGCAAAATAAAAAAAAAACGAACAGTTAATTAAAAGAGTCAAATAGATGTGTTTATCTGAAACTGGAATCCTGTTGCTTGTGATTATTCACATAAAACAAGAAAATCAGCTGACAAGCACTACTCGTGCTTATATACTAGTCAACAATTTTATAACGTTGTTATATCTCTTTATAAACAGAAGCAATTGGCAAGTTTTTGAAAAAAAAAATTGACTAATCTAGTGAAAAATTTGAATATTTGATAATAATGCAGGTAAAAATATTTTTAATTGTTAATTTCTTATAAGTATTAAAATATTTATTTTAGTTTTGTTTTATTATTTAATTTTATATATGATGTTCTTTTTTTTCCTTATTTCAAAGATCTTCTTCGTCATTGTTTTCTTCTTTGTGGTTGTATTTGCTCTTGCTGTTCATTCATCGAAACATGAACACCACTATGACCGACATGATGGAAATGGCGTTTATCATTACAATGATAATGGCGAAGTTCTTCATCATGAATCAAGCCATCATGGAGATCACCATCATCATCACCATGATGATAGTAGTGATGATAGCGATGATGACAGTAGTGATGATAGCGATGATGATAGTGATGACGATAGGCGATGATGATGGCGATGATGATAGCGCTGATGATAGTGATGATGATAGTGATGATAATGATAGTGATGATGATAGTGATGATGATAGTGATAATGATAGCAATGGTGAAGTGAATAATAGCGAGGATAATAATTATATATGAAAAATAATATGAAAAATCAAATATTAATATAACTCTCCGTAAATGAATTTATAAATGTAATTTTTATGTATGAAATTACCAATTCGTATCTATAAAAATATGCTGCACACAAAAATTAACGAAGCATGTTTATAAAGCACCCCATACACTTCTCAATTTACCGAAAGTGTTGGCAACTGAGTTGGGAACTGAGTTTATACTTGGCCACACACAATGTGTGGCTGTGACAGACATTTGAATCGACGACTTCTCCACAACTAGGTCTGTTTCCGTACGCACTTCAAGTTACTTGAAGTTGCTTGAAGGCGTTTCTTTACACATTCTTTGAGCTCGATAGAGAAGAAGAACAAGCAAAAAACCACTCTCTCGAGCCTCGAAACTAACTTGAACTTTGCTTGAACAATTTCTTCGAGCACGATAAGAACAAGCATTAAGAAGAACAAGAGAATGTCAAATTGATGTAAAAAAATTTGGCGCTGCTTACGTTTATAGGCAATCAGCTGTTTTTGTGCTTGAAACCCGCTAGAAGTCGTTTCCGTACTTTTGTGTAAATTCTCTCATTTCGACAGATAATAAAACTACTCTCACAGCTTGAACTTTACTTGAACTTTTCTTCAAGTTTGTACGGAAACAGACCTATTATATGATCGAGTTGCTAACTTGATAAGTTGCATATAAAAAATAAAAATATTTAAAATTTTCTTCAGCCGACTCGACAACTGCCAAATAAATCAATTGACTGCGCCTCACACAAGTTAATTTTCTGATAGTTCTGTCGAAATTGGTCGGTAAGATGATAAGTGTTTAAGATACCGGTTTTGTCATGTTAAAATTTGAATGAAAAAAAAAACAAACAGGAAATTTAGAAAATTGTATATTAATTCTTAATTAATACTAGTTTTAACTTAACTAACGTCGTTTTATCAAAATAGTTTTTAGTATTCAGTATTTAGTATTTAGTACTAAAATTTTGCATAAAAACAGAAAAATTTTAGAAGACTGTCGACAGTCTTTAAACTTAAATGCTTTGACAACATTGCTGTGACATCACTTAAATAAAAAAGAAAAACTACAAGTAATAATGAAGGTTTGTGGTTAATAATTTTCTTGCTATAAGAATTTTCAAATCGATAAAATTTTGATCAATTTCTTTTTTATTTAAAAGGTCTTACTTATCTTTGCTTTCTGCCTGATGGTAGCGCTTGCCATTGCTAATCGTAATAATGGAAAACTTTACGATTATCATGGTGATCATGCCGTTGACCATCATGAAGTTTACGATCAAGTATTCCATCATGTAGTAAGCCACCATGATAAAGACGATGATGATAATCACGACCACTTGGATTAAAGTTAATCAATTCTTAATTCTTAATGATTTATTTAAGCGAGCATAGAAATTTAAGTCAGTTTCAATAGACATAAAAATAAAATGTCTTAAAAACGAGTTTATGAATTCAATTATATTTTTTGTGAATCCATTATCAATTTTTATTAAAAAAGGGCGCCAAAATAGAAAAAAACTTAACTCGACCTCAATCAAAGAGTAAAATTAAGTTTCCGGTTAAGATATAAGGTTGAGGATATAATCATTTTATAACAAGAGGCTGCCGGAGTTCAAGTTGTCGTACACTTAACTGCTAAGTATTTGTATATCGCTCATTCCAAAAAAAAAGTCTAACACACATCCGTAAAATAAGAACAATCCAATTATTTTGAAGATAATCAAGAGCCAAATGGTCAAAACGGATGCCAGAATCTTGTTCAGCTGGTCAAAATACATGGAAATGTGTGGGTCTGCTTTCTCGCACTCAAAAAATTTTTTTTGTACCGTCTTAATATGAAATAATGAAAAAACGGAAAAGTTTCAATGCCTTACAATTTGTGTCCCGATGCCATACGAGATAAGAAGAATATATTTTTAAATTGAACTGACCTCTAAAGATTATACAGCTATATTATGAGGGTGTAATGCTTTACACAAAATTCGTGGAAAAACTTTTATTTGTAAGTGTGTGCAAAACGCAGAGATGTGTTACAAAATGTCATTTAAGAAAAAAAAAAAATTCTCGGTGTACGATGCCTGATGTTTTTTGAATGTATGATTCTAAAAAACTCGCTTTGGTTAGGACAGAAGAAGTTCTCTTTTAGAAAAAAATTAAGAAAATATTCCACAAATATTTCTTAACTTAAATATATTTCCATTTGCTAAATATATATGTACTCCAAATGTCCCAATGTCTTATTTGGAATAAGCTATATAGCATATCTTAACCCTTGTGTTTCCCCCCGGGTACCCATCGGGGTAAATTTTGTACAATAATTTTTTTTCTAAAAAAGATGGGCCAAAAAGATGGGATCCAAGAAGGATTCGCATTATTTGACCGATTTAGTGTCGAAATTTGCATTAGAATAATGTAAAAAATTATTAACTCAAAAATTTCATAATCAAAAATATTTTGTTTTACATAGGTAAGGAGTAAATAAGTATTAATATGTTAATTATAATAAATTATATTATTTTTTAATTGTTTATAGATTAAATAATTTGTGCATAATAATAAAAATTTTATTCTGCGATGAGATTGTTACAAAAAAATATTCAAATTGTCGACTTCCGCATAGTAATATTCAGTTATAACTAAACAAATACATAAAAACAATTAAATTTTACAAATTTATTTTTGGACAATGACATTGACAATGCGATATGAATTTGAACAAGGTATTCAGATATTTTTACAAGTAATTACTACAAGTAATGGAACAAGGATAAGAAAAAAGATTTCCAAAAGGCTTAGGGCGTGGAAATGCCCAAGGATTAGGACAAGCATAAGAGTCAATCCAAATCAAGTGGTCCAAAAAAAACGAAAGTTGGTAGCTCGACCATTTTTAAAACCGTTTTTATTTTTATTGAAATTTGTTCAATATATTGGGATATCAGAACCGCATTAAAAATAATGGTATTTAACTGTAATTTCAAAATGGCAACCATATTTGCCTTGCTACCCGTAGAGTTTTTTGCGTTTGTAAGCGTTTGCGGTTACTTTAATATCTCAGCTCCTGTTAAGCTTAGAGTGATGAATTAAAAACCATTACATTAAGCACTCTTCAAAATTCAATCTCAAATACAAGAAGTGATAATTAAATAATTTATTCATATTAAAATAAATGGTGAACCTTTTTTTTAAATCCTTATATTTTACAATTTTAAGAATTTTTTTTTTTATAGAAAGCAATCACTTGTCGAATTATTTTTTCTTTTTTAAAGTATATCTTAGCAAGTAGTTTAAATATAATTTTTTTTAACTTTCTGACTTACCAAGTTTTTTTTAACAGCCTCTTAAAAATGGGAATTTTGAGAATTTAACTAATTTTGGGGTCAAATATCTCTGGTGAGCATAAGTTTAAAAATTTAAAATTTATTCACAATAAAGTACATAATAATATCTTACTTCAGTTAAAACTCACTCTGAGTTTTGTATTCGTTTCATTTGGAAGATGCAGCCCTTCAAACTTAATGATATTTCACCTTGTATAATATGTGTTTTTTAAGATACTTATTCTTGAGATTTTTTCTAATACAAGCTTTAATCTTTCGTTTGGAATGTAACTAAACATAAATATTGAGACATTGAATATAATTTCGTGAATATAACTTCAAATAACCAACCATTTTCGTACTTTTATGGCACTTTTAAATATGATGTCCGGCATATGTCCGCCGCTGTTACGAATGAGATAGTCCATTCGATCAGTCCAATTGTTTACTACTTTTTCCAATAAATCTGGTTGTATGGCGTCAATGGTGGCTTGAATATTGGCTTACAATGCTTCATGAGTTGCTGGTTTGTCAGCATAAACCAATGACTTTACATAGCCCCATGAAAAGTAATAGAGAGACGATTGGGCCACTTAACAGGACCACTTCTGAAAATAAAGTTGTCACCAAATTGATTTTGCAATAAATTTATAGTTAAGCGCGCTATATGTCAAGATGTCTTGTTGGAATGAAATGGTGTCGATGTTTAGCTGATGAATTTTTAGAAACAAAAAATCAGTCAGCATGGATAGATAGTGCTCGCCATTCACCGTAACGAGAGTTCCTTCCTCATTTCGAAAGAAATAAGGACCGATGATGCCGCCACACAGTACTTTGAGCCCATACAAAAGTGAGGAAAAAAAAAATACAAGGAGTCGTTCGTTTGTTATGAAATTTTGCATGTTTATGAATTTTTGGTTGCTGATTTCAAATATTGATTCAGATTTTACGTACATTAAGTATTTGCGCCAAAAATTAGGCTTTTTTGAAAAAAAAAAACAAATTTTCCTATATTAAATTTAATATTAAAGTTATTAGAACTGGTAAAAAGAATAAAAAACTTCATTTTAAACGATTCAGGCTTTAACATTTTAATACTGAAAACCGTTTGGCAATATCTTTTTTTTTTTAAAAATATAGGCATATAGTTTTCTATGCACTTTTTCAAGTATTATAAAAAAAAAGTATTATTCGTGTTGGTATTTTTTTTTAATCAAGTTATTATGAGTAAATCTATGTATATATATAAAAAAATGTTGTCAAATCTGTTTGTGACGAGTGTTTGAGAGTTCGGCTGGGTAAAAAAAAAATCTGCCGATACCATTTTGTAGGGTACGTTCTCTAGATGGTTTTAAAAAAAAATTTTTTGAAAATGACAAGGGGGCGTGGCACCTCCCATACAACCCAAATCTATGGTAGCGAATAGCTCTGAAGTTATAGGTCGCATAGCATCGGAATTCGGTGTTCTACCTCAATTTACAAGAGCCGTTCCACAGGTAAAATTTTATGGGCGTTGAATGTGGGGCGTGGCACTTTTTCAGCAGACCAAATTTTCGGTATAACTTTCAAGCTATAAGTCACACATCAATGAAACTTGGTAGGAGCGTACTATTTAGTCGCGTCCTTCGACTAGCAAAATTCATCAAGTATAGGCCAAAGGGGTGTGGCACCGCCCATACAATTCAAATTTATGATATCGAATAGCTTTGGAACTAAATGCCGTATAATAATGAAATTCAGTATGGAGTTTCCACTTGGTGATATATTTATACCATAAAACTGGGATGGGCTTTGGAAAAGGGGGTGTGGCTACGCCCATACACTTAAAATTTTTGATATCAGATAGCTTTGGAACTAAACGTCGTTTAACAACGAAATTCAGTATGGAATTAATATTGGGTGATATTCTTCTACTAGAAAACTGAGACGTCATTGAACAAGGGGGTGTGGCTCCGCCCATACAAGCTAAATTTGCGATATCGAATAACTTTGGAATTATAAGTAGCATAGCCTCGAAATTTGGTTATCAATTTACACGAGTCGTTCCACTTAGAGATAGAGATAGAGATAGAGATAGAGATGGAGATAGAGATAGATAAAGAGATAGAGATAGAGATAGAGATAGAGATAGAGATAGAGATAGAGATAGAGATAGAGATAGAGATAGAGATAGAGATAGAGATAGAGATAGAGATAGAGATAGAGATAGAGATAGAGATAGAGATAGAGATAGAGATAGAGATAGAGATAGAGATAGAGATAGAGATAGAGATAGAGATAGAGATAGAGATAGAGATAGAGATAGCGATAGAGATAGAGATAGAGATAGAGATAGAGATAGAGATAGAGATAGAGATAGAGATAGAGATAGAGATAGAGATAGAGGTAGAGATAGAGAAAGAGATAGAGATAGAGATAGAGATAGAGATAGAGATAGAGATAGAGATAGAGATAGAGATAGAGATAGAGATAGAGATAGAGATAGAGATAGAGATAGAGATAGAGATAGAGATAGAGATAGAGATAGAGACAGAGATAGAGATAGATATAGATATAGAGATAGAGATAGAGATAGAGATAGAGATAGAGATAGAGATAGAGATAGAGATAGAGATAGAGATAGAGATAGAGATAGAGATAGAAATAGAGATAGAGATAGAGATAGAGATAGAGATAGAGATAGAGATAGAGATAGAGATAGAGATAGAGATAGAGATAGAGATAGAGATAGAGATAGAGAAAGAGATAGAGATAGAGAAAGAGATAGAGATAGAGATAAAGATAGAGATAGAGATAGAGATAGAGATAGAGATAGAGATAGAGATAGAGATAGAGATAGAGATAGAGATAGAGATAGAGATAGAGATAGAGATAGAGATAGAGATAGAGATAGAGATAGAGATAGAGATAGAGATAGAGATAGAGATAGAGATAGAGATAGAGATAGAGATAGAGATAGAGATAGAGATAGAGATAGAGATAGAGATAGAGATAGAGATAGAGATAGAGATAGAGATAGAGATAGAGATAGAGATAGAGATAGAGATAGAGATAAAGATAGAGATAGAGATAGAGATAGAGATAGAGATAGAGATAGAGATAGAGATAGAGATAGAGATAGAGATAGAGATAGAGATAGAGATAGAGATAGAGATAGAGATAGAGATAGAGATAGAGATAGAGATAGAGATAGAGATAGAGATAGAGATAGAGATAGAGATAGAGATAGAGATAGAGATAGAGATAGAGATAGAGATAGAGATAGAGATAGAGATAAAGATAGAGATAGAGATAGAGATAGAGATAGAGATAGAAATCATTTCCGCTACGACAGCAACGCGTCGGGTATCAGCTAGTAACTAAATTAAAATATTTTAACTGCATAAATAAGCCAAATGAGTATTTTTAATTCATATTTTCGTTTATTTCACTCTCAATATAGTTCATGAAAACGAGGTCTTCTTCATGTAGCTTATTCTTGAATTTAATATTTCTGTTTGATGACAGGTAAGGGTCTGTCAAAATCAATAAATGAGTCATCAAATCGTTATTTAAATTTTCTCGTGATCTTTTTCTCGTATAATTTAAACGGTATATCGGATATACTTGTGAGAAGCCTCCAACGCTTCTTCCGATAAATTTCCTGTAAAAATGCCCCTTTGTAATACACCTAATTCTGTTTTTACACAGTAGTTTGGTTCCAGAAAAAACCGTGTAAAAAAACCGTGTAAAAAAGACATTGATCTTATGAAAAAAAGGGGATTGGTTCCTTATCTTTAAAACCTATTAAAATTAGTGAAAGGCAAGGATTTTTTAAGAACAATTATTCATGTTTATTTTATTAAATCATATATAATATATAATGTGTATTTATACACATTAAAAAAAGTCTGTAAGCTTAAAAGCAATTGAAATTTCATTTTTTTTATAGTTCTTACTGTGGCTTCGTTTAAACCGAACATTTTGCCAAGAAATGTTGAGCCTTCACCATTTCGAAGTCGATCTAAAATTAAAATTTTGGTTTCCAAAGAAATAGCTTAAAAGAAAGTGACTTTATAAAAAACAAAAGCGAATATTTTACTTTAAAAGTATGACGAAAATGTTTTTTCAGATAAAGATTTCATTGGCTGCTTAAGACTTTGATTATACATACTTTGGTTTGGACGTGGGGTATTTTATCTTTGGCCCAGTCGAAGATCATTCCTTACTAGTTCATAATAAAAATAGTTTCACAAACAATTGTTTTTACTCATTAAATTATATTTCTTTTTTTGTTTATTTGCTTGAACCAAGGATTTCAGGTGTAATATCTGTTCAGCCAAGTCTGCTTTGGTTCGAAATGGGGTGATAGATTAGTGGGAAAGAAATAAGCAATCAAGTGAAACATGTGAATTTGAATCTGAGATAAGTGTCATGCCTTTACCTCAGTCAATTCAAGTTATAAGGCAATCCTTTCCACAAACTTATCAACCACCAAATATAAGTCGTAAATATTGATGAATTCGCAATTCCGGTTGATTAGAAATGAGGGACGAAAATGCAGAAAGGTTAAAGCATAGGACTAGGGCCTGGTCCGGATTCGAACCCGGAACATCTGGAGTGGCAGTCAAGTTTACTACCAACTCGACTACCGAGACCGCTTAAATATATCTGCTGTAATTATTAATATTGATCAATATTTATCAATTAAATCATAATTATTTTGGGCTACAATGGACTTATGTACATTACAAATTCTCAGTCGGGGTACCCGGGTACCCTGGATAGCAGACAGTGTAGTTCTGTTTTTGTGTGGCAACACAAGGGTTAACAAGAAACATTAAAATATTTTTTCTGATTTATTTAATTAAAATTTTTATAATAATTAATATTATTAATTTTTTTTCATAAAAAATTAGTAATACCAAAAAATACTTAATTTTCAAATTTTTTACTAACCTAAAATCGCAAAAACGTTACGTTTTGTGTCTACTATGACGATTTCTAATTATGGCCAACTTTGACAGTACACTGCGGACGAACGGCTTGATAGACTGATGCGGCTTGGCATCTGTTCATTACTAGGCCTAAAGTTTTTTAGACGGGGTTCCTAACTCGCGCTCAAAGCGCATGTCTGAGATACAACAGCACTGTAACAAGTTGGAGGACAATACTGTCATAGTGTACACAGGAAACAATCGGGAATATGGTTTTGTTTACATTTGTTTCTAATTTTTTTTTTCTTTTTTGTTAATTAAGAAGAAAATATCATTAATTCGATATTTTCATTGAAATTGGTTATTTTTTTTTTTACCCTAAGACTATGAGAAAAAACACTACACTACTTTGCTACGAAAATTTGTAGTCAAAATATTTAAAAATATTATGATTGTGAGACGCACCTTAATAAACATTGCATACCTGCACAACCTTTCATTAGAGTAAAAAATTTACTAAAAAAGATACAGTAGTTTCGACTATGTCGTAACACAAGACGTAGAATTAGTCAATTCGCTTTTGATGACATCTTTTTTAAAAACTATTTAGCAAAATATTTATTCCATACACCTGAGCATATGACATTTAAAAGAGTGCCGCAGAGGGTTAATATGTATGAACGACCCCCATTACTTTTGCAAAAGGAACATTTTTGCGTTTGACACCTATTCCCTCCGACCACTCCTTAGGGGGGCTCCCTTACAAATATTATGGTTTTTGTATATTTATTCCATACACCTGAGCATATGACCTTTAAGAGAGTGCCGGAAAGGGTTCATAGGTAGGACTGACCCCCATTATTTTTGCAAAAGGAACATTTTTGCCTTGGACACCTATTCTCTCCGACCACTCCTTAGGGGGGCTCCCATACAAATTTTATGGTTTTTGTGCCGGAAAGGGTTAATATGTATCACTGACCCCCATTACTTTTGCAAAAGGAGCATTTTTTCCTTTGACACCTATTGCCTCCGACCACTCCTTAGGGGGCCCCCATACAAATTTTACGGTTTTTGTTTATTTATTCCATACACCTGAGCATATGACCTTTCAAAGAGTGCCGGAAAGGGTTAATATGTATGACTGACCCCCATTACTTTTGCAAAGGGAAAATTTTTGCCTTTGACACCTATTCCCTCAGACCACTCCTTAGGGGGGCTCCCATACAAATTTTATGGTTTTGTCGATAAAACCGGAAACTGTCGATAAATAACTAGCAAGTTTAAGCAAACAAAAACATCAAATGTTGGCTTTATATTTCATGTAATTGTGTCAAATTTATATAAGTTAGAGAGTTCTAACATGAATTTTTGTCGCATTGAGGATCAAACAGACCAACAAGTGCTAATATCAACATTGTACGATCAGTACTTTAGGCCCACCAAAGGCTCAAAAAGTAATGTAAATACCGACACCTGATCACTATCAACCACCCTACTTACCTCCGAGAATGACGTATTCTACGTCAAAAGTGTAATTTTCGAGGCTTGAATCTCAATAAGGCTAGGATTCAGTTGACTGAGACAAGCATGTCAATTGACATTTTGTCATTTTGACAAGAACATTCTGACAAGAAGAAGAAGAACACGATTTGAAATTTTAACATCTCTATTCTTTTCGACCTACCTTTTTATTGTATCACTAGCCTTTTCCCGGCGCGCGCTGCTGCACCCTGCAACTATATGGGAACATAATAGGTGTATTCAAAACTTTTCTTAGACTCATAGTTTAAAACCACTGTTATTTTCCACTGCCCGTTACAGTTTCTCAGTAGCAGGAGATGACCAAATAGTAACTCCATTTTGAGTTTATATGTAAGTATTGCTACTTTTACTTTCAAAGCTATTCGATAATACAAATTTTAACTGTATGGGCGGAGCCACAGCCTCTTATATAATGCTCATCCCAGTTTTCTAGTAGATGGACGTTACCCAGTTTTAGTACAGTTGCCGCCAGTAAGCATACAGACTAAATTACCAAAATGTAGCCAAGTCGACGAAAACCTAAGGAAATATAGCATTTTTATTGATTTGTGGGCGGTAAAAGGGGGTGTTACAGAAATTTAAGCCATCTTGTACTTGAAAAAAATGTACTGCCAAATTTTCAGCTCTATCGGCTCAGTAATTTTGAAGTTTCCAGCCATCACACAGACAGCGTTTTGCTTTTTGTATATATATTTTGGATAAAGATTATTGAATATAACTTTTGATTGGAAAGAGATACTAAGATAATTTGTTCTACTTAATTAATTTTTTAGCTTGTATATTTTTTCAAAAATATGAAAACATAATATTGAAAAAAAAAATTTTGTTCGAAAAAATCAAGGGGCTGAAAAAGTTATCGTATCTGAACACCCGTATGTACCAATTTTCATTCTAATCGCATAAGCGGTTTGTGAGTTTAAGTCAGTTTTGTACCAAATTTGTACTACAGCGCCCTCTGGTGTTCAAGGTGGATACAAATTGATAGCCCACAAACACGCATCGTATCAAAAAACTCCTATACACAATTTTTCTAATAGGAGTCTATTGCATAGTTACACACAAAAACTTCATTTTTATATATATAGATATCAAAAAAGTGGGCGTAAAAGTGGGCATGGTCAATTTACTTTAGTAAAAACCTAAGTTGAACTATTACAAACATTTAAAAACAAAAATTATCCAAATCGGTCCAGCCGTTCTCAACTGATGCAATTACCAACGAACGACATTTGATTTTTATTTATATAGATGGTGCTAAGGGAGGACGATCCTCACAAGGCAACGCGTGAGGCTCTAGGGGGCGATCTTCACATGGCAATGTGTCTGACTGCCTCAACCTGGTGAGGCCAGCATTATCCATGTCGAACTCGTCTCAAGTCGACTCAAACCTCTGCGTGGTGTCCTCTAGAAACGGCAAACTGGCAACCGTTAGTTTGACGGCTAATCTGAGCGGCGGGCTCCCCCTGCCTTTAAAGGGTTGTGCGTTGGGTTTGATGCCCACCACGTAAAAACAAATTTCAATGAAACGAAAAAGAAATAAGATAAAAATTATCCCCAAATCTGATGACGACTACCGCAAACGAAAAACTGACAATGATTTACGGATATGCACCTGGAACGTCCGAACCTTTAATTGGGATGGTGCCTCTATCCAACTGATAGATATCTTAGAAAGATACAAGGCTGATATCACTGCAATCCAAGAAATGCGATGGAAGGGACAGGGTTGCTCACGGCAAGCATCCTGTGATATCTACTACAGCGGCCATGCGGAGAAGCACGAATTTGGATGCGGATTCGTGGTTGGCAAGAGACTACGACATCATGTTCTGCGATTCACACCTGTGAACGAACGACTTGCCATAATCCGTGTCAAGGCAAGATTTTTCAACATAAGCCTGATTTGTGCGCACGCTCCGACAGAAGACAAAGACGATGAGACCAAAGACAGCTTCTACGAGCGCCTTGAAGATGCCTATGAGCGCAGCCCCCGCCACGACATAAAAATCGTGGTGACTTCAACGCCAAGGTGGGAAAAGAAAATATCTTTGGTCCAACAGTCGGAAAGTTCAGCCTCCACGACAATACCTCCGATAACGGAATGAGGCTGATTGACTTTGCCGCAGCGCGAAACATGGTCGTTAGTAGCACTAGATTCAAGCATCTCAATATTCATAAAGCAACTTGGCTGTCTCCTGATCAAAAGACGCGCAACCAAATTGATCACGTTTTGATTGACGGAAGGCACTCTTCCAGTGTTTTAGATGTACGCACGATCCGTGGTGCCAATATAGACTCTGATCATTATCTTGTCGCAGCCAAGATCCGTACACGCCTGTGCGCAACCAAGAATGCGCGCAATCCAGCACAGAGAAAGCTAGACGTCGAAAAGCTGCAAACAAAGCAAACAGCCGAAGACTTTGCTACTCGACTCTCACTCCTGCTTCAAGAAAGCACTCCTCCGATCGACGATATATGCGCGCAGTGGAATCATATTTCCCACTCAATGCGTACGGCTGCCGAAGAGGTGATTGGCTATCACCGCCCTCGCCGAAACCAGTGGCACGACCAAGAGTGTCGCGACGCCACTGCAGAAAAAGACGCCGCCTACAAAGCCACCCTGCAGTCGGTTGTAACGCGTGCTGCTAAGGAGCGATACAAAGAGAAGAGGAGGGAAGAGAGACGCATTTTCAGGCGAAAGAAAAGGGAAGCGGAAATGCGTGAGTGCGAGAAAATTGAGATGCATGGTGACAGGAATGAGGTCCGAAAATTTTTCGAAAAAATAAGACGCCTGGCCGATGGTTTCAAGACCGGGGCCTCTTCCTGCAAGGATGAAAATGGGAATCTATTGACAGATATCCAGAGTACACTGATGATGTGGAGGGAACACTTCTCTTGGCTTCTGAATGGCGACGACGACAACAATCCCGCCAATAGAGATGATATTCCGGAATCCCCAATTTTGGACGACAGCGTTGAAGTTCCGCTGCCCGACCATAGTGAAGTCTTGAAAGCTATAGCTAGGCTTAAAAACAACAAAGCCGCAGGAGCCGATGGCTTACTTGCTGAGCTCTCCAAGAATGGAGGCGAAGCTCTATTTAAATGCATTCATGAGCTTCTATGCAGAATATGGTCGGAAGAATGCATTCCAAACGATTGGAACCTCAGTGTGCTCTGCCCAATCCACAAGAAAGGCGATCCCACAATTTGCGCCAACTACCGTGGGATAAGCCTTCTGAATATCGCATATAAGGTCCTGTCGAGCGTACTATGTGAAAGACTGAAGCCCATCGTAAACCAGCTGATTGGACCTTATCAGTGTGGCTTCAGACCTGGCAAATCCACCATAGACCAGATATTTACGCTACGACAAATCTTGGAGAAGACCCTAGAAAAACAAATCGACACACACCATCTTTTTGTCGATTACAAAGCCGCCTTCGACGGTCCAATAAGGAATCATCTATACTCCACCATGTCTGAATTTGGTATTCCTGCAAAGCTCATCCGCCTTTGCAGAATGACACTGAGCAACACCAGCAGCACAGTTAAAATCGGGAAGGACCTCACTCCTCCATTCGATACCAAACGAGGTTTCAGACAAGGTGATTCCTTATCGTGCGACTTTTTCAACCTAATCATGGAGAAGATCATCCGAGCTGCTGATTTGAGACGCAGTGGCACGATATTCTACAAAAGTATTATGCTGCTGGCGTATGCTGATGATATCGATATCATTGGCCATAATACGCGCGAAGTCAGTGCAGCATTCTCCAGGTTAGCGAAAGAGTCGAGTCGAATGGGTCTTGTAGTGAACGCAGATAAGACGAAATACCTAGTGTCAACAAATAAACAGTCCCAGCGTCTTGGAAACCACGTCACTGTTGACAACACCTCCTTGGAGGTTGTTAAGGACTTCGTCTACCTGGGATCCAGCGTAAACTCTTTCAACGATGTCAGTATTGAGATAAAGCGAAGGATAACTCTTGCCAACAGGTGTTACTTTGGGCTAAGTAGGCAATTGAGAAGCAGAGCCCTCTCTCGACGAACAAAACTCACGCTCTATAAGACACTAATCATGCCCGTCCTATTATATGCAGCACAAACTTGGACGTTGAGCAGTTCTGATGAAAAGACTTTGGGAGCCTTCGAGAGAAAGATCCTTCGTAAGATCTTCGGTCCAATCTGCGTCAATGGCGAGTACCGAATTCGATGGAACCACGAGCTGTATGAGCTGTACGCTGACATAAACATAGTTAAGCGCATTAAAATCGAGCGGCTCCGCTGGCTAGGTCATGTTGAGCGAATGGAAAACGACGCTCCAGCGAAAAAAATATTCGATTCGGTGCCCGGTGGTGGTCAACGCAGAAGAGGACGCCCACATCTTCGTTGGAAGGATCAGGTGTTGGATAACCTGACTACACTTGGTGTTTCTAACTGGCACCAGCAAGCGCAAAATAGAAATGGCTGGCGCAATTTCTTATACGAGGTCAAAACCGACCTTCGGTTGTAAGCGCCAGATAAGTAATTAAGTAAGATGGTGCTAAGCAAAGTAATTATGTTACATAACCTTATAATTGTTTCGAAATTCATTGAAAATAGTTTAGTCGTGGCGGAAATACATTAATATTGGAAATGTGGCCTGATAATGAATGCGAAAGCATCCATCTAGCTTACTTCTTCAAAAGAGTCGAGTACATGGTAGGAGCATAATAACCAAGAGGAGCGCTGTAGACTGTTGGAACAGTAAAGGTGGGATCCGAATAGGTGGAATAAGGTTGATCACCGTAGATGGTATAGCCTGGGGCAGCATAAGTTTGAGCGTAGGGTGCAGGAGCATATATGGTATACGGTGCTGCAGAATACATCTGCGGAGCAACAACGCCAGCTTGAGCGGCAATGCAAAGAGCCAAGCAGATAAGGAACTGTAATAAAATGTTTAAATTAATTTGTATTATTGATCAAATTAAAGTTTTCCGAACTCACTTTCATATTGTTTGATTTGTTTGTTGAAAGTGTTCTTTGCAGTGGAAGAAACTTGACGGTACTGATGCTCTACTCAACTTCACTTACGTAATTTATACCATTTTGCACTCTTAAGAAATAAATCGTCAAATTGTGTTCATTAGACCGTATCACCAAAACTAACCTATATTTGACCCCAATTTAAACGATAGATTGTCAAAAACTTGTTCGAGGATTAATAGAATTTCTTTTTTTTTTTTATTACAAAATTTGTTCACCATTCTTCTGGACTTAGTACGTTGAATGCGGATGTTTTTGACAGATTTTTTGAAACTTTGGAAAAACCAAAAAAAGTGATAAAAATCTATCAATGGCGTAGGCTTAAGTCACACTTTGGTCTTTGTTTGATTGTCATTTCTACACTGAGCTCTATTTAAAAACAATTTAAAAACAAAATTTGTTCACCATTCTTCTGGACTTAGTACGTTGAATGCGGATGTTTTTGACAGATTTTTTGAAACTTTGGAAAAACCAAAAAAAGTGATAAAAATCTATCAATGGCGTAGGCTAAGTCACACTTTGGTCTTTGTTTGATTGTCATTTCTACACTGAGCTCTATTTAAAAACAATCTTCTGACGTATCTAATGGATTAAAGTTCGAAAGTGTGTGTGCTATGAAGTTCAAGGTTTGATAAGTTTTGACAAAGAAATGACAAATCAAAAAAAAATTAATATATCATTAGTGCAAAACCACTTTTTTTGTTATGTTATTTAATTAAGAAATTAAATCATTGATGAATTTTGGAATTGCAGAAATT
This sequence comes from Pherbina coryleti, assembly GCA_943735915.1. NCBI lineage: Eukaryota > Metazoa > Arthropoda > Insecta > Diptera > Sciomyzidae > Pherbina > Pherbina coryleti. The sequence continues at coordinate 48,629,494 of OX030951.1, read as the reverse complement.
CAAGGGCAGCGACAATGACTTTAACATATATATTTAACAATTTGTTAAATTATATATTTGTCATTATAATAGCGTTAAAACAACCGTTACATAGCGAATTATGAAATCTATGTTCGAATACAACAAACTTTTCTTTTGATAAATTCTTAAATATAAGAAGTAAAATATGGTTTTATTAAATTTTAAAAGGGGCTACTTGGGAATTTGAACTAGATACCGCGTTATTAGAAAACGGTTTATTACTAACTTATTGGAAGTACCGATCAAAGCATTTGGCATATACGAGAAGCCATTTCATTTCTACCCGGGTTATTTGATATTTTTAGAAAGTGGTTTTACTAGTTTTGTTTACATTGCACCGGCGTTGTTGGGAATTGTAAAGGTTATAAGATAAAAATTAATTATGCAAAGAAACTGCAACTTTGTTACATTGAATTATTTCTCACTGAGTATAATTGTCACGATAAAAAGTCTTCACGACGGAAATAGAAATACAAATAACGACTGCTTAATGACGTAGCGTACAGCGAAGGAAGTTGTATATAGATCTAAAGAGTTATATTTATGCAACGGTGTTGCATGGAATAATTATTTATTTTTATTTTTTTTATTTATTTATTTGTTTTCTAAGCCTTTTTTAAAATTAAAATTCATAATGCAATTATACTAATACTAATAATGCTAATAATAACACTAATATAAAGAGCTCAGTTCATTTCAAATGCAAATACAAAACCAAAGTAAAATAAGTTCAGTTGTAATGTAATGTAAATTAAAGTAAGAGCGCTTAAAAATGTACAGAATAATAGATATTATGAGTAAAGGTATTATAAAGCAAAAAAAAAAGGCGGTGGTATCGAGAATATGTATAAAATATATATCGTTCTGTCTTGAAGCCAATGAATTTTTGGCTTAACAAGTTAGTAATCCGACGAATTGGGTTGTATTTACCACACCAATTTCCTTGTACGAAAAGAAAATGGTTGCGAACGCAGGCACTAAGACAAACTGGGTCTCAGTGGCCACTCATATTAATATACATATAACACCTCGAAGCGGAAATGTGGTACATAGTATCAGAGTGTGAGATCTAGAACAGTGTTAGGTATCAAGGCAAACAAGGCCCGGTAAGCCATACTGATAGTATATATACAATATTATTCATTCTGTGATTCTAAAGCCGATGGTGTCTTGATTCATCTTTTATTTATCACACCAAGTTCCTAGCAAGCTAAGACAAAGGTAACGAACGCAGGCACATAGACAAAATTGGTATAATAAGCCACTTATATTAATATGTATACTATGCAGATCGTTCTCACGTTCTATATAGAAATAAGTCCGGCAAGTTCAGGTCCATTCAGATGTAAATGTGTAGATTGATTACCATCCAACAGTAAAAATTCCGTATCCTTGGAAGAGTATGTTGAGAATCAGAGGCGGTGCTGCAGATAATCTATTATTTTAAGTTTAATTGAGTATAGGGTTTCATTAAAAGATATAACATCTGAAACGGAATTGAAGTCTCCGCAAGCGCTTCTTAGTGGTTCATTTTGCAAGTAGTTAGTTCTACAAAAGTTCATAAAAAGTAGCTCAAAAGATCTTCTTGTTCGAAGAGGAAGATTAAAGTAAATTTTACTCAGTAAGAATGGACTGTCAACAAATCCATGTATAAGTTGATAAATCCAGCAAACATTAAGCATGATTCTACGATTTCTCAGAGAAGGTAGGTTAACAAGCTTTAATCGATATTCATAGGGTGGTAAGTGAATGTTAGTATGACAATATATATTGCGTAAACAAAACAAAAGAAATTGTTTCTGAACTGATTCTATATCGTCAACATAACACCCATATCTAGGACACCAAACAATTGACGCATACTCAAGTATGGGCCTTACAAGCGAAGTGAATAATGTTTTAGTAATGAAAGGATCATTAAACTCTTTTGACCATCGTTTAATAAACCCTAAAGTACTGTTTGCTCTGCTTATAGCTTTATTAATATGAATGTGAAAGCGAAGTTTTGGGTCCATAGTTACTCCAAGATCGTCGAAAACTTCTAAGAACTCAAGTGTATAGTCACTTATTTTATAATAACTTCGAGAAGGTTGTCTACGAGAAAAAGTCATGTGTATGCACTTTTTCAAGTTAAGCTTCATGAATTGATTTCACACCAGTCACAAAGATGGTCAAGATCAGTTTGTAAGAAAAAATAGTCTTGCTCATTTTTATATGAAAGGAAAAGTTTAACATCATCAGCGTATAGTAAAATATTACTATGAATTACAACAGATGGTAAATCATTAATAAAAAGTAGAAACAACAGAGGCCCAAGGTGGCTTTCTTGAGGTACACCGGAAGTAACAGGGAACTCCTCTGACTTAACAAGGTTAAAGATAACACTTTGTGCTCTATTTAATAAATAAGATTCAATCCAAAGCACTAATGGTGTTGGAAAACCGAGAAGGGTTTGTTTTAAAATTAAGAGCTTATGATTTACAACATCAAAAGCTTTACTGAAGTCAGTATGGATAACATCTGTTTGTAGACCTTTTCCAAAATTCTCAATAGTCTTTGATGTGAATTCTACACAGAAAATAAAAGAATTGATTTATTACCTAAACTAGTTTAGCTAATGTGAAAGTTTCTATTTCACCTAATCTTTTCAACAACTTTTCTACTTACACAGTTAATTTAACAATCATGCATTAGGTAATTCACCTAATTAAAATTAGTTAATTCAACTAAAATTTTGCTTATTAAATCATCTAATTCTTCTAGTTATTTTACCTAATGCAAGTTGTCGATTTGTTCGTACACTAGGGAAATAACGCATATTAGCATTATCCACGCCTCAGTATAAATTTTATATAAATATTTACGTGGATAAATCAAATGCTTTCCTTACAACTTGTTTTTTTCCCGTATTTGAATTTTTTATTTCTGTGCAGCCCAAGGAGAGCACAGCGCTCTGCTATAAAAAACATAAATAAAAACAAAGTGAGAAAATTTTACAAAAAGTAAAGCCTCATTGCGAGAATTGAACTCGGGCCGCTGGCGTTCAAGTCAAACGCTTTACCGCTGTGCTGTTACGCCGTTTGATAATTTGTGAACAAAATGTATATAAAAATATGAGGTCCACAACTCTGAAATTATGTTTCCACTGGCCATCTACAGCAATTTGATTAATTGGTATGTAGAGAAAATTTCTGGATTGGAAATTTAGCTCAATAGATAAGGCGTTGGTTGTTGAAATCTTAAGATCACAGGTTCGAATCTCAGCGGTGGCAAAGAAATTTTTCAGTCATTTATACAATGTATATATCTCTCTCATTCTATCTACTATAAAACAAATCTTTCTTCTCTATCATGTGACGAAATGAAGTAAAGTCACCTAAGGAAAGTTTCACTTCAAAATAGAAATTGCAAAACAAAGAGCAAATTTTTTGCATATTTTTTGCACGGCATTCCCACTCTTAAGTGGGAATGCTATCTAAATAATTAGATGATTTTTCTACACTTAGTAGGTGGCTTGCCTAATCTGAAGTGGTCATAGTTTAAAAAAAATTAGCTAATTCTTCTAATAAATTATGTGTCTTATCTATTTTATGGTTGAAGGTACACCTAAATATTTAGGTTTTTTTAGCTACTCTCGCAGTTAAACTACCCAATATAATTGCATATAATTAACATTTAGAAATTGGTAGCGCACCTAATCAAATTCGTTGACTGAAAATCACCGGATTACTTTAGCTGAATTGACTACATTTTTAGGTAAAAATTCTACTCTTTTTTTTCTGTGTAGTTTGTATTTTAGCTTTAAGATTTAATTTTAAGTCTATATGATAAATCACTTTCTCGCGAAATTTATAAATATGTGTCAGGAGCAAACACATCCACTATTTAATTGAATGATAAATTTTCACTCAAGTCCTAGCAAGTTGCTTTTTCTTATAACCATTTATATATTAAAAAAAAAAAATTACTAGTTGTAAAATATGAATCCTTTTGTAAAAACAAATAAAAAAATATCTTTAAGTCTCAATAAATTATTCCTTATATCTTTTGTTTTTGTTAATTTTTTTTTTTTTAATTAAGAATAAAATAATACTAATGAATTCGATGATATTTTCATTAAAATTTGTTGTTTTTTCCTAAGACTATGAGAAAAAACACTAAACTACTCTGCTACGAAAATTTGTGGTAAAAATATTTAAAAGAAAGAGATTTTGAAACGCACTTTAATAAATATTGCGTACCTGCGCCCACAAGCTTTCATTAAAGCAAAAAAGTTTATTAATAAATTTAATTTTCGAAACTTAAATCTCAAAATTAAACCAGAGTATTCAGTTGACTGAAACAAGTCTGTCAATTTCCATTTTGAAGAAGAAGAACAAGATTCTAAATTTTGAGAACCTCTATTCTAGATATTCTACTAACCTTTTTATTGTATCATGGTGACAAATGGTGCAAAGTAATTACAGAATGTTTTTATTATTTCGAAATTTATTGAAAATAGTTTAGAAGTGGCGAAAATACATCCATATTAGAAATGTGGCCTGATAATGAATGAGCGAACATCTAGCTTACTTCTTCAAAAGAGTCGAGTACACGGTAGGAGCATTATAACCAAGAGGAGCGCTATAGACTGTTGGAGCAGCAAAGGCGGGAGCCGAGTAGGTGGAATAAGCTTGTGCTCTAAAAGCTGGAGCACCGTAGATGGATGATGTATAGGCTGGGGCAGCATAAGTTTGAGCGGTATAGGCGGCAGTGTAGGGTGCTGCTGCATAGCCTGTTGCATAGGGTGCTGCTGCATAGGCTGTTGCATAGGGTGCAGCAGCATATGTGGTATAGGCTGGAACAGCGGCTGGTGCAGAGTACGTCAGTGGAGCAACAACGCCAGCTTGTGCAGCGGCAATGCAGAGAGTCAAGCAGATGAGGAACTATAATATATAAAATGTTTAAAATTTGTATTATTTATTTAATTTAAGTTTTTCAAACTCACTTTCATATTGTTTGATTTGTTTGTTGAAAGTGTTCTTTGCAGTTGAAGAAACTTGACGGTACTGATGCTTTGCTCGACTTCACTTACATAATTTATACCTTTTTGCACTCTTAATAAATAAGTCGACAAATTGTCTTCATGTCATGATTTTCAAAAATCATTTCATATCTAATTGAACAAAAAAAATTTCAAATTTCTGAATCAATTTAAGCGATAGATTGCCAAAAACTTGTTCGAGGATTAATAGAATTTCTTTTTTTTTTATTATAAAATTTTGTTCACCATTCTTCTGGACTTAGTACATTGAATGCGGATGTTTTTGACAGATTTTTTGAAACTGTGCAAAAAAAATATAAATCTATCAATGGCATAGGCTTAAGTCACACTTTGTTCTTTGTTTAATTGTCTTTTCTACACTGAGCTCTATTTAAAAACAATCTTCTGACGTATCTAATGGATTAAAGTTCGAAAGTGTATGTGTGCTATGAAGTTCAAGGTTTGATAAGTTTTGACAAAGAAATGACAAATCAAAAAATAAATATATCATTAGTGCAAAACCACTTTTTTTGTTGAATTGATGAATTTTGAAATTGCAGAAATTCAAGGGCAGCGACAATGACTTACATCTGTTAAATTATTTATTTTTCATAATAACAGCGTTAAAACAACCGTTACATGGTGAATTAAAAAAAATCTGTGTTCTCTCCTACAACTAATTTTTCTTTTGATTATACACTGAACCAAATATTGTTCTTAAAATCAAAGAATCTCGTTCATAAAGCGAAATTCATTGATTTTTAAGAACTATTTATTGCCCCAAAGAACGAATTCTTTGGTTCAATGAATCGTTGTTCTTAATTTTTAGGAACAGTTCATTGTTCGTGTTCATTAAAATTTTGTTCCAGTTCTTGTATTGTAATATCTATAAAACCATTAGAGAATTTTATCTCAATAAAAAAATGATTTTTTAAAATATATCTTGATATTGTTTTAAAATTTCTAAGGACAGACTAACTTATTGTAACAGTTGTATGTGTCAATAATTAATCATTTTTCTTCATAACATATCAAAGAAATAACGTAAGAACAAAGATTCATTGAATCAAGGAACTCGTACTTTGGACCAATTTTAATGTATAATACATTGGGACAAAGAACTTTTTCTTTGTTATTAAGTACGTTTTTGGTTCTGTGTACTTCTAAATATAAGAGAAGAAATGTAAAAATTTTAAAAGGGGCTACTTGTGAATTTGAACTAGGTAACGCGTTATTAGAAAACGGTTTATTACTAACTTATTGGAATTACCGATCAAAGCATTTGGGATATACGAGAATCCATTTCTTTCTACCCCGGTTATTTGACATTTTTAGAAAGTAGTTTTACTAGTTTTGCTTACATTGCATTGGCGTTGTAGGGAATTGTAAGGGTTATAAGAAAAAAAATATCGCAGACTAAAAAATTAAAAAACAATTACGTCTATGAGAGGCGAAATGAGCTAATTATGCAAAGAATCTGCAACTTTGTTACATTGAATTATTTCTCACTGAGTATAATTGTCACGATAAAAAGTCTTCACGACGAAAATAGAAATACAAATAACGACTGCTTAATGACGTAGCGTTCAGCGAAGGAAGCTGTATATAGATCGAAAAAGTTATAATTATGCAACGGTGTTGCATGGAATAATTACTCCGTAAGTACATGCACAAAGGTAAACATCATAAAAATAAAATAAAGAATTTGTACTTGGCCTTAGTATCAGGGTACGGAGAACGATCGAAATACGACTGTTCTCACAATTCATGAGTGAGAAAGTTACTCGACGTACAAAAGCATTTACGATCGCTCACCAGCAAAAGCAAAGTTCGTAAATATCACGAACGAAAAAACTTCGCTGCAAGCGTTGTTGACTCGCTCACTCATAATCGTTCTTTGATTGTGAACGCTCATTTTAAAATTCGACATGTAACTCATATCGTGAAGATTGAATCTTTAATCGTTCGTGAGCGAATTTTTCTGCACCCTGCTTATGATTAAAATAGAAAAATTAATTATGACGACATCAGGTCGTGGAGATAGGAGTATCAGCTTATACAACAAAAAAGCAATATTGTTGCATGCAATTATTTCTTTCTAAGTAGAAGTGCTATCGAAAATTTCATTTTACGACAGTAAGGCTAAGACTTTTGACAGAACGTAATAAAAAAAAAATACTGTTAATACCATAAGCTACAACAATAAATCTTGAATTCCAATTTTCTACGTCAAAATTTCGGTGAATCGACTCATTTGGGTCCTCAATCTCGACCTCCGCTCGACAACTTTGCGGATTGTTTTATGTATTATGCACGGCAACATTCCCGAACTGAATGGATAAAATGACAAACAAAGTTGAGCACAAATGATAATAGTTGCCAGAACCTCTTAAAAAAAAGACATTACTTACAAAAAGAAATTAACCCTTCGAGCCACACTGGTGCTTTTCATCGCCTCATGCCTTAAAAAAACCTATTTTTTTAAATCAAAAATTTTTTATGCATTCTCCTTACGCCACCTGGGTGTTTACAACTTAACTATTTTTACTTTTAAGCAATTTAGAAGGTCAGGGATTCGTTAGCGTGTCGTTTGCATTCGTTTAAAATCGACTGGTGCTCTCATATACCCCACGTGTGGCTTAGTGTATATTTTTAGAGGTAACTGAAATATTTAATTTTATTGAAATTAATTATTTTTTTATTGTTTTAAGGTATGTATGAATATAAAGTGATAAATTAAAATAGAAAAATGTATTTTTGTGTAAAAATTTATAAGTTACGTCTGAACTATTGAATTTGAATTTGACCGAATTTGACTATTTTACTATTTTATTTCTCTAAATATATTATTAAATTACTTTAAAAAAAATATTTTCAGGTCTTCAAATCAACACTGAACGAGTTTCTTTGAATGTTATTGGTAAAATTTTTTTTTTCGTTTTTTGAAATTGTGGGTGTTATTCTGCAGTATTTTGGCAGAATAAATATGTTTTTTTGTAACTAACGCTATGACTAATATTTTGTCTTGGAAACAACGTATTTGATACCTTCAAACATGAATTTTTTTAGGTCTTAAATTAAAAACTGTAAATGTTATGAATTTTTTAGGCCGCGCTCCTTAAGTCGGTCATTTTTAAAATATTAGAAAATAACTACACAAACAAGACCAAAAATAGTAATCATGTATAGTTTTAAGCTTATAAATATTTCCAAAATTCGGAATTTTACAACGATTTTTTGACGTGGGGTGATGACATACCCCCATGTGGCTCTACGTTACAGGAGTGAGGGTGTGGCTCGAAGGGTTAAAAAAGGTGGGTTTGTCACAAAACAAAAATATGGTCTTGCCATCTTAGATTGCTTCGATAAAAAATAGTTATAATAGTTACAAAAATAGAACAAAACTAACTGTACTTCATTAACACTTTACAAATACTTTAAAAACCAACTTCTTTTATAATTGTTTCATTGGATTAATTTTATGTGTATCTGCTGGAGCTAATTATATGTATAAACTCTGAAAATGTGTATAAGCCCTTATGACTATAGGACTAAATGAGAATATCTGTGTATCTGTGCATCTCCTGGAGCCTCTGAGGTGTATAAGCCCTGAAAGTTCCCCCTTGACTACGAACCTGAAAAAGAATATCGATAAAAATTAGGTGTTTTCTCAGCCAACGTTTTTGATTCGATTACAATCCTCCAAGTTATATTGGGTATCATCCTCATTTTAGCTATATACAAGGTGGCGCAAAAGTAATCCTCTTATCAGAAAATGCTATAAATTTTGCGATTGGCCCCTAATGTCAGTTCTGTTTTGACATTTGTGTAGTAAACACATGCGAAATACACGTTAATAAACAATGTTACGCTACACTGCTCCAGAACGCTGAATATTGCTGACTATTTATTTGAAGATGATTTTTCATCAAAAATAATCATGAGTGATGAGGCCCATTTCCATCTTAGCGGGTACGTAAATAAGCAAAATTTACGCTTCTGGGGCACTGAAAATCCGCGTGTAACCCACGAAGAGCCATCACACCCGCTCAAAGTCACTGTATGGTGTGCTGTTTTCGCTGGAGGAGTCATCGGACCTTTTTTCTTCGAAGACGTCGCGGGCCAAACGGTTACTGTGAATGGTGAGCGCTACAGAGCAATGATCAACGAGTTCTTTTTGCCGCAACTTGATGAATTGGGATTGGAAAACATGTGGTTCCAACAGGACGGTGCAACGGCACACACTGCACGTGCCACAACCGATATGCTGAAGGATGTATTTCCCTGGCTCCTAATCTCCCGATTTGGCGATTTGCACTGGCCAGCAAGATCTCCTGATTTGACCGCTCCAGACTTCTTTTTGTGGGGCTTTTTGAAGTCGCGGGTTTATGTCAACAAGCCTCAGACTCTTGCAGCTCTTAAAGACAATATCCGTCAAGAATGTGAGGACCTATCGCCGGAAGTTTTGGCCGAAGTGATGGAAAATGCCATAAAAAGGGCTCAAATGACAATCAACTGTGGCGGCGGCCATTTACATGACATCATATTCTCGACTTGATGTAAAAAAAATGAAAAGACCAAATAAAAATAATCCACAAGAAGAATCAAAGTTTTTCATTTTTTTTTTAAATTACAGCCAAAAACCATCGGAAGGTTATTTTTGCGCCACCTTGTAGATGGCTATCAAACTGTTTTATATTAATTGTACATTTAATAGAGGGCGCTCAAATTACCTTCTCAAAAAAAAAAAAAAACATTGCTGCATGGCGGACAGTTAATCTCTGAAACGGTAAGTCTGAAACATAAAATTCAAAAAGAGTTACAAAAAGAAAGTGCTCTTACGTGATAGTTTACCACAAAAATTGAAAAATCATTAAAAATAAAAAATGGCGGACATTTGAAAATTTTTTTCAAAAATCGCCTTTTTTTCGACCTTTTTTCAGACTCAAAAAGTTTATATCAGCCATTCCAAATTAAACGCATCAAAAAAACGTAAATTACGGGTTGACCACCTCCGATTTAGCTCAAACTTTCAGAATTGGATCTTCTCATGAAATAAAAACACTAATTTGAGTAAAACAATGTTTACATTTTTTTAAAGTTTTTACGTAACATTCAAATTTCGTCAGAATGGGAGAAAAAGTAAAATTGCCTTACTCTTGAAAAATCATATATTCAACAAAACTAACTCGATTTTCACGTTTGAGGTATTTTCGAAAAGACAATAAATAGTGATTTTTTATAAAAATATAAAAAAACAAAATTATTATTTTTAAGTTTCTTCACTTCAAGGTCAAATTTTGGAAGTCATAAAAATAGGATTTTTCCCCACTTTAAAAATTGAAAAAAAATATTTTCAGAAAGTTTATTTTATTACCTTTCCATCTGCCAAAAATCACGAGGGTGTTATTTTTCATTCTATTTTAATAATTTATTTAATATTCTTTAAACGTCCACCTACCATACTACTTCCATACAACCATACTATGTACATTAGACTGTACGTCAAAAAAAAAAGTGCGCCGTATACCAGCGAGTTTGACGCGTTTTTGCAAGACAATTACGAAAAAAAATTTTTTTTTTGACCGAACGTAAGGGTCGCGATTGACATATTTCTTCATATCTCTGGTGTTTACAGTCGGATTTTAAGGTTTGGTACATCAATGTTTTTGTCTCAAGGAGATCAATATGACCTCTATAGAGGTGATTGACCTCAGGCGCACGGTTCTAGTACTTACCTTCCAGATCTCAGTTCCTACTATCCTAATGTGCCACCCTAATATAAAAAAAATAAAGCTCTTAAAATATCATTAATCTTTTGGTCAGAAAGTATATCAATTTTCCAGCAGATCTATTTTTAAAAAACTTTTGAAAATTTTTTGCAGTACGTAGGGCTCCCTTTTTTCATTTTCATCATATCATCGGTATTAAAAGTCTGATCATATTGAATAACATATCGATGTTTTTATCTGAAAGAGACCCATTATTTTTTCTCCAAAATAAAAAAAAAATATCTGGAGGGTAAGAACTATAACGGTGCGCCTAGAAGTCATATTGGTTTCCTTGAGACAAAAACATTGATATACCAAACTTTAAAATCCGACTGTAAACACCAGAGATATGAAGAAATATGTCAATCGCGACCCCTACGTTCGGTCAAAAAAAAAAATTTTTTTTTCGTAATTGTCTTGCAAAAACGCGTCAAACTCGCTGGTATACGGCGCACTTTTTTTTTGAGGTACAGTCTAACGTACATAGTATGGTTGTATGGAAGTAGTATGGTAGGTGGACGTTTAAAAGATATTAAATAAATTATTAAAATAGAATGAAAAATAACACCCTCGTGATTTTTGGCAGATGGAAAGGTAATAAAATGAACTTTCTGAAAATATTTTTTTTCAATTTTTAAAGTGGGGAAAAATCCTATTTTTATATTTTTATAAAAAAACCACTACTTATCTTTTCGAAAATACCTCAAACGTGAAAATCGAGTTAGTTTTGTTGAATATATGATTTTTCAAGAGTAAGGCAATTTCACTTTTTCTCCCATTTTGACGAAATTTGAATGTTACGTTAAAACTTTAAAAAAATTGTAAAAATTTTTTTACTCAAATTAGTGTTTTTATTTCATGAGAAGATTCAGTTCTGAAAGTTTGAGCAACATCGGAGGTGGTCAACCCGTATGAGTGATACGTTCAAAATGGAATGGCTGATATATTTTTTTTTTGTGATCAAATTATAGTAAACTATCACACAGGATATAAAAACATACAAGCAAGCTCATGGAGACTCTGATAAAGCCTTGCAAAAAGAAACTAAGATCAAAGTTATTAATGCTGTGAGATCAGACATGCATTTGCTTGTTAATATTTCAAAACCGGGATATGGAACCAAAAATGACGCCAACTTTGCCAGACAAGCTTTGCAGCTTAAGTTACCGGTGTGGATGAAAATCTAATTAGAAGATTAGTAATAATTCGAAGAACATTGGCATCAGGCTATGCAATCAATGTGGAACTTTTGACACAGCAAAGTTATACCTAAAGTTATACTTATGGTATTACATGCCATCAAGTGTCCATAAAATTTTGATTCATGGGCAGACATAATTAAGAATGCTGTTCTTCCTATAGGAATGATGTCCGAAGAAACGCTTGAGTCTCGAAATAAATACTTAAGGTAAGTCATACTAGACAAATGTCGTGAAAACAAACAATGGAGGACCTCTTTCATCATTTGCTTTAACATCGGATCCTTTCATATCATCAACAAGATCCTTTTTACGCTATGATACACAGAGCAACTGCGTGATTTAGAAATATCGTTGCTTCTAGATTCTTTTATATCAGAAGAGGAAGATAAAACAGATTCTGAATGAAAATATATGTGTATAGTTATTAATAAACAACATTGCAATTTCGTATCCATTTTCTGAACTTATTTTCTTTTAATTTATTCTTGTTATTTAGAGTTAAATATTTTTTAATGTATTCTTATTATACTAATGATGAACACATTCGATATTTTTCACAATAAACTTGAAATAATTGAAAAAAAACCAAACGCAAAAATATTAAAAATTGACTTATATGATAAGTGTCACGCCCACTTTACGTATACCGCCCATTTATTGTGTAAAATAGCACTTACATAATATATGTCATCTCTGTACAATTCAACTTTGTAGCTACTCCCAAGAAGAACTTATGACTCGATTGGCCATTCGGACCACTGTGCGCGGTATTTTTTTTTTATAGTAAAGAGGATAGGCTAAATTAAGTCGCATTTGGTTCTATGGACTGTCTTTAATCAGTTAATTTCTACACCATATTGTTCTACATGTCATACAACAATTTGAAAAAGAAAACGCTGGAATTAATAATTTTGGATAATAATTTAGATACTTTTAATGGCAAATTTTATCTGGGTGGATTTTGATCTGTTGTTTAGCACATTTTTATAATTTTTTGTGCTTCTTAACCAATGAGATGAATATGAGAGCGTTTTTAATTAAAATATTTACAATTTTTATAAACTAAAATTTTTTCTTAAGATTTAAATGACGATAATTTTTGAATGCAAGAATAAATAGCTTTCTTGATTGAATAACGATAACAAAATTGAAAAGAACTGTTTAATCCATATAACAATCAATCATTGTTATTTTAGTTGTTTGTTGACAACTGTAACAAAGTAGCAGTCAAATACAACCAGATAGAAGAAACAAGTTTATTGTGGGTGCTGTTAAAAAAAGAGCAAACCAAAAATAAAAACAATAAAAAAATAAAATAAATAACAATAAAAATTAAAAAACGTGCGTTGAAAAGCAATACAATCAATACACAGTCAAAAATTCGGCAACACTGTTTATTATAAAATGTGTGGCAATTAACCGAAAGCAATCAATCAACAAGCACTTGTCTTCAAACTCAGAGCCAAATCAAATAAAATCTACAACAATTAAACAAAATGAAAGTGAGTATCTATAAATCTAATGATAAATATTGAAATATACTTAACCAAATATTATTATTTCTAGTTCCTCGTCTGTTTGGTTCTTTGCTTTGCTGCTGCCCAAGCTGGCATTGTCTCTCCGCTGACTTATAGTGCACCTGCCGCTGTGCCAGCCTATACCACATACGCGGCTACACCCTATGCAACCAACTATGTAGCAGCACCCTACACTGCCGCCTATACCGCTCAAACCTATGCCGCTCCAGCCTATACATCATCCATCTACGGTGCTCCAGCTTTTAGGGCACAAGCTTATACCACCTACTCGGCTCCCGCCCTTGCTGCACCAACCGTCTACAGCACTCCATTTGGCTATAACACTCCTACCGTTTATTCCACTCTTTTGAAAAAGTGAATACAGTCTCATTGTAAACATTAGAAAAAATAAGCATTAGTAAGCTTGACATATCTTCAATAAAAACTGCATTCTCTGAATTAAAAAATGTTTTTATTATAAATACTGTTCATAAAATAATATTAAATTAACTAAAAATAATTTAACTAAGAATTCAACTAATTAGATTTGCGAACTTGAGCACTGCTCTGCACTGGCAGCGGCAGCGGCAACGGTGTGGCAGTCTCGACGGTGCGCACAACCACAATCTGGCCATCGGGTCTTAAAAGCGGCAGCTCATGCACGCGTACAGCAGGATAGAAAATTTGAGGTTTGGCTTGGCTGATAATGATGAGCATTAGGAAAATGGTGAAAGCGAGAAACTAGAAAGAATTCAGAATTTAGTTGCAGTTTTGTTTTTTTATAAGCTTTTAAGTACACTTACTTTCATTGTGATGCTTAAGAGATGAGTTGAAGAATATGCTACAAGAATGCTTGTAATCCTGGAATGATGTAAGTTTTGTCGTAGACACCACTTTTTATACTTAACATAATGCAAGTTTTTATTAATAAATGCATATATTTTTAGGACCAGCTGCATTCTGTTAAACTTTCCGCACCAATCTAAATTTAAACCCATTCGGTGCAGCGTCAAAGGAAACGCTTAAGCACACGCTTAACAGACTTTCAGTCAAGGCCTGTAAAATATTTCTTTATTGCAGAAAAACGTGTTTTGAGACACTTCGACTGCAATTTGAAGGAAGTTATTTTACTGCTACAATTTGGCGAATTTTAATTATAATTTTTATTAATTTCTTTTCGTAACGTCATTCGAGCAGCTTGACAACAATAAAAAATGCAGCAAGCATTGAGGCAGTGCATGGAAGCAAGTTGTTAAGCAACTTGCTCGAACTGAGCAATGATTCAAGAATTTTAATCCTTCATGTCATTAATTCCCATTGCAAGCAAGGCATAGTTAGCGCCCATGGTATAATAATACAAGGTTGCATTGACAGTTGCTTGGGAAACTATCTCCTGTCAAAAAATATACTCAAAAAGAGAGCGCTCACAATCGGCCATTGAAAACATAAACAGTGTTGAAACGATGAAGTGAAAAAAAAAACAAAAACATCAGCAGCTTCAGATTCATTTTCACAAACAGCTGTTTTTGGCAGGAGATGTTTTCTTGTAGAAGAGAAAATAAGTAGTTGTCAATGCTACCTTGTATTATTATACCATGGTTAACGCCCAAGAATGATAGAAAAATAGATTGCGCAAATCGTAAAAACAATTTTTAATTATTATTTTTCAAAGGTTCACCAAGATAATCCAAGATGATTGTTTTACTAATTTTCCGAAAAGTTTTGCCTCTCTGTAGTTGGTACCTCCGAACCCAGTATTTTGACGATTTAAACGGCATTTTCGGACGTAGAAAAACACTCGCCATGCTTTTTTTTTATAAATGTAAGGGAACACAAAGAGTCATTGGGTGCAAAGTCGGGAGGGTAAGGTGGATGATGGATAAGGTGGAAAATGTGTGTGGGAACTCACATTGTCACAATGGATGATTATCTTCCTTCGGTTGTTGATTTTCTTCAATTCTCCGAAGACTTCCGGGAAACAAATGGTTGTATATATGTAATGGTTGATACATATATATGATAGCACTGCGAATTTGAGGTGAGAGTTACTTTAAATGAAAATAATGTTGACGTATCCATGTTGGAAAAAATGGATAAAAATGGACAAAAATTTGGACTCCTTCAGGAATCACTAAAATGATTGATAAAATGAAATCATGCATTTGCGTTTTCTGTTGAAGAACATTACATTTTTGTTATTGATAAATTTTTACCAAGGACTATCTAGTCGAAACAAAACTGCATTCGGAAAAGTTGTCGAGGCATTCTTTGGGGGACACAATAATGATTCCCAGGACACCATCTTTATGATCTATGCTTTTTTAAAAAATTGACTTTTACGGCTCTATTCTAACAAAGTCACAAAAGCCATCTCAGTATCAATTGATATAGATGTCACAATTTATATAAATTCATACAAATAAAATTTTATAAAAAACAAAAACATTCTTATCAAAATGGAGAAGGAATATTTGCTCATGTACGTCACAGAACTAACAATAAGAAGAGAAAATCTTAAGAAGACGGCTTCTAGGGCACCAAAAGCGTTTTTGCAAATTCATTTCGACTGCCGAATACAGTGTGTTTAGAATTGAATTGGGGAACTCCAAACACATAATGAGCGAAAGTCGTCCATACCATTTCCCTTGAGATTTTTGGCAACTCTTTATTTTTATGCTAATGGCTCTTATCTTAACGACCTCCATGAGCCTATGCATATCTCACAGCTCATTGTTATACAAAAATGTATCGAAATTTATTTTCAAGTGACAACTGATGAGCAAGTTGATATAAAAAGAAGGTGACCAATTCAAAAACCTTTACAGCATGATGTGAATTTTTAAAACTTTTTGCTTGTGACAGTTCAACCTGAATACGAATCAATAGAGACCGAATCAAAATGATCACAATTTTTCATTTCAATTGATTATGACAATTATGCGAGTGAAAAATAATTCAGCAAAAATTGATATTTATTTTTCCGCACAATATATTTTGGCAATATTTTTGTGGTATATTTTTCACACTATAAGGTCGTTTTAACTTAACAACCCGAGTAGGCTTTAAGACTCTGCGATCATACCACTTCGCTACCAAATGCCATATCTTTTTTTTTTTTTAAAGAACTGCTACGCAAGGGATACCTTCTTTTGGCAATGAAGGAAGGATATGGATGTCGATGTCAATATAGATATAGATTTTTTTCTATTTTGTTTTCGTTTTCCACTTTTGTTTTCTATTTCGCCTTACACTATGCTGCAAAGTAATAAAGTTTCAATATGCCAAAAAATATTAAATTTTTGTTGTAAAGTCCTTTTTTTTATTTCTGCATAGATTATTAAAAGAACGGATTTAGACATTTTTGAAGGTTGTTAAAAATGTTACAACATTAACTGGAGTTCGCTGATTCCACGAAAAGCTGTTTCGTTTTGTTTTGTTTTTTAATTTTCGTTTTTTCGCATTTTCTTTCCAACACATCGCTTTGTAGCTGCCGTGTTCATCTCCTAAGGTATTAGTGCCTTTTGCCAATAGTCTTTTATAGTCCGGTAGTCTTGAGTTCAGAAGTCTGTTCCGACGGATTGTACTCAATGAATGTATTCCCCTTGCTAGTTCAATCGTTAGTGGTAGTATTGATATAGTAAGTATCATAAAAAAATTTGTGATTCATATGAGAAGTAGCTCCCATAAAAGTTTTATATAACAATATTTGTGCAAGCCCTCCTTTTTTTTCGTGGTAACGAAGACAGAGGCTGGTCTCTTGGGCCAAGTTATTTCAAAATTATAGTTTTATCCAAAAATACCAGTCAAAACGAAACATTTGAAAACCCATTTGTGTGGCTTCTTTGGGAGATATTGTATCATATATGAAGGACAGTTTTCCTCCACAAATCTAGAAGTTAGGAAAATAAAACATCCCGTATTTACGATATGTTGAGTTATGGTGTTATTCCTTGTGACCACAGAAATGTTGTTCTTTCCCAACAGGGCGAGTGTATATCTCTTTCAATTTAAAATAATGTCTTTTTCAACTTCGGAATGTTCTTCCTCTGAATTTTCGTCACTATGTATCATGACGTCTACAACATAATGATCATTTTCATGATCATTATCATAATTTTCATTTAATTCATCCTAGCTACTTTCCCATAAATCAAAAATTTTTCGAATTTTATCGTCAGTAAGCGCCCTAAAAAAGATTTTAGCACATCTGCAATATAACCTCATATCTGCAATATAACCTCAAAATATCTCAAATGAATGATATTGCATATTTGCAAATAAATCATTTATTTTATGAAATTAATGTTATATTGCAAAAAAAAAAATTAGTAAGCTTGAAGAAAATTGTCTTATATTCTAAAACATTACTTACAGTAGAACGTTTTTTTGATACTTGTACAATTATTCACTTATTTCAATAATATTCACTTATTTTGTCTACGTATAAGACAGACCTTGTTCAAATCAATATTTTGGACAAATTAAATCACCAATTTGACAAAAGAAGACAAGAACTAAAAAAAAATGTTTAAATTTATTTTTAAATAAAATTCCGGTAGGAATATTTACAGGGTGTGTATGCTACATTTCTTAGAAGTCAACATTGCATATGTGCATTCCCATGCAACGAAGGGTTAAATATAATGCAAAATGTATTATAAATTATTAATTATTATAAATACAATAAAACATAATAATAATAATGTATAATAATAATAAAATATAATGCTAATAACATAAAATAATTATAATAATATTTTCAACTCTCCATAATATGTGCATGTGAAAATGATATCAGCAAAAAAAAAAATTATAATTTAAAAAATTAAAACATCTCAACTGTAAAGGGTTTAGTTAGAGGTTAAACTAACTGGTTAAAAAAAAAAAACGTGTAAAAAGTGATGTTATGATGTAGTGAAAAAAAATTAAGAATTTCCTTTTGAAACGAAGGCTTCAAATAGTAGTTACAATATTTCAAAAAAGTTATTTACTAGGGGTATTCACTTCAATACTGAAATTTCAAAAATCGGAAATTTCCGACAAGTTGAAGTGAGCGACCGTATTTAAATTTTTGTTTTATTTACATGTATTAGTCGATCTTAAAATCGCCATCGCTTATTTCTATATAAATATTACCAACACAAATAATTTTGTAAATATTATGTAAAAAACTTGTGCTTCCTGACTTTTTATAAAAGATCAATGCTAATAAAATATTGCTCCATCTTAACATTTCATCAAATTTTTAGGCGGAATTCGACAGAATGCTCTTATTCTTATCGAAATGTTCATATTCACAATGACTCACACTCATTAAAGAGTTTTGTGTGACACATCTTTTCTACGCAAATTTCCGACGATTATTTTTCATCAACCCAATAGATGATTCAATTTAAACAAACTTCGGAAAACCTAAACAACAAAAATTGCAGTGAAGTTTCCGTTAATTTCAGCATTTCGCAAATTTCAGCTTTGAAGTGAATACTCTTATTATATAAATATTAAAAAATACTCACTTCAAAGCAGAAATTAGCATCTTGAGCATTATTTGGGTAACTTGGTCGATGGATTTCATTTAAAAAAACAACTATATCATAACAATTTTCCTTATTCATAATTAATTAGCAACTTGTCACTAAATTAACTCACAACGGTATTATATATCATAAGACAAAAAATCCCTTATGAGTCTTCAGACTTAACCACAAATCAGTTAAGCGCGTCTTCAAACAGTTCAATTAAAGCAACACTTCGACATTTTAATAAGTTTAATTTTAGCTCAGTACTGAAGGCCTGACAAAATGCAGCTGGTAATGAAGGAAACAAAAAAAAATATATTATTAATTATAAATAAAAACTTGCATAAGGTTGAGTATAAAAAGTGGTACCTTCAACGATACTTACATCATTCCAGGATTACAAGCATTCCTTCAACACTTTCTTCAACTCATCTCACAAACTCATCACAATGAAAGTAAGTGCGGTTCGAAAAAAAAAAAAATAATACACTTATAATTATATTTGAAACTAAAACTAATTGCTGTCAACATTCTAGTTACTAGCTTTTGCCATTTACTTGATTCTATTTATCATCAGCCAGTGCAGCGCTCAAATTTTCTATCCTGCTGTGCGAGTTCATGAGCTGCCACTATTAAGACCCGATGGTCAGATCCTGGTTGTGCGCACGGTTGAAACTGCTACACCTTTACCGCTACCGCGGCCGGTACAAATGAGTCAACAAGCACTCAAACAAAATTAGTTGTATACTAACGAGAAGATAAGACTATTAGCAAAAACCAATAGATCAGTATTAAGAGCAAATAAAAATAAATTATTTATAATTATTCCTAATATCGAGCAGTTTTTATTTAAGCCTTGTCAAAATAGAATATGATGTTTTGATTTTTTTGCCGTTGCATCGTTTTCACTTCTTCAATAGGGTTGAGTATACAGCTGGGGCAGCAGCATAGGCAGCTGGGGCGCCATAAACTGTTGGGACTCCGTAGACCGATGGGGCGGCATAGACCGATGGGGCGCTGTAGACAGCTGGTGATAGCGCTGGTGCGGCATAAGCGGCATTGTATGTAGTATAAGCTGGTGCAGCATAGGCCAGAGGAGCGCTGCGCACAAATGGAGCTGTGTAGGCAGCTGAAAGAACTGGGGCAGCAGCATAGGTGCTGACAGCTGGTGCAATAACATGAGCCTGAGCGGCGGCCAGGATAAGAGCAAAGCAAATGATGAACTATAAGGAAGAAATAAAAATAATTTACTTGAATAAATAATCTATTAATATATATAACAGGATATTTACTTTCATGTTTATGGGTTTTGAATGAATTTTAGCACTCTTCACAAATAGTTGTAAAAGTTGATTGATACTGTCTGCAATATGTGCGCTCTATTTTATATGATTTGTCAAGTGTCTTTAGTTCAATTATTGTTACTTAAAAATTGTGAACGTGAACTATAGCAGCAACAAAAAAAAAAAAAAACATCACTAAGTCGTTGGTTGCCAAGCAGTTTTCATTTTTATTCTCAGCATATGACTGAAGATTTAATTCTTTCGCTGTCATATTATGATGATAAACCGGATTCATTTTTTTACTGTGTTTCGAATTGTAAGATAATTATTCCAAGCGTAGTAAATAAGTAGGCGATATAACATTTATTTTAGTAATTATTGTTTTATTGTGTGGTCATATCATTCAATAATTTTGTATATTTTGAGTTTCTATGTATATATTTATGTATGTATATTTATAATTAAGGTTTCTATATATACATACATACATGTCATTATGGCTTATTTGACGCTAATTTTGACTGATTGCAAGTATACTTTTTTGATAAGGCGATAAAACCATTTAAATTAATTTTGACCAGTCAATACAATTTTTGGAATGTAGGTATTCTTAATTGAACTAAAAAATATCAACTAAAATATTACATTTTTCTCTGTTATTTAATTATATTTGTAATTGATCTGATATCTAATTTGATTGATATAATTGTAATCAAAAAGAAATAAAAGTTACTAAGATTTTGATAATTATTGCAAATAAAGTGTATTTTTTAATTAGCTGTAGGATTTATTTTTGAAATACAGGGTGGGCCAAAAGTCATGTTTTTTATTTTTTTTTTCAGATTATAAAATATACAAAATGGAAATTTTTTACACTAAGGATGGAAAATAGTGTCACTTAACTGACCCTCGTTTCCAGCTTCCCAATGATGGGCTCGTTTTAGAGCATTTCCATAACATCTTCCAAAATTTGTGGCTGTAGCGCTCGAATGTTGTTGCAACTATGTTGGCCTTGAGTTCAAGAATTGTTGCGGGCTTGTTTACATATCGCACTTCAAAACAGGCACAACTCAAAATTTAAAAATGTTTACTTTTGAATGTTAAACTATTCCTAGTGATAACCTCAATTAACTATCAAAATTTTGCACTCATCTTTTTACTCTTTAATTAAAAAAAATCGTTTTGTCTCCTTGTTTTTTATGGACTCCTTTGAAAAACAAACTGTTTTTTTTGCTTCTCCTGCAAATTTTGAAATTTTGAGTTGTGTCTATTTTGAAGATGAAGTGCGATATACTCGCTCCTTCAAATAACCTCAAAGAAAATAGTCTGGTGCTGAGAAATCTGACGAAACGCGCTGCCTTTCATAATTTTTGGAAATTATTCGCTCTATACAAGTGCCATTGTGTCTCGGGCAGTCTGGGCAGTGCTTCCATCTTGCTGAAACTACGGCTCAGGTCTGTTTTCAAGAGCAGGACGTAGAAAATGTTCTATCATAAAGCGATACCTCTCTCCATTTACGGTAACAGCACTTTTATCTTCATTTTCAAAGAAGTAAGGCCCAATGATATTTTCAGATGTAATGCCACACTATACTGTACATCGAATGGGGTGCAATTGGCACTGATGAATGGCTCTTGGATTTTCAGAACCCCAGAACCTACAGTTCTGCTTATTAACAAAGTCATTCAAATGAAAATGAGCTTCATCACTCATAATCAGATTTTCAATGAAGTTGATTTCATTTCTGGCCAACTGTTGAAATTTAACTCCAAAATTTAGACTTTGCCGATGATCTGCGGATTTTAATTATTGCACCAATTGCACCTTGTATGGGAATAATAGTAGATCTTTTTTTGAAATGCGCCGTAGTGACGTAAGAGCTATTCCTAGCTGAGCAGAACGCTTTCTGGTAGATGTTTCTACTGTTTCGTTAACACTTCGCTCTACACGTTCAATATTTTCCACAGTGCGAATTAAACATGGTCTACCGGTTCAAGACAAACCTCTTACGGTGCCATTTTGGTGGTGAGGATGAACTAAGCAATGAATCATTGCTTCAGAGCGCGAAATTCTGACGTTAAAATGTTGACAATATGCTCTTTGCTTTAAAATAAATGATCGCTGATTTAAATAATAAAATTCTATTATTCTGGGTCTTTGTTCAGTTGTGAATTGCTCCATTATTTTTTCTGCAGGTTTTACTTATATAATCTGAAGAAAAAATATGTACTTTATACGAAAAAGTTGTCAACTGTTTATACCCCACGGTTCAGCCCACCCTGTAAAATACTTAACATAGAAATAAACTATTTGAGCAATTATTTGGCTCTATTTTAAAGTTTGCGACAAAAAAAATATTGTTTATTTATTTTATAATGCTTAAAAAACATATTTTTTAAGAATTATATTGTGAGCTTAATGTCAAATAATTCATGAAGCAACAGGTTGCTACAAAAGTTATTTGCAGAACTAAACCCAGCTGACTAGACCATGGTTTCGTCGGACGCTACTCCGACTCATCAGTAGTCTCAGTGGTTCTAGCAGTCCATTAACTTTGACAAGCTAATAAGCGCAATATCAATAAACCAGAACGGAATTATAGAAGCGCTATACTTTGTCAAAGCAATGTTTTTCTACTCTTTTGCTAGTCGCAAAATTTCAAAAAGTTGACTGCATTGATTCTGCAAAGACTTTGTTGTTGCGCTTTTTCTTAACTTCTTTATCACGTATCAATCTAGGTTCCAACATTTTGTTGGTATTAAACCATAGAAGGCGTGAAGAAGGTTTTTTGAAAGCAGATGTGTATTATATGCGCAGACATATAATATTACATCATGTAAAATATGTTTTTTAAGAATTATAAAATAAATAAACTTATTAAAAATGCCACAATTTTATAACTCATGTAAACTGGTGCGAGCACGACCTACGAAAACCACAGATGACCACTTCGGCTGTGTTTGACGTACGGCATTGGATCGACCCAATATTTAGTCATTATTGCAAGCATTTCTTACCGAATTTCGTTGATAGCTCGAGTAATTTTTTCATAAAGCTGTTCAATTATTGCCGGCTTATTGTCTTGGTGGCTGTATGGCTCAATGTGTCATCTTGCTGCAACCAGTGCACATCGAGATCATGAGTGGTAACGTTTGGCATCAACCAGCCCTCAGCCATTTCCGGATAGCATGGTTCATTGACCGTCAAGTTGGCTGCAGCCTGTTTTTTGAAAAAATAAGGACCGATGATGTCTTCGGGGTTCAATCCGCACTAAACTGTCACCCTTTGCGGATGAAATGGACTCTCCAGTATCTTAAGCGGCTATCTATCACACCAAATTCGGCAATTCTGTTTGTTTACGTACCCATTTAGTCAGAAATGATCCTCGTTCGAAAATATGGTTTTTCGATAAATGTTAAATCAGTGTTAATTTGCAATATTTCGAGATGTTTCTCAGTCATATATTTTTGCATGATAAAATTTCAATGTTTACATAATAAAATAAATATTAAAAAAATTGCGTTGATCTGTCAACACAGACGTCAGATATCCATATTAGAAAAACGAATTCAAAAGCACTGCTTACAACTAAAAATTTATGTAAATTAAGGGGCTAGATGGGTTAAGGACTACGTTTTTTTTTTGTGTTTTCATGAAATTTTTTTTACAAATAAGGAATTTGTATACTTTATTGAAACTACTGAATGAGAACATTTTATGCATATATGTATTTTTTTTAAGCATTTCCTCAAAAAATACATATCTCAGGTCAATACCAAATTTATCTGTTCGTGTACAATCACCACAATTAAACTTAGCTGTTCATGCACAATCACAGTTTTCATCTGAATTCAATAAGGCAGTGGTTCCCAAAGTGTGTTCCTTGGAACCCCAGGGTTGCGCGTTACAAATTTAGTTTCATTAAAAAAAAAAAAAAAAACAGAAGAATTGTGTTTAAAATTCACATTTTCGTCGGAAAGTTTACAACTGGGTTCGTATATGCTTAAAAATAAGCAACTCATAAGACAAGCAAGTTTTCGCGCTTATTAAATATGTTGCTCAGAGCTCTACACAATGTTGAATGTTTGGCTTACAACTTCAGAGCAGCTAGCCTGCTGAAAAATTAAGCAACTCCAAAATTGAGCATCAGATACGTGCTGATACTTACAAGCAGATTCATAAAAACATGCTGATATTGCGTTGCAGTAAAACACAAAAAAAAAAAACAAGCGAAAATAAAGGAGACAAAGTATAACTAGAAACCATATTCATTGATCGATTCTTTATAACTTTTCTTTTTTCAGTTCACAAATATCAGATGTATTCGATGAATATCCAAATTTATTAAAAGAGGCATTCGAATTCTATTGCCGTTTGCAACCACTTTTTTGTGTGAACCTTTGTTATCAAAATATTTTGCAACAAAAACCAAATATCGTAATAAACTTGATGCTGCGCCAGATATGTGAGTCCAGTTATCAAACATAACGCCCAATTTTAAGAGAATCATGGAGAAAGAAGCAGCTGCATTCTTCACATTTAAGTTTTTTCATTTATTTTAGTTTATGTTTTGTATTATTATTAATTATGTCTATGATGAATTGTTTTTTTAAAGTGTTGTGTTATTAAATCAAATCTGAAATATCATTATAATGCCTACTTGTTCCATTTAATATCTCATTAAATTGTGAGAAGTGGTTGTTAAAAAAAAAAACCGACTTCAAAATCACTACAAAGTAAAAAATAATTTTAAATAACTTTTCCCATTCATTTCTTGGTCATATTTTAAAAGCTATTTATATGTATTATGATATTGTAAATCTTATCATTTTCATTTTTTTTATTTTGTTTTATTACCATCAATCTATTAATTGCTTTATGTACATAACAGCTCTGAAGTCGGCGCTTATCTTACTATTCGACATCTTTTTATTTTAATTTTTTTCTAATTTGTTTTATCATAAAAATATTATTAACTTTATGAATATAAAAGCTTCTTAGCGATTTTTTTTCTTTCAGTTGGGAATTTTTGAGTACGCTGAATGTATCCAATGTGTTCCATGCATTATTTGTGCAGCTTTTTCACACTATGTCATATTCAATATGAGCTTTACAAGCTCACCCAAACCAGTTTAGTGAGAAATTTAATGTGTACAAAGCTTTTAAACTTACTACAGTGTCACCAAGGCACCACATAATACACGGATGGTAAAAGATCATGATTGTGTGTCAAAGATGAGCACCGACTTCAAAGCTTTTATGTTCATAAAGCAATTAATATATTGATGATAATAAAACAAAATAAAAAAAAATGAAAATGATAAGATTTCCAATATTATAATACATATAAATAGCTTTTAAAATATGACCAAGAAATGAATGGGAAAAGTTATTTAAAATTATTTTTTACTTTGTAGTGATTTTGAAGTCGGTTTTTTTTTTGTTAAAAAGTTTTTATTTCTTCCTTTTTAGAGAATATGAAATATTTTACGTTATTGTATTCTTGAGGAAAATTTTAAACATGAAACTTTGTTCTTAAAAAACTTGTTTTATTAATTCCTGAAAGTTTGTTGGGTATTTTCCATTTCTGTTTCTTTTCAAGTAGTGCCACGCCCTTTATATAATCCCGCCCACTTTATTTACCGTACCTTATAATGATTCTACCTAGCCCTGTGCCAAATTTCAGTTTCCAAGTATCAATATTAACCGTAATATAGTACTTTCCTTAAAGTGCCACACCCTGTGTACAATCCCGCTCACTTTTTTAATGATTCTGCCTACCCACCTACCTGCATACCAAATATTAATACGCTAGTGTCAATATTAACTAAGATATTGTATTTTTATAATATTGACACGCCCATTTGTTGAATAACGCCCACTTTTTTGGCCGTAATTTATAGTAACTGTACCTACCCATGTACTAAATTTCAGTACCCTAGTGTCAATACTATTCGAGATACAGTGTTTTTTCAATATTGCCACACCCCTTTGTCAAGTAACGCCCGCTTTCTTTACAGTAATTTTTTAAAATTGTGTCTACCCCTGTACTAAATTTCAGTACCCTAGTGTCAATACTATTTGAGATACATTGTCTTCTTAATATGACCACACCCCTTTGTCAAATAACGCCCACTTTTTTGATCGTAATTTGTAATAATTGTGTCTATCCCAGTATTTTTACTGTAAATTTTAGTACCCTAGTGTCAATATTAACTGAAATACAGTGTTTTTCTTAAATTGACACACCCCTTTGTCGAATATCGCCCACTTTTTTAAAAAAGGACCTCCGTGTTCATGATATCTATCTGTTGACAAAAAATTACGGAAATCGGGCAAGTGCTTTAGGAGTTATCGATGTACATACATTTAAAAAAAAAAAAAAAAAAAAAAGCGGACAAACCAACGAAATTGAGAACCTCCTCCTTTTTGAAGTCGGTTAAAAATAGTCAGCGTTCCGCGATAATTGGCAAAAAAGTTGAGGGTTCCACGAACAAAATATTTTTTGGGAACCAATGCAATAAGGTTCCAAATTTGCTTTAAGGGAATGTCTGATGACATATCTATATGAACGTAACTTCCCCAAAAAATTTGAAAACTGTATTACTAAGTATTGAGGTCAAGTATATTATTGAATGAAGAAAACAACTAATAACAGCTACAACTCTGCGTAGAGAAAATCACATCGCGGACTAGATAGCTGTTGCGTTGGCCGGTACACCAACTCATCAGTGGTCTTGCATGACTTTCACAGTGATCCACTAAGCTACTTAAGTCTGACTTATACTGCCAATTTGCCAAGAAAGTTCCCGGAATTTTTGGCAGAGAGAACAAAGCTTTACATTAGTAACTAGAGCTATCTACTTTTGATGGGTACTTTCAAGGTTAATCTTGATCGTATTATACTTTTAGGTATAGCCTTAACTTATTCTCATCTTTCGAATATCGATTAAAACTTTTTAGTTACGCATTGCGAACCACTTGCGGACTGCACGCGGATTCCAGTTAAGAACCACTGGTCTAGACGGTTGGGGACTGGTTAATACCTAAGCTTAATACATACATAAAATACTGGTTTTTTACTGTTTGGTGTTGTTTATTGGTGCGAGGCTCTACTAGCTGTCAGTACTTGCTGAGAGTAGGTTGGCATCTTGGCTTGTTGAATAATTATATTGCTGTGCATTGCAAACTGTTATCTGAAAGGTTTATGGTATGACTTATGTTTCGGAAACAACGGAATTATCTTAAGTCTGGTTCTTGTATCGAATCTTTTCAGATTTATTTAAACGATATTCCAGCCTTTCTGAAACATTGAATAATTATAATATAGAATGGACACCGCCAACATTCGCCACTACGCTATCCACATGTCGCTGCAATCGTTTTGGATATCACCAAAGCTCTTCACCTGGTTTGTGCACATAGCTAAGAAAATCCCAAAACAAACAGAAATAAAATCCCACCTTGTTCAAGGTCAGTTGCTTCTGCTTCGCTGACAAGTGTTTTCGTTTGTGTTATTTGATTTTTATGGAAATTGTCAAATTGTGTAGAATAATAATTTAATAGAATTGAGTTTTTAGGCTACAAATAATGCTGCAGTTTATTAAAAATGCATTAATAATTAATATTATCATGCTTATTTATAATATTTATGCATGTATATAGCAGTAGTAATAAATAAGACAAATATATAGAATGAATTGACAGCAAAGTATAGTTATTGGCATAGCCTTAATATATAGTTATTGGCATCAAATTTAAAAAAAAAAACATACTTAACTTTAAATATATCTTAAAATATATTTTTATAACTGTAGTTTATTATTTTATTTTAAACTTTTCTTATTGAAATGCCAACAAAACATAACTTTGCTGTAAATTACTCTTATAAAGAGTAACAACGTTTCTACAGAATAAAAAAACAATAATTAAAATGTCAGCACACCATTGGTAAATAAGCGATTTTTTTAAATTAATAAAGTTTTACCAAATGCATACTCAAATTTTTAGCAAACTTTTTTAAATAAAGTAAGTAACTTTATATATGATTTAAACTGTCAAATTTTTTTAATTTTCTTTTTGCAGATTTTACTTTAGAATTATTTTGATTTTGGCGCGTATAAATATTCAAAATTCTTAAAATATTTTCTTTGAAACAATGTGAATCAATGTGCTGAAATCCTTGTTCTATTCCTTTATTGTCCTTATACTTTTCCCAATCTTGTCCCAAATATTGTTTTAGGTATGTCTCTATCTTTGCCCTTACCGTTGTCTTAGTCCTTGTCGAAGTCATATTTCCAATTCTTGTTCTAATCCTTGTCCAATTCCCTACTTAATCTGTGTTCAAATTTTTGTCATACTCGTTATCTTACACTAAGGGAAATAACGCATATTAGCATTATCTACGCCTGAGAATAAATTTTATTCAAATATTTACGTGGATAAATCAAATGTTTTCCTTACAATTCGTTTTTTTCCCGTATTTGAATTTTATTTATACCACACACGTACACACATATTTCATACAAGCAAGCAGCAACAGCATCGCACACTTACACACATACTCCGACAAGCAACAACAGCATCGCACTCTGTTCCTGAGTTTATTTCTTGCATTTGCAGTTCTTATAGTTCTCATTTAGTTATTGTTACAAGAGCAATATATTATGCATGTTTGGCAAAGAAGTTAAATTATGTAGGGTAGAGTGACAACTCGTTATTTTCAAGAATATCTTGTACCGGTCGTCATTTACGTGCATAATTTGCTTCTGCCTAAACATGTTTCGTACATTACTTTTTCGTTCTGTAATTTATACTATGTTTGACAGTTGGTGCAATATTAGTGCACCAACTGTCAAAAATAATATGAATTAGAGAACGAAAAAAGTGAAGCGATAATAAATTATACAGGCAATGGCATTTGATGAACGCAATATGAAGAAAATAATACCATAAAACCATTAATAACATATGCAATTTAAATGTTTTTTTTAATTTCAATATTTTTATTCAAATTTTCTTTAAATGCGATAGTTTATTTTCAAATAGTAAATATTTGAAAGATATTTTAAAAAAATTCGTGCATAATTTTAATATATTTTTTATTAATTCTATTTAAATATTTAATTTAATTAAAAAAGTTTTCAAATAAATTTTAAATATTTACGTAGTCGATTTATTCAAATGCGTTATTGGTGCAAAAATGACTCGCTTTTTGGATAAATTAAAAAAGTTTTTGGATAAATTTAATATTTTTTTCCCTTAGTGTATCTATAATCGTATTCCTGTTCCCAATCTTTGTCTAAATCCTTGGCCTTATCCCTTGTCTATTTATCGCCCTAATGCTTAAACAAATCCTATCCTCGATGCTTTTCCTTTTTTTGCTTATTTTTTCTTTTGCTATAGCATTTGTAGCACTAAGGTTAAGTTTTCGAGATATCACAATAATTTTGATGTCAAAATAACGGAAATTTTTGGAAATTTACTATTTGTAAGCAATTTTACCATCACAATATATATTGACACTTGTTACATGAAAAAGTGCTTATTGTAGGGTAACCGTAAACGATGGTGAAAAATATCAAAGTATTTTTTGCACATCTTATGAATGTCTAAATTTCTCTCTTATATCATGTTTTTCCATCGCTTACAGCTTAGCTTTTATTTAATTAATGCTCTTTTTCCGCTCATATTTGAGGTCAAAGGTCACCAATCTAATATGCAATCATATTGTGCAGCCGGCCTTTCATCCGATACCTCATTCTTCATTCTACCTCTTCCCAGTTCTGAGATCCCTAACTAAAATTAATATAAACTTTCAACGTTAATATTTCGGGTCAAAAGTCATCAATTTAAAATCTAACATAATCCGGCACATCTATGGTGCAGTACCTTTCGAATGATATACGTTTCATTGTCCTTATTCTAAAATAAATATTGAAAAAGTGTACGACAACATTCGATGTTTGCGTATTAATATTAAAGATATATCTTTCAAATAATTTTTTAAAATAAAAAACTTCTACACGCTACCGATGCATATAAAAAAGTAAACAAAATGAGCAACAATTTAGCAATTGCTGATATAATGGAAAAAAATATCCTTAGAAAGTAACTGTTTAATTAGAAAAGGACTATTCCATTTAACAAAACAAGTGAAACAAATACTGAGGGAAATTTTCAACATCTAAGCGAAGACAATTAATTTGGGTTAAAGAATTGGATAATTATGTGTAGTGCAAATATCTGCCACATAGCTGTAATGTCGCTTCAACGTCGGCAGTGTCACCTTCTATTTGTAATTATTCAATGTCTGAAACTAGGGAGAAGTTTGAAGGTTTTAAAATTGAATGCATGGTTTGTTGCTTTACTAGACTCAGTCAATGAGAAAAGACATGCAAATAGATTTCAGTGAATGAGTTAAAGCGTGCTTACCGTGAATTTCGCTTATCTGAGTTGAAATGGCAAAAAAA
The DNA here is from genome assembly GCA_943735915.1 of Pherbina coryleti. NCBI lineage: Eukaryota > Metazoa > Arthropoda > Insecta > Diptera > Sciomyzidae > Pherbina > Pherbina coryleti. The sequence goes on along the minus strand of OX030951.1, from coordinate 48,598,686 downwards.
AAAGCGGACAAACCAACGAACTTGAGAACCTCCTCCTTTTTGAAGTCGGTTAAAAATAGAATGAAGATGGAAATTGTTCATTGTTTGAACCTATAAATAAACGAGTTTTGCATAATATGCAATACGAAACTTTAGACCTTTTCTATAGTTCTGTGATTACAAAAATCGAAAAACAGTAATTATTTGTTAAAAATTACCATTTCTTTTTTGAAAAATTCATAATTTTAGCAGCATTGCTAATGGAAAGAATCACCGTCAATTCGTTAGCATTCTACAATGATTTATCTTGCCCACAACTTTCAACAACTACAAAGCTGCATTCCACTAAACTAAATCAGAATAATAAGCCTACAAAACTTCTCTTTTCTACTATTTTACAAATATTTACATTTGAAATATTTATTTCCATAAAAGTTTGATATTCTGCTCAAGCATGGTTTGTTTTATTTATATACCAAAATTACATCATAAAAATTTCCTGTTGCTATTCTTAATGACTTGTCCCAGTAAACAACTCAATGGAAAATGATATTCTGGAGTTTTCCTTCTATTACCAATACTTCACTACTGTACAGTGTATTTCAGTGTAGCTTGATGGCGAATAAAAATGTTCTGTGTAAACATAATCAACAAAACAAACATTGAATATTTTGAAAGTTATTCGTTACTCAAGCAGTGCTTGAGTTTTATTTAGTTGCTCCTCAATTATTATGAAGTCGCTCAAAACAGATCGACAATGAAGTATGAAGTTACGGGATACGATAAATAACTTTAAAAAATTGTAAAAAACGTTATTTCTTCAAATCGAACCAATATAGTTCAAAAGTAATGTTTTTACGGGTTACTTATACGGCATAACAATTAATGGGTTCTTTGCGATACAGTCCTGATTTGGCACCCAATGACTTCTTATAGTTCCTGCACATGAAAGAAATACTTCGTGGACAGTAATTTTCGATATCAGAAGAAGCCGTCGATGTGTTCAAAAACTATGTTTTGGAGGTGCTACATATATGTCCCGAAATATATGTAACAACACTCGAAATATATGATTGTGGAGGTGAAAGGTACAATGGCCCTAGCTTCACATCTCGCTCTATGAGATTGTGTTGTTTTAAAAATCTCGTGCCTAAGATTTATTTTGATATTTAATTTAAATGAGTGAAATATATACACTTATATGAAAAAAAAATATTGTCCATTTCAGCCCTTAAAAGTATTTTGACCAAGGTCTATTTCAGATGGCTTTTCAGATGAAGTTGAAGTTCCTATTGAATAAAAACAAAAAAGGACAACTTACCGTTCAAGTATTTTTAGCTCATTGCAATAATTAATTTTCCAAGTTCTATACTTTAGACCAGCGGCCAGACAGTGTGTTCAAAGTTTTAAGGACCTTCCTATAATTTCCTATTTAAATTGTGTTTCAGTTTCACAAACAAAACGCAAAAACATTTTCCCCCATAAAAATGGCTATAATAACCTCTCCGAATAAAAGACAGTAAAATTTCACATTTTAAAATTTTTTTATATAACATGCAGTTTTATTTTTTCATCGTTTCTTGTTTGTTTTTTTATTTTTTTTTTGTTTGTTTTTGTTTCTGTTTTCCTTAATTCAATTTTATGCCATTTAATTATGTTTGGTTTTTGTTTTTTTTTGTTACAAAGATTTTTTTTTATATTTTAATTAAATTAAATTAAATTTATTTGTTTTAATTTTCTTGTCAACGGGCAGTGATATTAATTGTAATTGTATGAAAAACAATGAGAATTTTATTAAATATTATTTATATTTATATATATTTTAATAGAAGTAATACAATAATTCGACTAAAACTTAAAGTTATATAATAATGAAATATATCAAAAATAAAGTGAAATTTGACCTGAGTGAACTGAAGCTGAGGTCAAACGTAACATGAAGACGCTATGTTAAGTAAGGAATTTTTTATTTTATTAGTACCGGAAAAATTGGCAAAATATTTTAAATTTATTTTAAAAACTTAAAATAAACATACAATAAATACATAATTGTAAATACGTACCATGAATGGTTGAAATATATCAACCCATTTATTTAATAAATTAAAAAAAAAATATAAAAACTTTTTATTATATATAAGGGCCTTGATTCCTGGCTTCGACTTCGACGGGATATACTTTTTCATAGACCTTTTGTAATCTTTTTCAACTTTAATTTAATCTTCTACTATATCTTTTTGGAACTGTGAAACAATTATGTCCCTTATCTTACGCTTTCACACTTTGATCCCAGATTTAAAATTAAGCTCATAACATAGTTCATTACAATGGTTTTTTAAATACCAGGGTTTTGTTTTGATCTAGTTTCCTTAGTTCCAAATTATAAATAGATTTTTAAAATAAACAAATTACAAAATGTCTTAAAGCATAAATTCTATAATGAACCGAATAATATGTGGCTCACATTATGTTTTAGGCGTTAACTCTGATTTTTTTACTACCCCCAACTTATCTATGTGAAGTTAAAAATTTGAAGATTCTATCTAAACTAGTTGAAACTTCGATTTGGCTTCTATTGAGCTCATAACTCGAAGCTTATGAAGTTATAGTAGATATAAAAGCTTCCGAAAAATTGTTTATGAAAGGTTTGTAGGTAAATAGCTTTAATTTCCATAGAGTTTCAGACAACACAAAAAAGTGAAATTGAGTCTAAAAACTCTATTCTGGTGTTGAAGTGACAATAGACTGTCATTGAAATTTTGTCACCGACCGTGTTATGCACTTGTTATGCATTCCTGTTATTTTACTCTACATCAAAGGTGACACGGAGAAAGCTTATGAAATTCCCCACACGATGGTGAAAAGCTTTTTTACTTTATTAATATGTGCCAAAATATTTATTGTGAAAAATTTAAATTGTAGACAAACAGAATATTTCAACGAAAAAATGTAAGTTAATAATTTCTTTAATTTTTGCATATTTTGGACATTTTCTTATAATTCTGGAGCAAAATATTCGAACGTACAACTGCAGGGCAACTGCAGTTTTATGTTCAATTCTGCAAGGACCATACCGAACTGCAGGCTGGTGAAAATTCAGCGAAAAGGCCACGATTGTTTATTAATTTTCAACAAAGTCTTCTTAGCATCCGGAATGTTTCCGTAAACACCGATTCCTGCATAGAAAAGAGATTGGTTGTATCTCTCAAATGCTTCAGCCTTCGCCTTTTTATTTTATTATTTCTTTCGGCAAGAATGAACGAATAAATTATTATAAATTATTTTCTCATTGTTAATTTATTTATTTTTTGATTTTTCGCACAATGTAACAATTTATAGTTTTTAAGATTTTACAAAACACCGAATACTAAAGAAAAAACGTTTCAAAAATTCGCTTGTCACCTGCTCAGTAGGTGATGACAGCTAGCAATGACAAATTGCATTTTTTGATCTGTCACTTATCTGCTAGAATAGAAGAACATGACAATAGTCATTCCCCACACTTTGTCACTGTCACTTCAACGCCGGAATAGGGGTGTAAGTCGCAAAGTGTGCAAAGAGCTTCCATAAAGTATATTCGAAGCTATATGTATAGAAATGTTAAAACGCAAATTCGTACTAAGTCAATCATCTAACTATGTAGTTGACTAGAATTTTTTAAAAAGTTTTAATCTGGTTGATCAGACTTTCTAACGTCTTCAGTTTTGCTTGGGACGTAGGTCTGTATAGTTGTTTTATTTGGTTATCATTTTTGGTATTAAAATCAATAAACTAGTGTCATTACTAAATTGTGTCATTAATTAAATAACGGGAGTTTTTTTTAGAGCTGTAGAATTTCCTAGAGGGAGATAGCTGTCAAATCAGTTGTCAAAGTAAACACATGTGTTTGACATTTATGTTCAGAATGATTAGTTTGTGTGGGGATATGTCAAGTCACTGGGCTATGCTAATGAATCAGATACGACTGACCAGGCGAAAAACCAACATTCAACGCGTTGTCTCCGTTAGACAATTTTTTATGGGGCTACGTCAAGTCACCAGCTGATAAACCAGCTACAATTGATCAGTTGGAAACCAACATTCGACGAGTTACTGGTGAGATAATTCAAGCTTTGCTGGAAAAAGTGGTGCAAAACGGGGCCGACAAAATGTTCTTAATAAAAAGCAGTCGTGGTGGCCATATGCTCGAAATTATGTTCAAACACTAACAGTTCTATTCTTGTAAAAGGAATTGTAAAAAAGCGCTCGAACTTCTTATGATCAAATTGTGTTGTGCGTGTTATTAAATGTTTCAACACAATTGATCGAGAACTGTACCTACTAGTTTTATGTTGACTCTGAACGGCTATAATGTGCATGTTCTCAAAAAGCTTTACATGGCATTATTTACTCTCTGAGGCTTGCCATTGTCTGCAGAGAGGTGACCGCCGAACAGAAAAATTAATTCAATTGAAAAAACTTTCGGTGTCAGATGGAATCGAACCAGGGTTCTCTGGCGTATGGGTCACACACTCTACCCACTGCACCACATGTTCTTGTTATAATAATAATAATAATAATTATAACTGGCCATTTCAGCCCTTGAAAGGACTTTGACCTAGCTTCTTAGGATCAACTGTGTTGTGCGTGTTATTAAATTTGTACACAATTGACCGAGAAATGGACCTACAGGTTTAACGCCGACTCCGAACGGTGATGAACAAAATGTTCTTATTCTCAAGAAGCTTTACATGGCATTTTGATTGCCCTCTGAGGTTTGCCATTGTCTGCAGAGAGGTGGCGACCGTACAGAAAAATTATTTAAATTCAAATAATTTTCTGCCGCTGCTGGGGTTCGAACCTGGGTCTCCAGGTTCGTTGACATAGTGGCCACGCACTTTAACCAATTACGCCACGGACGCCACATGTTCTTGTTATGTAAAGTAAATTTTCGTATTCTGGCAAATCATTAACAATTTCAAAGCTCTAAAAAGCTGTTAATGTTCACCACGTAAGTTAAGCTGACGGAACATGGCTGTAAATGCCATAAAACTTGCGAACCAATAACGCCAAAATATTGTTAATTTCTTTAATTTTTCCGTATTTTATTTGTAAGAACGTTTCTATATCTCTAAAAAAACACCCTTTTCTGAAATTGATCATTTTTGAAATAGAACAAATCAATTTCATTTGATAGAAACAAGTAATTACAAGTAAGGCCAAAGAAAAATTCTACGGAAGTAACTTGGTGTAAGCCAAGTTAAATATGCAATGGTATTGCATATTTGACAATATATTGTATTACATTGATAACCATGATTTAATTTCTGAATATTGAGTTTATGCGGATTTTTTCCTGGGCTATCACCCAGCTTGCACATTCGTAGGTCTTTCTCTGTTCAATTCTTGTATGATTTTATTTAACGAAGCTTTATGGAAGTGTTGCCGCAGCACGCATAATATGGCTGTTGTTATATAAGCTACAGCTTCTATAAGTTTAAAATTATTCCGGTTTCCTTTTTTTTTACCTATATAATATACTTTCGCCGGGTGGATAGCATTTGTTTAAGACTGCAATGTGTTACTGATTCGAGTTCGGACGATCCGTATTATTATCTGTAAATTTATTTTGACAAGTACTTGGAATAATTATTCTGTTGAAAGTCCAATAAGAACACAATATGCTCTTCAGATTAGGTGGTTTGACTGACACATTATAGCACTTTCAATTCGATGGATGGGGGCCTACATCTTGCTAGAAAAAACGAATCTGCAATCATTACTTTTAGTAATCCTTCAGTCAAAGAACATCTTTCACAGCATCATAACTAATTAAAATTATCTCTGTTGCATCGATGCAAAGAATAATTTCCCAATAGTTTGATATTAAAAGGGGCTAATATTACCTGTTACCGGATATGGGCACCACTATTTAAAGCTTCTTCACTATTTAAAGTTTCTGTGTTGTTTCTGTGTTTGTCTTTGCTTTGTTGCTGCGTTTTGTGTTGCTACATAAGCTTTTGCTCTAAATTCCTCTTAATTGCTCTCAGCTAGCTCTGAAACTTGTTCCGTGCCCATCCAACGGGAAAGCATGTCAGCAGCTTCCTCCGGGAGCACAACGTCAGCACTCATTTTTGTTGTTGCGCAAGCAAACGGTTCATGGAAATCTCTCAAAAGCGCAAGAGAGAAAAAACCGAACAAAGGAATAGAACGCGTGGCATTCAAATGATCAGACGTGTGACACAAGTGCGCAGGTCAGTAATTGAATTTTATCAGAAGTGTTTCTTCAGTGAGCAAATAAAATATTAATAACAAAGTATGTGGTGTCAGCAAACGGCGCATGAATCGTCTAGTGAGTAAAACTAAAAAAAATCATCTCGTCGAACGAAATAAATAATGAAATAGATTTTTCCTTCTGAAGAAACTGCAGAAACAGATATTTTCATTGAAAATCCAAGTATTTCTAATCTAATAAAAGATTGGACTATGCTTTCTCTCTCTCTCTGCAGCTCTCTTTTTGAGGAAGCAAAACCAAAAAGAATGAAAGAAATTGCTTTCCAAGGAAGGCTTTTTGAAGCAATTCGAAGTAAGCTAAATTAATGTGCTTTTATCCTATGACATGTAATGTTTAAATGACAATGGTGTGTCATACGTGGAGTCGTCGCTTTCATCTGACATTCAAGCACTCAAAAAGGCCTTTCGGAGTGCTTTTTTTCCCGCTGGGCATAGCTGCCTATAACTGAAGACTTTTTCAACAAATCTTTTTGGAAAATAAATGCAGTTAGTTTCTCGAAGTTCTACTGATATTTACATTTGCAAAGTAGTATACTTTTGTAGTTAAAAGCACTTATAATTCTGCTTTGCTATAGAATAAATAAAATTTATTTATTTATTTGATGATGATCTACAGAAAACACAGTATACTGCTGATGAATTGACGTAGTGGCGAAAGAAACAGCCGAACGGTCTGAAGGAATGAAAAAGAAATTTCTTGGAACTTTAAAAACCGAACTGTTTTCCTATCTATAAGCCTCTGGGTAAAAAGAATTTTCATCAAATTATCTTAACAAAGTATTGAATTTAATTTATTTTGTGTATTGATAATTGAATTGAATTGATTATTGATAAGCATTAAAAGTGCCATCAATCAATTCGAAGAGTTATTTTAAAAATGTTTTCCCAGGAAGTTGAACTCGTTGAAATTTTACAAAAATTTTACAGAAATGCTCCCATTATAGAGTTAAGTGTACGTCTAACTTTTTCTAATATTTTTCTGAAATGTTGTGTGTCATTATGATTTGATTTCTAAAGTAATATCTTCTGCATTTCGTATATTTTTTTAAGAAATATAATCTATTCTCTAGTACATTTTTATTATAGATCCTAATGTAATGCTGAACTGTAAGCGGTTTATTTTTTTTTGCAGATAGGGAGGAATTTTGTTAAATTTCGTGTCATATCTTCCTTTATAGAGGTCATAAGCCACGTACCTTAACCAATGCCCATTTACAATCAAGATAGTTGTCATTTTTGTTTTGCCCGGATAAATGTCAAATAGAATTGTTTACAAATGTATTGCCATGTATCCATATACCACTCGTGTAAATACATATACCACTTTGGCTGAAAACTTCTTAACATGCTGATCTTTTATTTCATCTGACCTCTGCTCAGTTCTCTCAGTTTATACAACGTTTAAATCTCTTTATAAAAAAAACTCAACAATAATTATACAAAAATTTACTGCCTCGTTTGTATATTTCTGGAGTATTTCTGTGTGAGTATGAGTGTGTGTGTGTGTGAGTGTGTGTATTTGCTATTCACACAGAATTCAGGTTTTGAACATTTTTTTTTTAATTTTTTATTATTTTATTTTTTTATATCAGTTTTTGTTTACTCCCTTATTTTCTGCAATTTTAATCGTTCTCTTAATTTATTACAACTTGTTTACTTTTGCATCTTAAGGTTTGTGTTTTTCTCTTAACTTTTCTTTACTTATCTCTTGTTCTCTTAATAATTTTATTGTTATTCAATATTTAATAAACTAAATTAAATTCACTTTAGAATATTTGTTAAGTCTGTTAATTTATTAACTAACGCTTCTATTTTAAACATCATCGTCATCGTCGTCTTCACCATCTATACTTCATTTTCGTCTTCGTCTTCGTCATCGTCATCATTATCGTAATCGTGATCGTGCTCATGGCTGCTGCAATCAGCTGTTTTGCTTATTCTTTCTACTCGCATCTTTCGCTGCGTTGTTGCTATTTTTGTTTTTTGTTTTTTGTTTTTTTTTGTTTTTTGTTTTAATTATTTCTCACTTTTTTTGTTTGTTTGTTTGATTTACTAAATTAATTGTTTGCAGCATTTAACTAACTTAAAATTAGCTAAATTCTTTATAATTCCTTGCAAGGGTTTGCAAAGTGTTTGTTTGCTTGTGTGTGTGTGTGTTTGTGTATTGGTTTTTTTTCTTGTGTTTTAATGTGTGAATGTGTGTCGATATAACAGCGAGAAGTTTTGAGTTCTCTTTTGAGTTTGTAGTTTTATGTGCAGTTTAAAAATTTTACATATTTTCTAGTTGTTTTTTGTTTTTATTTTTATTTTCTATGCAATGAATTTCTGTGTCGCATGTCGCCTGTAGCGTGTCGCGTGTAGCTTTGATTTCTAGGGTTCTGCTATGAGTTTTAAAATGTACTGGTATTGTTTTTGTTTTTTTTCAGTTTTTCAGTTTATAAATTGAATTCGGTTAGTTAAATTTTTTCTATTAGACTATTTTTTGCATTCTTAGTTGTGTTTAATTACGTTTATTTTCTTAGTTTTATTATAATTTGTTTTTTCTTTCTTTAACTTTAGTTATTCTAACACGAGCATTAATTGTGACAATTTGTTTTTTGTTTTTGTGTTTTTGTTTGTTTTTTTTCTTGTTTTTTTTTATTTTTTTCTTGACTAACTTACAAAATACTGTACAAAATTCTGAGCTTAAGAAACTTACTTAATATTAAAAATTAACATTTTTTTCTTTACGTTTTTGCTTTCATATTAAAAACACTTAACTTAGTTTTGTTTTTTTTTTTCAAATGTACAACAAAAAATTTACATATTTACACTGGCGATATATAACAAATATTATACATAATAAATAATTAGTTACTTAAGTGTTTTATGTTTTTTCAGTTTTCTTTTAGTTTTAGTTTGGCTTTTCATATTTTTGCTCTCATGTATTTTGCTCTGAGTTTATTTTTTTTTTTTTTTATTATAATGAAAAAATATATCGAAAGAATTTAGCAAAAATTTGAAGAAATTTATTGCATGCTTAATACTAAAAAAAAATATTTCTAAAAAAATAATGTTAAATGGCAGAATGAAAGATGAGTAGAATTCAAAGATGAAGCTTAAAATAAGATTCTTAGTTGCAAGTGATTCTAGTGATTCATGGTTCGATTTATGATTCATGAAAGAGAAAAACAATTTAATTTTTTATATAAAAGAAATCTGATAATCTTAGGAATTTGAACTCAAGTTTATCGTAGAAATTTGGTCAAAAATGATGCATGTGATAACGGTAGAGAAAAATATTTTATGGGGCCCAGTAAAGTTTTGAATAAAGGCTAGTTTTATAGAAATTGGTTAATATGTTAAATATATTTTTATGTTAATGAATGTGAAATGAAGATAAATCATTATCTTCTTCAAGCGATGTCATTTCACTGGTCTTATGTCTTTAGAACTTTAAATAGAAGCTGCTGCAAGTAATAAATTGACGTCATCATTTATTACAAATCGTACTCTAAACATGGAAATAAGACAGTTATTTTAATTATAAAATCATATTTTTTTTTTAAAAGAGAAGAAAGGTCTATCAGAAAAATAAAAAAAAATGGATACTTATTCCTATATCCGGCACTGATGATTTTGGTTCCTACTGTGTTTTACAGTCGGACTGATTTTACAGTATTAGTTTTTAAAAACTTTTCTAAGGTTTTACAGAGAAATCAAAAAATTTAATTGATGGATACAACGACTAGAATTCATCTCTTTTGTCCCGAAGTGAATAAGCTTTTAAAATCTGTTGTCGGATGCTTGAAAAAATGTGACCGGAAGTCAAAATGTATACAGGCCCCTAGGTTTACTAAGTTTACAACATCCGTGCATCCTTAACTTTGATTAATATATATATTAGGGGTTGAAAATTACTCAAAACTATCAACATTTTTTTTAAAAATGCATATTTATCAAAATTTTTTCTCCAAAAGTTATGAAATTTCCTTTTTTACTACCAATAAAATCATTGCATTTTTTAAAATAATTTGAATACTTCAATGGACACTAGCTAATTTTGGAAAAAATTTTTTTAGTAGTTTTTGGTTAATCGGTATCGACAATTTTTTGAAAAATCTGAAGAACTCACGTATTTCGTTCCGTATTCAGTTCCATTTTATAGAAAATTCAATTGATGTCAAGTCTGAACAATAAACGTGCGTCCCAAATGCATGGGACTAAGTTCAGGACCGTAGCTAGGATTTTCTTTGGGGGGTTTGGTTATCGAAAACTTTCGATTAACGATCTGATTTGTATGGATTTTTGTATCTTTTCAACTTAACTCCGCCTGTTCTCACCAGCAGCCTGTCCAAAGCCAGGATAAAAGAGGATGGTCGCAGACAACGGGTTCGCCCTATCCTGTGTAAATGTAGAGGGACTACCCTGATCCTGTAGTTGGTCGCCCAATCTGGGGAGTAGGTGGACCGTTGACTTGATAGCGTATGCCTAAGAGGGAATAGCAATGATCCTTAAAATTTGTTAGCACGGGAATAGTAGCTACGCTCGACAGACGTACTGTCACAGTCTCCACTGATACATATCGCATTGATTCTACGGATAGTCTTATAAGTCTTGTAAGTCTTAAAAGGCTGGTTAAAACGATGATAATCAAGAAGTGTCATATTGGGTACTCCAAGTGTGAAAAGTTTAGCTGAGTAGCCTCGGAGTACTAGATTGATAAGGTGTATTATCAAGAAGTGTAAATTGGGTGCTCCAAGTGACTAAGTGTTTATCTTAGTAGCCTTGGAGTACCAGTATTGAAATGGAGCAGATAGTGGTGACCTTGTGTCTCATACAGTCAAATGTAATGTGGTCTACTCTGTAGCACGTCCAAGTAGTGGTGGCTTTTTCCCTCACAGTCAAGAGTGATGAATACGGATGTGTTGGTGTTGTGATAAGTGCGTGTCGAGGTAAACCCCTTTTGCCCGGGGAGACTATCGCAGGGCTGGCTGTAGAAGTTCAATGTCGCGAACAGGTCTGTGATCGGCGTGGAGTTGCGCTAAACAACCGGGTGCCAATGCCGGGTGGCAAATGTTATTCCGCCAATTGACGAATGTAAAATATAATCTTATATATTCTTCAGTACTTTTTCTTTCCTCTTGTTCTATTAACTTTGGATATGATGAGAGCAATGAGGATGAAATCTTGCTTAATAGATACGCGTTTAAGCAGTGTATCCGTATTTGGAGAAATTTAAACTCAGAAGTGTTACAGTAGAAGCCAAAACGTGATGGAAGAGAGAGAACCCGCAAGTATCTCAGCAGAGACCAATACATCCTCGAAAAGTTAGTGTGTCTCTGGTATACCTTTTTGAATGGAATGGATAGCCTCAAAGGCCCTTATATTTAGATAAATGAAGAAGTTGCCAAGATAACTGTACATTACTTACGCTATGGACTCATGATAAGCAACATTTTTTCCTGAAACTGATATGGATCTGCACAATATGTAGTTCTAAACAAGCTTTACTAAAAACCATACATACAACACAACCCTATGATATGAGTAAGAGAGGTTCTCTGAACGTTTAATGTCGTCCAAGTTCATGCGATTGTTTGAAACTATTTTAATATTTTTTTGTATTGTTACCCAAACGATCGTATTCATCTGGACAAACTTTTCGATTGTAAATATTTTATGGATTACATACATGAAGTATGAAAAGTGCCAACAAGTTTCAAATTAATCACGAAAAGTTCAAGTACTACAACAGATATCGTGGGATTTAAATAATTTTGCATTTCCTACGTAAAGCAAAGCACAATGTGAATGTTAAAACTGCTGATTTTTTACCGTCAACGGATTCTGGGAACGCATACGACTTTTAAACGCAAATTCTCATATAATCCATAAAAAAATTAATGGGAAAGATTAAAAAGAATTCTTCTTGAGTCCAAAACGCTGGGAAAATGTTGCATGTCTCGTTAATTTTTTCATACATTGACATTGAGTGACATTGAGTAATGAGTATGAATCATAAATCTCATATTGCTTGCACCTATATCGTACAACTCTCATGAATCGCAAGATTCGTGTAACTCAAATGTGTTTAGCTGAAAAACAATTGTGACTCGTGTATCTACAAGGCTCGCAGATCGCATACGCAAAAACATTTTTCGTTTACCGCAACTGAAAAAATTCACCAACTACACTTCGTTTGTATTTGACGCAAACGAATATTCAGTTGTCATCAACTTAAAAATATATCTAATAATCTATATATATACCGCAAGATATTTCGGTCATTATTATTATTATTTATTATATTAATTATCTTTCTCCCTATATCCGTCCGTATTCTTATGGATTGTACTCATCGCACCTCTGTTGCTAACTAAGTTTATATATAACAAAATAATAACAATTTGTAACTCTCCAAAAAGTAACTCTGAACTATAAGTGTTGTGTTATACAACGAAGGGAAAACAAACGAAGTTTTCAGTTGGGAAAAACAAAATTTTCAATTGCTTCAATTAAAAAATCACTCGCGTTTATGAGAAACGAAATTAATTCCCTGCAACTAAATGACGCGTTTCTCGCAATTGACAATTATTATGATAACTGTTGAAACGTTTGCAAATAACGATTTCAAGCACTAAAAACGAAGTTCGTTTGCGGCAAACTGGCGATAAACGGGTTTTTTTTTCATGCATGGTTCATATATACATTTTTGTGATTTAAGTCTGACTATGGTTGCCAGCATTATGATTTGTATAGCTCACATGGTTCGCGTGGCTTTTCGAACTCGTAATATTTTTCAGAATGTAACTTACTATATTAACCCTCTGCAGCTGACGTCGCAGTCTGACAGACACCGAAAAACAAAACTTCGTACGAACGTGAAATTCGAAGATAAAAAATTCGTTTTTATCTTTAAAAAAAAGTATTTTATTTCAAATTTTATTTTTATGTAAGCCTAATAATTATTAGCTGTTGTGGCGTCCGTGGTGTAGTTGGTTAAAGTGCGTGGCCGCTATGTCAAAGAACTTTGGAAACCCAGGTTCGAACCCCAGCAGCGACAGAAAATTATTTGAAATAATTTTTCTGTACGGCCGCCACCTCTCTGCAGACAATGGCAAACCTCAGAGAGTAATCAAAATGCCATGTAAAGCTTCTTGAGAACGAGAACTTTCCGTTCATCGCCGTTCGGAGTCGGCGTTAAGCATGTAGGTCCGGTTCTCGGTCAATTGTGTACAAACTTAATAACACGCACAACACAATTGATCATAAGAAGCTAGGTCAAAGTCCTTTCAAGGGCTGAAATGGCCAGTTATTTATTTTATTTATTTATATGGAATAAGGTCAAGAGAGTTATAGTCAGAAACTTCATCATAAAAAACAGTTTAACAGTAAGGTCTGCTAGACCCTACGTCAGGAATATTGTTACATTTGGAGCACGTCAGTTGCAGAGGGTTAATACTCTTTATGAATATAACTCTGTTACAGAGTTCATTTGATATCCAAATGTCTTACACAACTTGGATGGATTTTGTTAGTCAAATAGCTGGAATAGTTTTTCAAAGCATACTGGGTAGCTTCGAAGCCATTATTTATGTATATCACATGGCTTATATGGTTCACATACGAGTAGTTCGTATTGTCTAGATGGCTTTTAAGGTACATGTATAGAGATTGTATCATTTGATGCTGATTTTTTCGGGGTTTTTTAAAATCATGGCTCGTAAAGTTTTCCATAGTACGACATTGATACTTTTTATATGATACACAAAATTTATATTACAAGTTACAAAGCTCATATTTAAGAGTGGACAAAGTTCGGAGGATTGATGATACGTTCTTAACATATATGGATCATGGTGCTCACATTTCATAATAGGGATGTAACGGAACTTCGAATTCGGTTTAGAAATGTCGGAACTTCCGATTGATTACATATCCGACTCCGACATCGGCACCAATAATTTTGAATCGGATTTATAACGAAGATCGAAACGCAGTGATTCGATACGATTTTACGATTTTTTATCTAAGTAAAATAATTTTGATTACTTATAAACTCTCTGGCAATTTTTTGCCACTCGAATAATATTCGTTGTTAGCTACAAAAGCACACAAAACTTAATTTATGCATACCGCTCGAGTTTGTAAATAATAATCATCTGTGGGCACGAAGCAAGCTTCGGAGCCAATTGAGAGCAAAGGCTTATGTAGCAACACAAAACGCAACAACAAAGCAAAGACAAAAGACAAACACAGAAACAACATAGAAGCTTTAAATGTAGTGGTGCCCATACCTGACAATGATTTACAGTTTGTCACGATTGCCAATCGATACGAAGGTAGCATTGAAACAATGAAGATATTCGGAGCTTTGCTTAAAACTCGAGTTTCTGCCGCTGCATGAATTTTTTATGGTTTTCATATGATACTTCTCTGTCGTTCTTTAGCAAGGCGTTTCTTTTTGTGCTGTTTGGTTGCGAATGGGCATAAAAGAATGAATTGTCTTTGCTTTTGGCCAAGAATGATAGAAACAAGATTACGCGTTCCACAGTACCGTTATCTAATGCTCTCTTTCTCAATTGAGTGCATGACGTCACACAGTACTTTTGCTTGACAAAAACGTATGCAAATGTGCGTTCGCCTAGACAAATTGATGAAATTGAAAATAAATTCTTTCGAAAAAGTAAAGTAAAAATATCCACTCTTCTGTATAAAAATACGAGTTTTTTCGTATGCGAAAAATATGAATTTTTTAAAATTTTAAGATTTTTATCTACTAAACCATTCGAGACCTACAAAATTTTATTATACCAATGGGTTAAGGAGGTCCATATACATATTATAAAAATAAGAAAAAAAAAAAAATATTTAGGCGTTGGCCCCAAAGTAAAATTATTCCAAAGTCTGACAATATCGCTTGTGACGTCATGCTCTCTCTCTCAGTTGCGGAACGCATAATCTTGTTTCTATCATTCTTGGCTTTTGGCGAATGTTATTCATGTCTTGCTTCGTTGGGCATTCTTGTGTCGCTCGTATTCTATGGCGTTCGTATTCACAACGATTGTTACGTGAATTCGCGTATTAATTTTAATGCAAAAGCCACAATTGTAGGTTGCATATTGACGAGACATTCGAAACGTCTTTGAATTTAATCAAGCTCATGATACAATTTCAAGGTAGGCTCATATTGGAGAAAAAGATGAGCTAGATGTCAAAGTCAGCTGTTGGTTTTGATATTTTCTGTTTGTTGTTGTTGCTTTTGTCGTTTGTGGCACTTACAGCTTTGTTGTAGAAAAATTCCACATTTGAGCAGTCATTTTAAAATGAGCGTAAATACCTTGTTGTTGTATTATGCTCATGCTGTTCTCTGATACAAAATCATGATTGACATTTATGGCTTGATTGGTTAATATGGCTCGTTTTATGGCCTAATAAGCCAAACATAGCTCAACGTATCGTAGCAATTTCTTTGTTCCCATACAAATCTACTGAACGTATTTTGTGTGTATCTAATTAGCCGAAACATGAGGAAGACGTAACGTGACGTAGAAGTCTGTTGAATTTTGATTTCTGTTACGTCGACTGATATTTCAGCATACAAGGTGCTTTTTGTAAGGTTGCTAGCATCACACTTTGATTTTTGAGCATTTTTTTTGAAGCGAAGGTTTTTACGCCTCGTTCTGCGATTTGCTAGAGTGAAATCAGAAAAAACGACACTTTTTGCCGACACCTTTTTTCTTAGAATTGATATTGTTTTTTGCTTGCATCAATTGAACCAGAAAATGTTAAATTAAAAATAAGTTCTTGTCTGCTGCAGGAATTGAACTCATGCCCGTCGACTGATAGTTCAAAGCTTAAGCCATCGCACCAAAACCCCTTGTTGGTAAATATTGCTGATTCAATATCAAGAATTAACTAAAGCTATGGTTGCAGTAGATCAAAATAATCTATTTATAGGAATTGTATTGGCTACAAGCCTTCATCTCCTACAATAACCATTAGCCAATACACAATAACCACTATAGATTGTGTATTGGCTATACAAACAAGAGTACTAAAAAACACAAATGTTGCTTCTACTTACTACTAGATGTCGTTACGCTACAAACAAATTTAATGAGCCGGTGAGGGTTAATATGTATTATCAACCCCCATTATTTTTGCAAAGGGAACATTTTTCCCTTGAGGACCTATCCCCTCCGACCTCTCCTTACGGGTGCTCCCATACAAAAACGAAAAACTTTGTTATTTTAAAGTTTTCAATTCAAAAATTATTTTAATCGAAAAAGGCATTAAATTCTCAAATCTTTGAAATTGCGAAAATGCTTCGCTTCTCTCATGTGTCCAGTGACGCACCTGTGTTTTTTGTGTTTATTTGTGTTTAATTATTGAAGCCAAATAAATGTAAGTATTTTATTTTAAAATGATTTTTTATTAATAACACCGCGTAACAAAAATTAGCTTATGTTCTGTCCTATGAACCAATTATACTTTTTCAGAAAGAGGGGAAAAAATAAAAATATACGTGTACCGTCGTTTTTTATGTACACGTCAGAATTTTTTTTTATGTTTTAAGTTCGGTGGTCCCACACAGTGGGATGGTTGTATATATTTGTTGGGAAAAAATAGGAGTTGTCGGAATTTAATGAAACTTAATTTTTAAAAGTATATTGGTACCCTGGTTCCGAAATTGATAAAGTTTTTTTGCTCCCGGTTTAAGTTGGTTAAAATTTAGTATTTTTGTTAATACTCAAGTACTTTATATATTAAATATCTGAATGTTCGAACACGCAAAACGCGCCTAAAGAAGTTATGAATGCTGTATACTGATGGAAGGGCAATAATAACATACGCTGTTCCAACAATTTGCCTGCCACGTACGAAGCACTCTAATGAATTGTGCTACTTTTGCGTAACTTTTACTCACACTTAAGACTACCAATACTTTCGCTGCAACAGAATTCGCTACGCTAATGTAGACTCGGTTATTCCAGCGGTTCTGTACATACACGAAGAACATATAGCGGCTTGAATGGAGATTTTTTTAATAATTTTCCCGAAACAGGAAGGAGATGCACCAGCAGTCATCATTAGCACTGTTATTGACATTGCTTGCATTGGATGCGAGGGGCGAGAGTCCAGAATTATCGGAATTCGTACCAACGCCTGATGAACTTGGTTTTTTCACATTTCATTTCTTTTTTCAAACGTTCCGCTTTTTCCCACATAATTAAGTTCATAACCGGTCAAACTCATATTGTGATTCTTTGCTATTATGAAAAAAATTAATAAAAAAAACAATTCTGACGTGTACATGAAAAACGACGATACAAGTGTATTTTTATTTTTTTCCCTCTTTCCGAAATGGTATATTTAGTCCATAGGACGGAATGTGTGTAACCAAGTGTAATTAAAATAATTGAAATACGTTTCAGAATGGCAGACGAAGAAAAATTGTATTTATTTGACACTTACTGTGGTTGCTATGTTGGTAGCATAATCAACAAAAAGTCATGGTACGTTGCGTCATGTTAACCTGTGTTACCTCAAGTTTGCATAATCAGACCATTACTCGATTAGCTTGCATGGCTTTACTGGAATAAATCTCTCGATTAACTCGAATGGATCGATAACCTCGATTTGTTCACATGTTTCCATTGGATTGCATGGCTATATTCTTCAGCCTTTATATCTTTGAAATATCTCTCATGGCAATTTAAGTTTTTCAGATATACAATCGATATTTTAGTTGACTTTACAATGTGAATGGCACATGCGAATGTTCTTGTATTCATTCATTCATTACAAGTTGGGACACATATCTATATTTTTGCTTTTTATAAAAAACAAATAAAAAGACCACCTTAATTTAGATTTGAAGTGAAATACTCACCGCATCTTTATGTAATCCGAAATGTGAACTCTGGTTCGTGAAAGAAACGAGCAACAATATTTTTGGATATGAAAAAATGTATAGCTCATTGTGTTTCACACAAACGAAAGTGCTCTTTTCGGAATACATAAAGGTGCGTTTAGAGTTAAGTTGATGAATGATGATGATTATTTTGTTTGAATTCATTTGTTGCAAAATGAAAACCTTTATAAAAATCTAAGAATTTTATGAAAATTTCGTATATATTGAGTTAAGTTTATACATATAAGATACGTACACAACTCTTACCAAGATGCACTTAAAGAATACATTATAATGAGTTCAACTAAATGAGATAAATATAAAATGCAATAAATTCGCAGCAATTAGAAAGTTCATAAAAGTTGCAGCTTAAACAGAGTTCAAAATGTTAAAAAATTAACAACGATCTAGTATTGGCGAAGTTTAAAGAGAAAATTTTTAAATGTAGTTGGATAAAAAAAAAAAATGTTGACAGTATAGAAGAGAAACATTTCAAAAAATAATTAAAAAATGTGACTAATGAAAAATCATGCTTGTTCAAAGTTAAATTTCAAGTTAAAAAAGGATTTTATTTACAGAGCACAAACAAAAAAAGCAAACTTGTTTTTTTTTTTTCTTTAAATATATAGGTACTCAATCTCAAAAGTTTCACTTTAACAAAATACATATTTACACAAACTTAATGCCTTAAAACTAATAAAACTAATGAACTATCTCGACGACGCATCGATGCGTTGTAAAAACGGCGCTCAGGTCAAAGTGTCTTTCTTTATTTATCGTTTAGATAAAGATATTTATTTTTGTGCATACTTAGCGATAATATCTGAAAAATATTAGGAAAAACAAAAGAAAGAAAAATATATCTTTTAGATTTTCATATATATTGTACTATATAAATATATAAATGCGTCAATAAAGTATCTACATGATGTGGAAGAGATAGGCGGGGAAATAAAACAAAAAATAAATGTAAGAATTGCAAAGTACATAAGAGCAGGTGGTTGGAAAGTTGAGGGTGGCGTGGAAAAAGCGGGTTATAAAAAGAGGTTGAAATTAAATAAACTAGCAACTACATTTAAAAATATTTTAATTGATTTTTTTTGTTTTCTCCATTTAGCTGTGTCTGAGTTTAGCACCGATGGTTGTAACGTTTTCTACTTATTTAATATTCAAGCTTGCAACTTTTAAACCTATTGACTTCTAATGAATATTAAAAAACAAAAACACATAAAAAAGGAATATTAATAATAAAAAAAAAATAAAATTAAATTAAATAAATATTTGCATAGCTACAGGATCGTTTTAACACATCCAGACTGAATGTTTGCAATGCTTGATCGAGTTGAGTATGAAAACTGCAGCCATGACTGGGTTAAGATTATTTCGTTATGATTATTATGTTTGGAAAAAATCACCTGAGTAGACCTTAAGTTTGATTAGTTTCAAAAAGGTTCAAACAAACTTTTTACTTCTCATATCTGAAAAATTGAAAAAAAAAATAAACATTAATACTTGATGACATCTCGTGGGTGGAGGTGGCGGGCGTTATTACTTAAGAGGCTTGGTTAGTTGAAAGCGTTTTTGGGATAGAATGAAAAGATGAGTTATTGATATGAGCGAGCGCAAAGTAAGCATGACATTTTGGCTCAATTAAAAGTGCAACAGTGTGGCAGATAATCTTAACACACACACATATATTTATATATGCATATGTATACAATTTTGTACAGTGTAGAATGAAGGTGGTGTTGAAAGTAAGTTTTGTGTAAATTAAGTTAAAAAATTGCAACATTTCAAAAATCATCATTGCTTGCATCTCCATAAAACTAGCAGGAATTAAATAAATTTATTTCAAATAGTTTTATTGTTGGTTTTTTTGTTTTTGGAAAAATTTTGTTTATTTATCTACTTCAAATCTTGTCGATTCTGCTCTCTTAACATAGTTTTCTTATAGTTCTTTTAAATGGAAAATGTATAGTGCTTAATTTTAACAGCGTATCCTTGAGATACTTACATATCATATTTATATACATATATATATATATAAAATTTTCTAATGAATTTTATTCACAACAATAAACTTATATTCTGTAAAAAGTATTCTTGGAACATAAAAACTTTAGCTTAAGATTAAAAAATAAGTAAATTTGAGTTATTGGAGCGGCTTTTTTCAAAAGTGTTTGGTATCCAAATAATATATTTTCTAAGTTAAACTTACATAGGTATATGCATTTGATTGATTTAGATGATAAGGACTGATAAAGATTAAAAAAAAAATTCAACTAGAGTTTTCTATTTTTCTAAAAATGATGATCAAGAACCAAAACAAATATAAATAACTGGTCATTTCAGCCCTTGAAAGGACTTTGACCTATCTTCTTATGATCAAGAAACTAATCATTTTTAATTCCATTTAATTAAGGCTATATTTATAAATATTTAGCAAGGAATAGTTGAAGTATTTATAAAAAATAAAAAATTTTATTGATGAGAATGCCAAATATCTGCTCAGTATAAGTTAACGATCTCTACAGATATGATTGTTTGAAAAGTGCTAAAATTATTTGAGTTATTGAGTTATTCCACCAAGAAGAATAATTCTTTAAAACTGAGTTGAGTTTAACATTGAGCTAAATTAATCAATAACTTAAATTAATCATTATTTTTTTAATTGATCTATAATATAAATAAAATAACTGTGAGAACAAAAATTTCATTATAAACTCGTAACACATCTATTCCAATATATAAATGAGGAACAGGTTGTTTGGATTTTTTGTCTGTGTTCCTAATAAGCTGCCAAACTCTTGGTTTGAATGAATAGTTCAAAACTTTCTCTCACATGGTGTTCAACATCTACTCAAGGACATGAGCCTTAAAATGTATCAATTTATAAAAACGGGCCTGAGCTGTAAAGGGTTCAATGTATTGTAATGACTAAAAAAAATCTCTGGCGATTTTTAGCCGCACAACATCCTAGGTGCAAGACTGACACTCGGTGAACACCACCAATATTGTATATTTACTTTTCTCATTATACATTTACACATACACATAAACACTGAATTATCTAAATAAAGACATGAATACAAAAATTAGCTCCCATACACTTTTCTTACACGAAAACATTGGGAGAGAAAGGGAGAGCATGAAGAAACATGTGAGACTCATAGAAATAAGATATAAGGAAATGGTGTTTCCCTCACATACAGCGTACGTGTGATAAAGTACCTGTTAGAGCGAGACAGGAAGTGTTTTTTGACATTGCTTCTATCGAAAATGTAAACAATGAATATTGTTGTTTCGTAAGTTAAAAACACAGAGAAGACAATGAATGTCATCACTTGATTATGAATATTGAAATCCGAAGTAATTTTATTTTAAGCCTTGCATAGCGCACAAGTCATGTCTTTTCGAAAGCATTTCAAAGAAAATATCATACATATGCCTATCATTTGCGCGCCATTTGGAAATCGAGATCTCGATATAAGAATTGTCAAATCACAAGCACAATATCATGGGCGCATGCAGTTTTTGAGGGTGAAGGTTTGTAGGGCGCCCTTGTTTTGAGGATGAATCGCATTCGTATATGTTTATATATAAAATTTATTGATTTATTTATAGTTTTATTTCTATGGATTTTTTTAGTATGAATACATACTATTCGCAGAATGTATTTGCGGTATTCGCAGATTTTTGCATTTTTATAGATGCTGACAAAAACTATTTCTATTTTCTGTCACGCCACGTAGCCCTTTTTGTTGCCTAATATCTTATTCCTATACTTTCCAAAGCTTGTAGTTTATACACTGAATATAGTGCTACTAAAGTGCTATCCATAATTGAAAACAAAGAAAAAAATTAGAGTTTTTATATGTTTTTCTTCATATTTCAGATGTACGACAATAACGTGCGTAGCCATGGAAAAACCCATATACAGGGCAAATTATTAAGATGTCTAAAGTAGCGTTCCTTTAACATAGCCTCGAAATTTAACATAGCCAGTTTATTAAATGGGAAATTTCAATCGTTACTATAAGTAACTATTGTCTCCAAGCTATACTCATTTTTTGTAGAAAAAAGTACTTAGGAAATATATAGTGATTTATCGTTAAAGAAAGAATATAGAGGTTAATATTAATTTATTAATTATTATTAATTTATATTAATCCAAGATAGTCCATATGTTTTGAAAAAATGTGTGGCTCTTTTTTGCGCAACATCCAAATGCGGCCCCTAGTGAATGTTTCTGTATTTGTGTGAACCAACACAAATATGATAAGTACTTCATTTATGAGGAACAACAGCGCTTCCTTATATATTAGTTCTTTGGTGAGACTTTCAAAACGTGCGCAAACACATGCGCGAAGCTGGCGTGATTTTGCTCAGAGTCGAGTAGCGGATCATATAATGCAAGCAACAGAAGGCAAATCGCTGGGCAAATATATGGAAAGTTTCTGGAGGAATGCAACAAGAAAGCTGCACCGTACGGGACTTTTTTTGTGGGAAAATTAGCCCAAGACTTTCGATTGCGGTATCTTGTTTGTCACAAAAAACTAGAGGACGAGGATATAAATAGGCCGCAATTAATACAGAGGACAGAATGTATTGTACATTTAAAGTGCGCAGTGTGCTAAGTGAATTCAAGACAAAGTGAGTAAAGTGAGTTGTAAGACAGTGAAGTGCAGCAGTTGGATCTAGTAGTATTCAAAGAAAACACGACGACCAAGGAAGAAGAAAGCGGAAAGTTGCAAGGCAAAGGAGTTCGAAAGTGAGTGAGATATTTATTTCTTAAAAGCAGAGTCGTTGGCTTGTAGGCCCACCTGTAAAGGAATCGGTAGACATTTCGGTGGCTTGTAGGCCCACTCGTCTAACCAACAGCAAGAGCAGAGTCGGTGGCTTGTAGGCCCACATGCAATCAATAACAACGAGCAGCGTCGGTGGCTTGTAGGCCCGCCTGTCTTCACACTTTTTTTTTAGCACCGGCCGTGGCTTATAAGCCCGCCTGCTCAAACTGAACATTGCCCGTGGCTTTTTAGCCTGCGTGTTTATAACTTTTTCATCGAGTAACAGTTTCGCGGCTTGTAGGCCCGCCTATTAAGCAGCATCAAGAATGGAAGTGAAAGACACGGAGAAATAAGGGCCATTACATCTTAACACATAAATGTATGTATCATTTCAATTTGTATAAAAAATAAACCCCTCATTAAATAAAACCCCTCATCAAAATTTGTAACGATAAATATTGTGTAATTTCTTGTGAAGAACCGTGGATACCCCCTGAGCTTACCCCAGCAAAAATAAAAGAACCATTGGAGATTCGTTACAGTACGAAAAAAATTTTTATTTTCTCGCCTTGGCTATAACTTTATAACTTAAGTTCTAAAATTAACTAAGAATCATGAATACAGAAAAAACGTGTTTTTTTTAACTAGGGCTACTTGTTTCCTTTATTCTATATCATGAATTCCAGGCAACGGTCTGTTACAACATGTGAATAATTTGAACTGATTTTCCTAAAAAATTAATGTTTTCGAAAACTTCTTTTACAATTCAAGACACACTTGAAATGTACATAAAAATTTTATCATTCCTAATATTAATAAAGAAGATATTCTATAAAGTATGGGTAACGCACATGATACAAAAATTGTAATTTTTCGTGGAATTCGTGATATATATTTTCTTGGTTTAACCGTTGCCAAAATAAAAGTAACATATACAAGGGAAATTTGATAAATTAGTGACTTTTTGAACAAACTTTGTCCAATTTTTTATTCCTTCCAAATAATAGGCTTATCAAAGTCCTCAAAATTGGCGTTTGTTTCAGTGATAAGCTCTATATTCGACCCAAATCTCTAACGAGCTATATTTTCAGGTTTGGAAATAGAATATTTTCGCAGGGGGCTAGGTCTGGAGAATATGGTGGATGGGGTAGCAGTTCGGCGCCCAATTTATAGATTTCTGCCATAACGTCTACAGACGTGTGCGCTTGTGCGTAGTCGTGGTGAAAGGGCCCTTTTTTCTTCGCTAAATGTGGTCGATTTTGCTTTAAATCAATGTCAAATCAGTCCAACAGCTGTAAGTAATATTTGCTAGTGATTGTTATATCCTTTTCTAGGTAGTGGCGGTGTTAATGATCTTGTTAGCCGACAGACTTACCTCGACCTTCTTTGGTTCACGTTTACCCGGAGAAGTCTACTGCTTTGACTGTTCCTTGGTCTCTGGTGTATTGTGAGGTTTCCATGTTTGGTTTGCGCTTACGAAACGGCGCAAAAACTCCTTGGGATTGCGGTTGAACATCGTCAAACACTCTTTTGAAATGGTTATACGCCAGAGCTAATAGTCGAGTGTTTTTGCGGCACCCATCTCGTGGATAGGTTTTTCATGTCCGACTATTCATGTAAAATGTGATGTACCCGCTTAGTTGTGATGTCTACAACCTCAGCTACCTTGCGCGCTTTCATTTTTCGATCATCAATATCAATCTATGAATTTAATCGACGATTTTGGCGTGGCAACCTCTTTTGGCCAACCTTTACTTTCAGCGTTACTTGTGCAGGTACAATCACAACAGATTCAGTAAGCTATTGAAATTGATGGTGCAGGGCAGAGAAGAGCTTGAGTGCATTCAAATTGTGTTTCGAATGTCTCGTCCATGTACGAGCTACGAATGTGCTTGCTGCATTTAAATAAATGTACAAATACATGTGCCAATCGCTGTGATTACGAGCGCTCATGATTACGAATGCCTATGACACACAAATACCCGACAAAGCCAGACATTCGCAACATTCACCAAAAGCAATTAATATTCATGGTTTTATGTCTATTCGCACCAAGAATGAACATAAGGAAACAAACAATATAAAGCGCTGCTAGAGAACGGCAGAGAAGTATCAAAACAACAAAAATTCATGCAGCAGAAGACACACGAGTTTTAAGCGAATCATCCGAAAGTCTGCATTTTCTGGATGCTGTCTTTGTATCGATTCGTAATCGTGAGAAACTGTGCTTAGCACCAATTGTTGTTTTCGAACTTGAGCGCCATGCATGCATTAATTTTTATATTCGATTGTGTCTAACAACGAATGTTATTCGAGTGCCAAATAATTACGAATGGTATTATAAAAATCTCTGGTGCAAAGTGCCCATAGTATTTATGAAGACTTTTCTTTGTTTCGGTGAAGGTTTGTTTACGCAAAAAATAATGCTTGATGAGTACATGCAATTCACTTTTTTCCATTATGGCCCAAATTCACGAGGTTGCCTGCTTTCAATGGCTGTCAAACACAAACTAAATGACGGAGCTTACTCAAGATTTGATAGAAATCTATAAACAAATGGAAGTTGATAGGACCTTAAAGTTACTATCCCGGAGCTTCGAAAAGAAGTAAGTAGAATTTCCACCAAAAGTTGGAGACTGCTACGACTGATATGATTCAAAATTTTGCTTGCCTAGATTAGTTGATCGTCAAGCCGTGTGGTTCCAGCAAGATTTTATTTTGCTCGAGCCAAAATATATCTTCTAAGAAAACATTTCTTAAAGAGGCTTATGGCGATGAGGTATTTATCTGGATCTCCAGATTTTACCGCTGTGAATATTTTTTCTTCTCTTGGTTTACTTAAAAAGAAGTATATCTTCTCTAAGGTATCCATGCTTTGATTTATGGCGAACTTAAAGATTTTTAAGGTATCTAGTTTGCGTATTTAAACAAAAATAGGTACTTAAAGCAACAAACTCAATGTGCTCTTTACCCTAGGATCTTTAGGTTATCTGCAAGCAACCTCAAAATATAGATAAGATACTCGTAGATAAGATATCTTGATGCTGTCTTTGATTTAATCTTTATACTTATGGGTCACAGATAGGCTTGGGCATTTTAGTTCACCACAAATCCGCTCTTTTTAGTTCAATCATATGTAATGAACTATTTCGTTAATTTAGTTTTTTAGTTCGTTCGTTCTTTTTATTCGTTGCATGTTTACTTCGTTCGTTATTTTAGTTCGTTCGTTCTTTTAGTTCGTTCGTTCTTTTAGTTCATTAGGTCTTTTAGTTCGTTTGGACAAATCAAAGACTCAAACCATAGCCTTGGTAAATTTAATTATTTTTACTCTCGTTCGTTTTGTTCCTACTTGCAGCAAAATCAATTGAACCAAATGAACTAAAAGAACGAGAAACACTGAACTAGTTCACCTAATTCATAAGTGAGAATCGTTCAATTGTACTAGTTCGTTCATGAACTACCCAAGCCTAGTCACAGATCGGTTAGGGAGTGGGAACAGGCTTATACTCTGAAAAATGGGATAGTGCCCACTATTGCTGAAAAATGGGATATTGTCAACTATTGCTGCCTTTTGGCCTCACCTAGAGTATTTCAGGCCGAACTTATGGCAAGAAGAGAAGCCATTAGTCGTATTTACACAAATAACATAAATGCAGCGATTCTGTGAATAGTAAAGTTATCATCATAGCCTTAGCTGCGGTAAGATTCAACTATTTACAAGCTTGCAAGGCAGTACTCCTATTTGATATAACTATTAATTGGAATACCTAGGGCATATGGTATTAAATAGGTGAAAACTGGCAGGGTGAGTCTCTGGTGTTTCAAGTGCGAAATAAGTCCTATTTCCATTAAACACAGTAAAGAATAGTGTATGCTCGCTTCACGCTCAGACTGTTGCCCATGAAGAAAAATGTTTTCTTCTTACAACTCGCGAGCTACTATCAACATCCCGGAGTGATATAGCAAGAGCCAATGCAATCATTTCTATGGGAAATTGGCATTTACACTCCGAAAGATATGATATTCCCTGAAACTCCCAATGTATTAGCTGCATTGAGACTAACAGAAGGGAAGCAATGGCACATTTTCTATGTACTTGTTCAGCACTGCAATATGTATACTTATATCTCTAGGTAAAGCCTACTTCGACAATCATAAAAGACACTTTCAACCTTTAAAGTTTACAATCGACTTATATTTTATAATCGCACTGAATGGCTCTTTTATTATACAGTGATAATAGGTACTAAAACAGCTCGATAATGCTAACTCAATACTGCCTATGTACTGACAGTACATGCCTGATGTACTGACAGCCACGTAAAAATGTTGGAAGTTTCCGTCAACAAATGCCTCACCCGGATCCTAAGAATTTGGTGGCCGAAACTCCGAGCTATGGGAAGTTGCCAACACACGATGAAGAATGTAAAAAAAATGGATTTGGATACGCAAGCAGCCTAAAGAGATCTGTAGGCAAGTTTTAGATTAGAACCCGCAGGGTATTATAAACCAAGGCAGGGAAAAATTCACCTGGAAGCGCAACTTAGAAAAAGAAGTAGAGTCTACACAGAAAATAAAAGAATTGATTTATTACCTAAACTAGTTTAGCTAATGTGAAAGTTTCTATTTCACCTAATCTTTTCAACAACTTTTCTACTTACACAGTTAATTAAACAATCATGCATTAGGTAATTCACCTAATTAAAATTTGTAAATTCTACTAAAATTTTGCTTATTAAATCATCTAATTCTTCTAGTTATTTTACCTAATGCAAGTTGTCGATTTGTTCGCACACTAGGGAAATAACGCATATTAGCATTATCCACGCCTAAGTATAAATTTAATATAAATATTTACGTGGATAAATCAAATGCTTTCTTTACAACTTGTTTTTTTCCCGTATTTGAATTTTTTATTTCTGTGCAACGCAAAACATAAAGGAAGTGAAACATATCATAAAGTGTTAGAGCACAGCGCTCTCCTATAAAAAACATAAATAAAAACAAAGCGGGAAAATTTTATTTTTTGTCAAATACGAGCATTGAACTCGGGCCGCTGGCATTACACTCAAACGTCTTTCCGCTCTGCTATTTCCCCGTTTGATAACTTGTGAACAAAATGTATATAAAACTAGTAAGAAATGATCTTCGACTGGGCCGAAGTTAAAATACCCCCACGGCCGAACCAAAGTATATTCAAAGTCTTAAGCAATCAATAAAATGTTAATCTGTAAAAACGTTTTCGTTATATTTTTAACAGAAAATATTCGCTTTTGTTTTTTGATAAAATGGCTTTGTATGGGAGGAGGGCGTGGTTTTTACCCAATTTGGTTGAATTCCATACACATATATATCATATATGTTATATATCAAAGTTCATATGCAAAATTTCAAGTCCATACATTAATTTTTGTGGATTTTAGAGAAATTTTACCTTTTTGATAAAGTCACTTTGTATGGGAGGTAGGCGTGGTTTTCATCCGATTTGATTGAATTTCATACTTAGAGTGTATTTTGAACATCAAAACTCATATGCAAAATTTCAAGTCCATATATTAATTTTTGTTGAATTCGAAGAGATTTTATCGTTTTGATAAAGTCGCTTTGTATGGGAGGTAGGCGTGGTTTTCATCCGATTTGGCTCATTTACGAACTTGACCTTCATTTTTTAGATAAAAGCTTAAATATAGAATTTCGTGATGATAGCTTTAAAATTACGGCTGGAATCGTGATCACAGACAGACGGACAGACGGCCAGACAGACGGACATGGCTAAATCAACTCGGGTGGTGATGCTGATCAAGAATATATACACTTTTCTATACCTACCACGCCTCCTTATGGGCGTTACAAACGGAGTGACAAAATTAATATACCCCCATTTACGTTTTTTAAACGTGGGGGTATAAATATAAGGTCTACAACTCGGAAATTATTTTTCCAGTGGGCATCTACAGCAATTTGATTAATTGGTATGTAGACTAGATTCCTGTATGGAGAATTTAGCTCAATAGATAAGGCGTTGTTTTTGAAATCTTGAGTTCGCAGGTTCGACCCTCAGCGGTGACAAAGAAATTTTTTCAGTCATTTATACAATGTATATATCTCTCTCATTCTATCTACTATAAAACAAATCTTTCTTCTCTATCATGTGACGAAATGAAGTAAAGTGACCTAAGGAAGTTTCACTTCAAAATAGAAATTTCAAAACAAAAAACATATTTTTTGCATATTTTTTGCACGGCATTCCCACTCTTAAGTGGGAATGCTATCTAAATAATTAGATAATTTTTCTACACTTAGTAGGTGGCTTACCTAATCTGAAGTGGACATAGTTTAAAAAAAAATTAGCTTATTCTTCTAATAAATTATGTGTCTTATCTATTTTATGGCTGAAGGTACACCTAAATATTTAGGTTCTTTATTTACTCTCGCAGTTAAACTACTGAATATAATTGTAATAATTAATATTAAGAAATTGGTAATGCACCTAATCAAATTCGTTGACTGAAAATCACCGGATTACTTTAGCTGAATTAACTACATTTTTAGGTAAAAGTTCTACTCTTTTTTTTCTGTGTACAAGGAAATAAAAACATTAATAAGATCGCAATCGACGGAAAAGCTTTACCGCGACCCTATGCTCTACAAGGAGCAACTGGAAATCTTTATAGGCTTAAGAAATATTTTACTGGAATTAGGTATAAAGTATGATGGGAATAACTTTGGGACACCAGTGTCCCCAGAAAAATTACTCATATATATTAACCTTGTAAAATACGTTAATTTCCAAAAACGAAAATTGTAAACAAGTCTCACTGTTTTACTCCCAATCAGTACAAGTTTTTCTCACTTCGCAACCAAAGGTACAGCTTACAGATACTTTAGGACTACCACCAAACACATTGCCAGAAATATTAACTTTTACTTTTTTGTATACTCCTGGTACCCTAGGTATCATATATAATACTTGCAATAAAAGCTTCGTGACAAGGCCATCTATTGAGTAATAGTGGAGCTTTCTTGTTGAAGGTATTGAATAGACCTCTAGTAATAAATAATTACAGCTTTCGTCATTTAATTTAACTAATTTATACTAATATGTAAATAAATTGATAACATTGAAATAGCCTGTTATTTTCCCTTCTGTGACGCAAAGAGGGTATCATATATGATACCACCTGAAAATCCTGAAGCAGAAACTTATTTCCCATTAAATCGATAAATTTGCATTATGTTACATCAAATCATTCAAGTGATCGAATGACATCAAGTCATTCCAAAAAAAAAAATGCTTGAATTCAAAAAAGGATATAGAAACTCTTTGACTTTTTCAATAGAGAATATGTAATTCAGAAAAAATAAAAGACTCATGTATATTTTGTAGATTACTCTATTATTTCTTGATATTTTCGTATGGAAACGATAACTCATTTAATATTAAACCTTTTTATATAGAAGACTAATCTTTAGGAAATATATGTCATTTTGGTACTACATTCCTTATATATTCGCAATGTATTCCTTTCTTAATTAGGATGTTAGATGTAGAGAATACAGAATAAATTATAAAAAATACGTCGTGAATCGATTATGGAAGTATGTTCTAGAATTTGTATTGTTTTATATTGAATAGCAACACAAATATTTATGATATTTTGGTCTAGACCCTGACGTCGTTTAAGTTATGATAAAAGTAATGGCAGTTTTGAGAGAGAAACATAAAAAAATTTAAAAATCAAAAATTGGAGAAAAGTGTAAAATGTAAGTGAAAATAATGAAGTCATGTTAAAAAAAATCTTACTTTAAACAACATTTATCTTTTAATAAAAATTATAACATTTTTACTTGTATTAATTGATTCCTATTAAAATTTCAATTAATCTATGCTAATATTTTGTATGAATTCATCATCATCATTATCATCATCTTAATAAAGTAGTTGCTAGCACTTTGTCTTATTCGTTAGCTTAGGTGAAACAGTTTTAAGTCCATTTCTTTTGGACATCAGCGTCATCATCATCATCACCATTATCATTTTAACAATAATTGTCATTATGGAACCAATTCGATTCGATTTCTTAACAAGTACTATACATTATAATCTTATAAATATTTTTTTTTGTTTTTCGTTTGTTTTTTCTTTACACATATTTTAACTTTAACAGTTATGCTGTGTTCTACTTAATGTCCACACAGTTAAATTGATTTATCGCTAATTATACTAATTATTAAACATTAAAAAGTTTGACTACATTCAGTTAATTTTTTTTTGTTTTCGCTTTAATATGCTTTTACCTGTTTTCCATTTTTTGTTGTTGTGTCTATTTAAAGTTAATTCCTAGTATTTGTGTGTGTAATTGTTTTGTTGTTGTTGTTGTTGTTGTTGTAACGCACATTTAATTTTTAATTAATCAATATGAAAACATTTGAGTTTGATTTTTGTGTTATACAGTTGCATTAGTTTTGAGTGTTTTGTTTTTTTTTTGGGTTTTTTGGTTTTTCGGTTTTTGTGTCTATGAAAGTATCTCCTTCATAGAGTATACAATAAATTCATGTTTTTGTTTATGTGCTATGCAAATAGAAATTATTGGTTGTTGGTTGTTTTTTTTTTTTACTTTTTATAATTATCATTATTATTATTATTATTTAATTTTGTTCGTTTATTTCGCTTATGTAGTAATTTTATTAATAAATAATGCTTTATTTAAATGCTTTAGAATGTAGTTTTAATATCTTTTTCACTTGGTTTTCATCATTAATAATTTGTTTATTTTTGTTATTTTTTTTTTGTTTTTTTGTTTTTTGCAAATAATATTCTAGTTATTCAATTATTAATACATAATTTTTATTTGCTTAAAATTGACGTTTAAATTTTCCTACATATATTAATGGGTTTGCAATTTGCTGTCAATTATTTTCTATTAGCTAGTTTTGGTTTTTTTTTTATAAAAGGTTGTGTGTTGGAATATCATTTAATATTTAATTCTATCAAATTCTGGTTTGCTTCGCTTGTGTGTGTGTGTGTGTGTATTGAATATTTTCAAGAACTCGTTCAATGGGATCACAAAAAATGAGTGTGTGTAGCTGTGTGTGTGTGTTTTGTTTTGTATGTGAATGTATTAACGAAATATTTTTTATTGATATTCTTATATCTAAGCATTTATTACTGTAAAAACATGTATTCCTTAAGTTTTCATCGATTACGTCACGTTTTATTATAATTATTTTTATGACGACCTCAACGCGTTCTTTTCACAAGTGTTTAAATATTAAAATTATCCTGATTTGTTTTTTATCTTAGTGTAGTTGTTGTTTTTGTGAACATTAATATATTTATTTGGTGCTATTTAAAGAGAAAATCATACGCTTTATTTCAATTTAACTTTATTTACATTAAATATCTATGTTTTATTTTATTTTTTTTTTTTAATTTTAACATATTAACATATTGGTTAAAAATAACGAAATAATAGCTAATTTTTAATGTGTTGTAATAAGAATTTATTAACATTAAAATAAAGATTAGCAGCCAATGAAATATTGACAGTTAGGTCGCTCG
This sequence comes from Pherbina coryleti, assembly GCA_943735915.1. NCBI lineage: Eukaryota > Metazoa > Arthropoda > Insecta > Diptera > Sciomyzidae > Pherbina > Pherbina coryleti. The sequence continues at coordinate 48,566,186 of OX030951.1, read as the reverse complement.
TAAGCTTTGACCTGAAAAACTCGTATGAAAAGGTAATGCAGCTAAAACTTGACTATATTGCTTGTTTCTCGCTCAGTTTTTTGAAAAAACAATAAAGATGCACTTTACAAATGCAGCTTTGCCAGAACTCATTGGTTTGTGTTGAAGAATTAAGTTGATTATGATTTTAAATTGTTTAAGTTTGACTTGAATCTAAGCTTAAGTGCATAATTAAATGTTAAATTTTATTTAGTTGCAATGAAATGAAATTTTTAGACCTAAAAAGGAGTAAGGTCAGTGGGGCCCAAGAAATTTTAAGCGCGGGCCAATGCCTAAAAAAACAAAACAAACACAAAATGTTGCAAAAAATAAAAAAAAAACAATTACAATGCAATAAAATTACGTATCATGAAGTACACTGCCACTGCTACAAGTCTTAATTTCTATTACGATAACAATGCTTGCATGAAAAACTACTCGACACACAAGTAACGGTACAATCAGCTTCAGCATCGACATTATCGAGTGTGCGTTTATTATTTTGACTTTGCATGCATTTGTTTTTGTAAAGTTCGCTGGAAAATGTGCTGAACACTGAACGAGTGCGGTTTGTGTTGTTGTTTTTTGCAAGTGTTCTTTGATTTTGGCTCATCGCAAAGACAAAATTAAGATAGAAAAAAATTTGTATGAAGGGCCACGCGGGCCATACGGGCCAATACGTGGGCATGTTTGAGTTAGGTCCTGATTTTTGGTCCTGATATCAAAAAATATCAAATAAGTAAATTTAAGATTAATATAAGCAACTTCAATATTTCAAAGTAAGTGATCTAAGAATGTTTGTAGCCCCTAATACCACTTTTTTTCAAATTTGAGAACATTAAGAAAAAATTAAAAAAATGGCATTTTAAAAAAGACGTACAGGATTGAAATTTTTGAGAAAAAAGTTCTTTGTTTATTTTCTTTCAAAATTCTCTTAAATTGTTTTCGGCTTATTCATTAGAAAATTTTCATGAACTCCCATTTTGAATAAAAAACAAAATTTTGTTTTAATTGAAAAAGTGAAAAAGATATATATTTTTTTATCTTATCTTACTTCTTACTATTATATAAAAATGAAACTTGAAATATTGCCTTTTTGGCGTTGATGCAAGTAAACTCAAGAACGGCTGAACGGATTTAAATAAAATTTTCATTATTAAAATCGTAATTAATTGTAGATTGACACCGTATACTTAAAATTTTGAAATATTTCAAAGCTAAGAAGTTATTGGTTAAGAAACAGGCAAAATTCGGTATTTTTGGAAAATTTTGGCGGTTTTTTCCATTTTCTGCTTAATTTATATAATTCTGGCTTAAATTTTCTCTCCTCTTGTAAATAGCCAGGTATTTCCAGTATATTTATACCTCCTAACCTTAATGTAGAAAGGCCCTAACTAACAAATTTGAAATTTTACAGGAGAATGAAAAAACTTAATAAAAACAAAAAAGAAAGTTAGGATATGAAAATTTTTTGATGCAATTTAAAAAAAAACTACAGAAAAATCGAGGACACTTATTAAATTATATTTCTTTAAATTTTTAATAAGATATGTAGCGTAGGGTTGTTTGTTTGTGAGTTACTTAAAATTTTTTGTCAGATATGGCTTTTTGCAACAAGTAAAGGGTTGTACTTTTATCTTTAAATATTCAAGTTCCCCATCAAAAAGTATTTCAAATCAATGGAAGAAATTAAAAACGAATTATATAAAATATAGGGTGGCTCATAAAAGGTGCTACAAAAAAAGAAATTATTACTTTTTTCCGCGTTACTAATCTGTTCCATTTTTGTTTTTTTTTTAATAGTGTGATCTTTAATTTTTATAAAAATGGAAAATTGGGACAATGAGACCAGAATTTGGTGCGCCGCTTTCATGCATTGGAGTCAAAAAAGAATATAGGCAAACGTTGGGTGGCACTCCTCCCAGCAGATGGACCATTATGAGGTTCGTGAAAAATTTTGCCGAACGGTGAACAATCGCAAGAAAGCCTTAAATTCGGGAACCCTCCATTCGGGTGCGGGAAACTATCGCTGCTGTTGGTACTGCCATACAAGCGAATCCTAGTGTTTCGACAAAGAGCTTATCTGTTCAAATGGGTATCAGCAGACAGTCTTTGCAGACAATTATGCATAAAGATTTAAACTTATTTCCATATAAGATGCAACTTACAAGCAAACTGAATGCAGCAGACGTGCCGATTCGCTTGGAATTTTGCGAGTGGATCATTCAAATGGCGAAAGAGGACGAAAACATGTTGAACTTAATTTTTATGTCTTACGAGGCCCATTTCGATTTAAACGGCAATGTTAACAAACAAAATTGTCGAATATGGCGTGTTTCTAACCCAAAGCTACTGCATGAGATGCAATTGCATTCACTTCGCGTCACAGTGTGGTGCGCATTTTCATCAAGGCTCATTGTCAGCCCTTACTTCTTCGAAGAAAACGGTCTTACTGTTACGGTCAATGGAGACCTTTACTTAAAGATGCTGAAAGAGTTTTTCTTTCCAGAACTACGCCGAAAGAGAATCCCATTCAACTCTGTATCGATTCAACAATGCTTGAATCGAATGCTTGAAGTGTTATAAAGTTATTCGGAAACTTGGTTCATCCCTCAAATTCAACAAAACGACTCATCAAATTCATGAAATACTTCAAGAGTAAATACGAATTTCCTTTCAATTAAGAAAATTTCTTTTCGAACCTTGAGCAAGTTTTGGCTTTTTCCCAACAAAAACCTTTTGTTCGTAGCAGTTTGAATTTTTTTTTTGTTTTATAATGTAAAGAGATTCAATTTCATTGGAAACATGTGTTTCACGCAAGGGTCTGAGGTTAATTGGCTGCTAAGAAAAAAAAAAACTAAACATCAATTAAGAAAAAAAAAAAAACAAAACACCACAATAAAAGGAACAAAAATAATAATCGAAATTAATATGCATAAATAAACTGGCTAATTAGCTGGATTTAATTAACCTGCGCTAAGCACGACATCATTTTTCCTCGCATATAAAACAATTAATTTGCTCCATACAAATGAATATCAAATGAAGGTGAGGCAAACATACAAGCATACAGATGTGTGCTAGTATGTGTGTATGTGTGTGTGTGTGTGTTTAAATTTTCATGTTTTATGTAATTGTTTTTCTACAAAATTTGTTTATTAAATAGTGTTTTTTTCCAAAAACTGTTAATTTTTTCCTTCTATTATTATTATTATTATTATTATTAATATTATTAATATTATTATTTTAAAAATGCTATATTATAGACTATATGAAATCACATTGGGTATGCCGGTCAGACGGTCGATTGTTGTTGTTGTTGGAATATCTATGTCTATGCTAGTAAGCAAGCTGCTGATGTTTCTTTTGATATCTATCTATATATTTATAGCTGAAGATCACTCAATGGTTGTGCTTAAAATATACATACATACATACATAATTATGTGCAATGGTCTGTGTGTGTGTGTGTGTGTTTTGGTATAACAAACACATGCATTGTTGTAATTTTCATCATTAACAACATTAACAGCATTGCTTTAGTTATCATCTAGACAACGTCTGCTGTAGGTTACAACAAGAGTTGTAGATGATGCTTTTGTTGTTGTTGTTTATGATTTTGTTGCTGTTGTTGCAATTGTTGTTATTGTTGTAGTTGTTGTTGTTGTTGTTGTTGTTGATATCAGTGTTTATATTCCGGATATCGACCATTCTCCATTATTTGTCCGTTTTGACTGTTGTTGCTGCTGCTGGTGTCTCCGAGCTGCTGCTGCTGCTGCAGGTGTTGCTGCAGATGATGTTGATGCAACTGCTGCTGCTGAAGTTGGTGCTGATGCTGGTGCTGATGCTGATGCTGGTGTTGCTGCAGCTGACTGGCTGTATCTTGCTGCATGGGTATGCGTCGGCTGAGGGGCGGCGGTGGTATAACACTTCCACTGCTTTCCGTCTCCGTTGAGGGTGGCGAGGGGTAATAGTCCCTCTGACTTACATTTATACCATTGGGTACGCCCCCCAAACCCATTATAGAGTTGCTGGTTTTGGCGACTCCCGCTGCTGCCGCCGCAACCGCCGCTGCTGTTGCCGATGAGGATGGATGATCGCCGTGGTGCTGATGCGGATGTTGATGGTGGATAACGGTACTCGTTGTAGCCGTTGACATGGGCCCGACGCCGCTGGATTGTTGGGAATCCGACATTGTGCCGGGCTGCTGTTGATCCAATACCACGACGGATACCACATCCTCACTCGCCCACCGGGCTAACTGTTGTTGAGCTTGAATAAAGTCATCACTAGAAAATAATAATCATAACAGGAACAACGGTACACGGAGTAAAAACCAAAACGAAAACAAAGAAAGGCAAGAACAAACCAACAGACAATCGAACGATCAAACGAACGCACGAACGAAAAAAATAAAAACACAAAACAAACAAGATGGAAGATAATAAATTAAAATAGACAAAAATAAAGTCAATAAAATTGGTCAAATTAAAGTGGAGAGCCATAAACGAAGCATACACAAATGAAAAAAAAAGATTGAAAAACATGATAAAATCGAATTGATGTGTACAGCAGCAACAAAAATTATAATCAAGCCATTGTTAAGGATAGATAAAATGATGGCATCGAAGGACCGGAAGTTTATTTACACAATAAAAGCGCAAATGAGTTATTTGTTTAGTTGTTTTGGTGTTTGTGAGTACGGCAGTATGTGTGTGTGTGTGTGTGTGCGGCACGGCAGAGCATGAGAACATGATGGATGTGCACAAACCAAGGAGCACACAAAAACATGTAAATGAAAGAGAAGGAAAAAGTAAAAGAAAAAACAAAATACGTACGAGAATTAATAAAAATTATTTAAATATTTTTTTTTTAAAAAATTCATACACATAGAACATAATGAGTAAATGTGTAAATGAATGAAAATATTTATAAATGTGTATGTGTGTGGATTGTGATTGCATGATTATGCCGGTGTAAATATGCGAAGAATGAGAGTTAATGCTATGCTGATGATGGTAGCTTAAGTGATCCTTATAAATAATAAAACTTTGATGATGCATCAAGGAAATCAACTTTTTATCTAGTATTATTTTCATTCATGTCACAGATTGCCATGCATGGATGATTATTTTTTGAAGGGAAACAAAGTTTAAGGGGAACAAACTAAGAGAATACTTTGGTTTGGTACTGCTTTTAATAAGTTAAAATGCCTCCTGTTTCAATTTACAGACACTTTCTTTGTTGAGTTTGTAAATTTTCTCTGTAAGTTTATTTTAATTTGTTTCGCATATTTACTGGTCTTTTTTTTCTATTTGGAGTTCTTAAAACATGTCAAACACAATTGCAACTTAATCTAATTATCCACTGAAAAAAAAAGATCTATGGGAAGACAGTTGCTCACGCAGCTTTTCATCTTTAAATTCATAATAAAATAAACTCTTGATAACAAAATAAATAGTTTTCTATTTTTTTTTTTTTTTTTTTTTTGGTATTGTTTTTTATTGTTTGCTTTTTTTGTTTTGTATTGAATTGTTTCTTTGTAACGCAATACTGAGTTGCGTTATTGAGTTGAAGCTCCCAACTGCGTGACTGCGCTGTTCAATAGCGCAGTAATTTTTTATATAAATCATTTCTATCTTGTTCTCCTTTCTTTACTAATTCGAACGTGTTAAATTATAATAAAAACTTTTTAATAAAAAAAAAAAAAAAACCGACTTCAAAATCACTACAAAGCAGACATGCACAACGAAATCAACAATATTATTTTGTTTCGTTAAAAACGAAAAATAAATTATAAGTATTATTTCGTTTCTCTAAAAACAATAAAAAAATATCAAAACAAATTTCGTTTTGTTGAAAAACGAAATTATCAGAAAATAAAAATTTCGTTTCAAGCTGATTTAACCCTTTGGGACGACCATTGGGACACCGGTGACCCTTTTACTTTCGAATTTTTCCTGGAAAAATTATGCAAACGATTTTACTTTACAAAGTATCATTCAACAGGGAACGAATGTGGCTTCCAGAAATTACTTAATTTTCAAGGGTAGATTCTCCCCTTTGCCTACCATACCACACCAAAGTCGAAAGATCTTTACTTTTTCTCCCCCTTCTTCTTGCTGCAATATTTTGGGAGGAGGAGATATGGGTAAAAAATGTTTGGGGAAGTTGCGGGCAACCTTCCACTTTTTAACAAAAAATAGCAAAGAACTAGTAAGAAATGATCTTCGACTGGGCCGAAGTTAAAATACCCCCACGGCCGAACCAAAGTATATTCAAAGTCTTAAGCAATCAATAAAATGTTTATCTGTAAAAACGTTTTCTTTATATTTTTAACAGAAAATATTCGCTTTTGTTTTTTGATAAAATGGCTTTGTATGGGAGGTGGGCGTGGTTTTCACCCAATTTGGTTGAATTCCATACACATAGTACACGTTGTATATCAAAGGTCATATGCAAAATTTCAAGTCCATACATTAATTTTTGTGGATTTTAGAGAAATTTTACATTTTTGATAAAGTCACTTTGTATGGGAGGTAGGTGTGGTTTTCATCCAATTTGGCTCATTTACGAACTTGGCCTTCATTTTTTAGATAAAAGCTTAAATATTGAATTTCGTGATGATAGCTTTAAAATTACGGCTGTAATCGTGATCACAGACAGACGGACAGACAGACGGACATGGCTAAATCGACTCGGGTGGTGATGCTGATCAATAATATATATACTTTTCTATACCTACCACGCCTCCTTATGGGAGTTACAAACGGAGTGACAAAATTAATATACCCCTATTTACGTTTTTTAAACGTGGGGGTATAAATATAGCCCATTTGGGCTATCCACGCGACCACCAAATCTGACGGGACCTATTTGTCCCAATGGTCGTCAACGGTAAAAATCTAAGACATATTTAATTTTGTTGAAAAGTTGATTTATTTGAAATAAAAATACATTTTTTTTTGCATTTTTGATCAGTACATTGAATTTTCATTTTCTTACGATGCAATTTAAAGTTATTTCGATCATTGGCGAAGCCAAAAGGTTTTTTGCAAAAGGCACAAATAGTATAAATAGTTTAAATCTCTCAGGTTCCTGTCTTACAACTTCGCTGTTGGTGACCGTATTGATCATTTGAGTAGCCAGTTGCCCGCGGACTTCCTATGCAGATATAGAAAATGAATCATTATTCGAAGTAGAAATTTTGTTGTAACCACAGTGCACAGCGTCGGATTTACATACGGGTTGAAAAGGCTTTAGCCGCAATCCCCCTTGAAGAATTTTTTGTGTGAGAAAAAAAATTGAAAAAAGCGCTCAAAGCCGTTTCAGCCTCCCCTTGGACTATAAAACTTCTTGCTTAGTCCTTACCCCCTCTGGTGGATCCTAGATCCGCCACTGATTATGCACACTCAAATCAAAGCGATCGCAGAAAAGACGCAAGTAGAATTTGGTCTTTAATTTACGATCGTGTTCGTAGTAATACTGAAATAAAAATACAAAATCAAAAGAGTAATTTTCTTTCTACGAAAACGACTATTAGTCCACTCTATTGGACTATTGGTCAAAAAGATATTTGCGAAATAGGTCAAAAATTCGTTAAAAAATTCCAACAATTTTTTTGTTACGGAGTTTTGTTTTGCATCAAATGAAAGATCAGATTTTTTGGAAAATTTAACCTATTTTGTGATATTTTGTAAGAGTCGTAAAGAGGTCAAAGTACCACCATTGGAAAGGTTATTTTTCAACCTTTCATTGGATATCAAACATTACGTCGTAGCAAATATAGAAGGCCAGATATTATGATAGAATTTTTGGGGTTTTTTAACGATCTTTTTACATATTTTGGAAATATCTCCTAAACCAATAGTCATATAGAGATCAAAGTACCATAATTTCAAAGGTTCTTTTTTAAACTTTCATTGTTAAACTTTCAAAACAGATTAAAAACAACGAATTCTCATGAAGTAAATCAAAATTCAACCTCAAACTTTTCGTTCGCATACTGTCAAAGAGAGAAAATAGTGGTATACATTTTTACCATTGACGACCAGTGGGACACAGAGGTCCCATGATTTTTCACGCTTTTGCGGGTAAAAAAAAATGTTTTTTCCGACACTTTTGTTTAGTAATATGGAGCCGCTTAACACAAATCCGTTGACGGATTAACGAATTTTCCAGCGGTTCAGGAGCAGTCGTCAAAGGGTTAAAAAAAAACTTATCATTTCGAAGTATATTTTCGTCAATCTATGTTTGTACAAAATCATCATCAACTTTCAAATGTCTAAAAGTTTTTCTCCGATTGGCTTGGAATTTTGGCACAACAGTACATTTGAATAGGTTCATGTTTTTGACGTAGAATACGTCATTCTCGGAGGTAAGTAGGGTGGTTGATAGTGATCAAGTGTCGGTATTTATATAACTTTTTGAGCCTTTGGTGGGCCTAAAGTACAGATCGTACAATGTTGATGTTAGCACTTGTTGGTCTGCTTGATTCTCAATGCGACAAAAATTCATGTTAGAACTCTCTAACTTATATAAATTTTACACAATTAAACTTGCTACCTAAATATTTATCGACAGTTTCCGGTTTTATCGACAAAACCATAAAATTTGTATGGGAGCCCCCCCAAGGAGTGGTCGGAGGGAATAGGTGTCAAAGGCAAAAATGTTCCTTTTGCAAAAGTAATGGGGGTCGGTGATACATATTAACCCTTTCCGGCACAAACACAATAAAATTTGTATGGGGGCCCCTCTAAGGAGTGGTCGGAGGGAATAGGTGTCAAAGGCAAAAATGTTCCTTTTGCACAAATAATGGTGCTCGGTGATGCATATTAACCCTTTCCGGCATTCTTTTAAAGGTCATATGCTCAGGTGTATGGCATAAATATACAAAAACCATAAAATTTGTATAGGAGCCCCCCTAAGGAGAGGTCGGAGGGATAAGGTGTCAAACGCAAAAATGTTCCTTTTGCAAAAGTAATGGGGCTCAGTGATACACATTAACCCTTTCCGACACTCTTTTAAAGGTCATATGCTCAGGTGTATGGAATAAATAAATAAAAACCATAAAATTTGTATGGGAGCCGCCCTAAGGAGTGGTCGGAGGGAATAGGTGTCAAAGGCAAAAATATTCCTTTTGCAAAAGTAATGGGGCTCAGTAATACCTATGAACCCTTTCCGGCACTCTCTGAAAGGTCATATGCTCAGGTGTATGGAATAAATATACAAAAACCATAATATTTGTAAGGGAGCTCCCCTAAGGAGTGGTCGGAGGAAATAGGTGTTAAAGGCAAAAATGTTTCTTTTGCAAAAGTAATGGGGGTCGGTCATACATATTAACCCTCTCCGGCACTCTTTTAAAGGTCATATGCTCAGGTGTATGGAATAAATATTTTGCTAAATAGTTTTTAAAAAAGATGTCATCAAAAGCGAATTGACTAATTCTACGTCTTGTGTTACGACATAGTCGAAACTCCTGTCTCTTTTATTAAAAACAAATTTTTAAAAGCAAAACTGCCTCTTTTCCCGCACATAAATCAATGGAAATGGTATATTTCAGAGGGTTTGGACGTATAAAACTATGGTATGGCGGTTGCTATATATATAAATGTCGCAACTCCCGCTGTTACCGCCCAACTATACATATAAAAAGTAAAGACATGTGTGTCTAAGACTATAGACTCCAAAACTACTGCACGCAAAGAATTTTTCGTTTACCGCGATTGAAAAATTCTCCAACTACACTTCGTTTGCGAGTTGTATTTGCCGCAAACGAATATTTAGTTGTCAACTTAAAAATATATCTTATATGTATATACCGCTAGCTATTTCGATCATTATTATTTATTAAATTAATTATTTTCTCCCTACGTCCGTCCGTCTTCTTATGGATTACACTCATCGCATCTCTACTGCTATCTCCGTCCGCGTATTGTTACTTATATATTAACAATTTGTCCAAAAAGTAACTCTGAACTATAAGTGTTCTATTAATACAACAAAGGGAAAAACCAACAAAGTTTTCAGTTGGGAAAAACATATTCTTCAATAGCTGCAATTTAAAAATCACTCTCATTTATGACGAACGAAATTAATTTTCTGTGACTAAATTACGCGTTTCTCGCAACTGACTATTATTATGACAACTTTTGAAACGTTTGCAAATAACGAGTTCAAATACGACAAACGAAGTTTGTTTGTGGCAAACTGGCGATACACGTTGGTTTTTTTTTGCATGTGGGTAAATTGATCTAATATTTTGGCAGTCAATTTCGTTCGTTGCCACACCGTTTTTACTGCCCACAAATCAATAAAAAGGCTGAATTTCAGAAGGTTTTTTCCTATTATTCAGTTCACTATATTATTAAATTTAACTTTTCGGAGTTGTTTGTTCGAACTTATAAGTAGAAATATACATACATTGATTTATTCCTAAATTCATTCATTTCTTCAGTCATACGTTCATTTCATGAGTATTGTATATTTTTACTTTTGCGAGGCACGGCAACGCTTGGCCGCGCATAGTTGGTAATATAGTAAAAATAAAATGAAAAAATATATAAAAATAACAATAATAATTCGATTCAATGAAAACGAAATTTTTTTTGTTGAAATTAACGTTATTTTAAACGTTTGTTTGAGCAAAAAAACGAAAAAAGTTTGCTTCAAAGCTTTTATTTTCATAAATTAATAAATATATTGATGATAATAAAACAAGTTAGAAAAAATGGAAATGATAAGATTTCTAATGTTATAATACTTATAAATAACTTTTAAAATTTGACCAAGAAATTAATGGGAAAAGTTATTTAAAATTATTTTTTACTTTGTAGTGATTTTGAAGTCGGGTTTTTTTGTTAAAAAGTTTATATTTCTTCCTTTTTAGAGAATATAAAAAATTTCATGTAAAAGTATTCTTTAGGAACATTTCAAACATGAAAATTTGTTCTTAAAAAAATTTGTTTTATTAATTCCTGAAAGTTTGTTGGGTATTTTCCATTTCTGTCTCTTTACAATTTTTATTAACGTGCCACGCCATTTTTCTAATCTCGCCCACTTTATTGATCGTACTTTGTAATGATTCTATCTAGCCCTGTGCCAAATTTCAGTTTCAAAGTATCAAATTTAACCGATTTATAATACTTTCCTTATGTACAATACTTGTGCCACACCTTATGTATAATACCGCCCATTTTTGTAATGATTCTATCTACCCACCTACCTGCATACAAAATATTAGTACGCTAATTTCAATATTAACTGAGATATAGAATTTTTATAATATTGCCACACCCCTTTGTTGAATAACGCCTACTTTTTTGACCGTAAGTTGTAGTAATTCTGCTTACCCCAGTATTTGTACAGTAAATTTCAGTACCCTAGTGTCAATATTATTCGATAAACAGTGTTTTTCTAATATTGCCACACCCCATTGGCGAATAACACCTATTTTCTTGACCGTAATTTTTAATAGCTCTGCCTTCCCATGCACTAAATTTCAGTACTCTAGTGTCAACATTATTCGATATACAGTATGTTTTTAATATTGCCACAACCCTTTGTCAAATAACGCCCACTTCATAGACAGTAATTTGTAATAATTGTGCCTACCCTTGCATTTTTACTGTAAATTTCAGTACTCTAGTGTCAGTATTAACTGAAATATAGTGTTTTAATATCGCCCACTTTTCTTAAAAAGGACCTTCGCGTTAATAGTATCTATCTGTTGACAAAAAATTAGGAAAATTGGGAAAGTGCTTTAGGAGTCATCGATGTACATACATTACAAAAAAAAACGGATTAACCAACGAATTTGAGAACCTCCTCCTTTTTGAAGTCGGTTAAAAATAATTTTTTTTGTACCCAAAATACCTTCCGGAAAACAAAAACATCCTGCTGAATTTACTTAAATTTCAAAATGATGATAAAAAAATCGTTTTTAAGAGCTTCTTTAACTTTTGAGATACCCAAGTAGTGACTTTTTCCCTCGAGACAATTCGATCCGGCTTACTGGGTAGTATCCGCTATTTTTTAAATGGCGTAATGTCTGTTCCATCTTTTGAAAAACTTTCTTATTGTACTTTTTTTCATTTTTTAGATAAACAAACTATAAAAAATAAAAGTTTGAGGATAAAAAAACTGCACCTTGAATAACATATCTGCACCAGTTCTTGTACCGCTCTGGGTTCAGCGATTTGTCATCGCTTCACTCCGGGAAAAAATCGTAAAACCAAAGAAAATACACTTTGCCACAAAGACTTTTATTGGTTAGATTGTGCCCAAAGATAAAACATCCTTACGGCAAAGGCACAAAGATTGTTAAATTCCCATGAAAAATATACTTTATATCAAAGACTTAAATTCTTGTGACAAAGATGTACGTCTTTAAAAAAGGCGATTTCCATAATATTTACTATCTTTGTATGTCCGCCTTTTTTTTCTATTAATCACCCCTTCTCCACTCTCCTTCCCACCCCCTCCCCCTTCCCCTTGACCCTTAACCTATTCGATTTATTCTAGTGCTAATTACAACTCATACATATTAAAACATCCATTGCCTTATATAGTACATATTGCCCACAAAGTAACTGCGAACTATAAGCGTGTGTATTTTTAAGAAAAATATGTTTTTGTAGAAAAAATTCTTTAAAGTTATAGACTTTGTCTTTGAAACAACGATGCTTAGCTTCAAGAAAACAAAGAAAATTTGTTGATTTTGCGTACTTTTTTCTTTGTTAACAAAGAATTAAATCGTTATAGTAAATAATTTATCTTTACGGCAAATATTTTTTGATTGATTTAGCTTCGAAGAACTTCAGTCTTTTGTTTCAAAGATGCAGCAGGTGCTTAGTTAAAAAATATATCATTAGTGCAACGATCTTTTCTTTGTAGCAAAGATATTTTGATTACAGTCTTTTAACAACTTTTTCTCTTTGATTTTAAGGCGTTCAATTTTCTCAGTGTTGTAATAAAGTTTAATTCTTAAGTTCTTGTAAGAGGCTTACGGAAGGCATACTTTTCCGTTAATTATGTTCTTCTTTATTTCTATGCCATGCAATCAATCCAAATAATTAAATATGTACTCTGCATTCTTAAAGTTATTATTGGAACTATGTGTGGGATCAATTTTTACTAAATTATTTTCAAAAAGTCGGAAACGTTTCCAAATTGTATTGTGTGTAATCTACGCTTCACTTGCATTTGCATTCTTCGGGTTGATACACTACTTAAAGTAACTTACATTCATTTTTTAAAAGCTATCTAAGGAATTATAGAAACGATCTATTTTTGTAGCTATTAGTGATGGGTCATAAACTGAAATAATTGAAATAATTGAAAACACAAAAAGAAAACAAAATATTTAAAATGGGTTTCAAACGCAAATAATGCATAACATGAAGAAGTAAAAATTTTTGGATTGACTTTGCGGGAAAACATCTATATTTTATACAAGGGGGTGTGGGTGTGTGGGTAGGAGTACGTGTGTGTGTGTGTGTGTGTGATAGTATTTGCTTGGATTTGTGTTTCTGTGTTCATTTAACACCTACCTCTCACTATCGGGGGTTTCGCGCGGATCGAGTCGAGGATCGACCACCGAACGTGCATCATGATGATCGGCAGTCTCATAGATGCCCTCGTCATCTTGATGCAGATGTGTATGCGACGAATGATGCGATGAGTGCGGACCATGCGAGGCATGACCGTGCGAGTGCGAGTGATGCGTATGATGGCCGAAAGCATGAGGTGAATGTGACTGATGCGATGGATGTGGTTGTTGTTGTTGTTGTTGCTGTCTACTTGCTGCTGTTGGATGCCTGTACCTTCCATAGACGAAGCGTGACTCCTCATCAGGACGCTGTCGACAACGACTGCTGTAAGACGGATGAATAGTTGCGGTTTTCTGTGATTGTGCTAATTGTTGATTTGAGCTAGAGTGTGTGAAAGAGAGAGAGAAAGAGACAAAATTAGTTTTTGGCCGAAGCTTGTTAATCGGCATATATTTAAGCAGGATGTAGCAGGTGCCTATTTGAGGAATTTTGTTACTTATTTACTTGAGCACCCATATTATTTAGTAGTGTTCTTCCAACGCGCTACTTGGTCGCTTTGAACCAACCTTTTTTTTCTCTAATATCACACAAGGTATTCCAGTCTATAGCCTGTAAGAACATTCAAAGAAAATACAAAGAAAAAAAACTCTTAAATTCAATAAGGAAAATAACTTGAAATATGCGTGTGTGTTGGTGTTAGACAAATAATGCTCTCAATGTATTTCAAAGCAGGTTGCAGGAGCTCGCAAACTAGGCGGTTCTAATTTAAGTTAAGTTTTCGACATCAAAACTGAAGCATTTCTATGTTTATAATTATTATATATGTAGTTATATATATATGTATGTGTATCCTAAATAGGCACCTAGCAGCACCACCAACTGCCGCAATTCAGCGCGCGGCGCTACTAACCCTTGCGAGGATTCACTACAAGCTGCGGAACTATCTACTCTATAATGACGATCGGCTTCCGTTTCCGACATTCGAATGTCTTCGGAACCACTGGGACTCATATGCCTAGAAGAGTGATGCTCTAACTGTCGTATTAGATCCTCCAAGTTACGTATGCGCAACGGCCCGGTCGATGGAGCGTCATCGTCATCGAGCTGCTGCTGTTGCTGCTGCAGCTGCAACTGCTGCTGCGATGGTGGCTGATGCAGCTGATGTTGCGAGCGATGATGATGCAGTATGGTGCCGCCGTGACTCATCATCCCACCACCACCCTCAACCAGCACCGTATGCGACTGCGTTGGATCGCATATATTTTCGCGTGAGCTCGACTTTGAGCCGCTTGCGCGTTTATACGGTTCGGCAGCATAGCCGAGCTGTGCCGAAGTGCAATCTTGCAGTGTCTTGCGCAGCATTTCCTCGCTGAGACTGCCGCTGCCGACAGGCGTATTGCCAGTGCCGGTACCACGATGTGAGGCAGCATTGCGCAGCGCCTCCAGGATATCTTCGTGGTAGCCGTTAAGCGATTTGAGTGTGCGTTCAACCTCGGAGACGGCGGCGCCGCTTGTGGTGGCGAGCGTGCCGTCTTGTTGCGAGATCAATTCTAGATTATCCGATTGGCCATCGTCGGCCCATTTGTCTTTCATCTGATCGCCCAACACTAGCCCATAGCCGTGCTTCTTAAGGATGCCCTTCTCTGTAGGCGTTGGTTTTGGTGTGTGCGTTCGGGGGGAGAGAGAGGAAGAGAGATAAGTTTAGTTATAGAAAAAGGGAAGAAAAATAATTTGTTATTTTTTGTTTTTGTTTCGACGCGTTGACGTTCATTATTGATTGAGTGCGTGTGCATCACGTGCTGTCGTGCGTGCAGTTTTGTTTAAGAAAAGAAAACTAAAAAGCGTTCAAGAGAAACGGGCAAATCACGACCTGAAAAACTCGTAGAAAACTTGTTGAATCCTATGGAACAATATTTGTTAAATCACTAGTGGAGGGATTAAGCTGCTAAATATGTATGTATGCATGTGGTGAGAATGTGACAATGAGCATAAATAAAAATATGAGCTAAAAAAAAAACTTACAGACGTTTTCGAATAATAAGAACATTCAAGGCGAAACCTTGTCATATAACAAAAAAAAAAAAAAAAACAACAAAAATCACAAAAAAAATCATTCTCTTAAGATGTTTCACAAAATCTCTTTTTATCGTGATAAGTGCACAGAAGAAGACCAAAATACATAAGTATTATGTTAGTATGAAGCCGACATGATCCAATGGCTTCAGACCACGAATATTCATGACATCTGGAATTTGCAGAAAAAGGATTCAAAGTAAAAAAATTGCTCCTCAATGATATTCTATTTAAAGCGACGAAACTTAGTTGTACCAACGCGTTTTTATCTTATACACAGATTTTGATTGAGATTTTGATTTTGATTTTGATTTTGATTTTGATTTTGATTTTGATTTTGATTTTGGTTTTGATTTTGATTTCGATTTCGATTTCGACTTCGATTTCGATTTCGACTTCGATTTCGATTTCGATTTCGATTTCGATTTTGATTTTGATTTTGATTTTGATTTTGATTTTGATTTTGATTTTGATTTTGATTTTGATTTTGATTTTGATTTTGATTTTGATTTTGATTTTGATTTTGATTTTGATTTTGATTTTGATTTTGATTTTGATTTTGATTTTGATTTTGATTTTGATTTTGATTTTGATTTTGATTTTGATTTTGATTTTGATTTTGATTTTGATTTTGATTTTGAGTTTGATTTTGATTTTGATTTTAAGTTTGATTTTGATTTTGATTCTGATTTTGATTTGGATTCTGATTTTGATTTTGATTTTGATTTTGATTTTGATTTTGATTTTGAGTTTGATTTTGATTTTGATTTTGATTTTGATTTTGATTTTGATTTTGATTTTGATTTTGATTTTGATTTTGGTTTTGATTTTTGATTATATTTTAAGTTAATTGTTTTTTTTTAATTTAATTTTAATTTTTTTTTTGTTGTGATTGTTATTTTATTTTTAATATCTTACTTGTTGTGTTTTTTTCGTTATGTCCGTATTTTTATTTAAATTGTAATTTATTGTTTGACTTTATTATTTTTGTATATTATAATTTTTTTATTTCTACTCTTTATTTAATTCTTGTTTCTTTTGTTTTTTTATGTTTTTTAAGGGGGCATATAGGTCACAAATTAAAAAAAAATTTGTTCGGGAATTTTTTTCATAGAAGGAAAAACATATCGTTTTCTAAATTTTCACATATATTTACTTACATTTAAAGAATACAAAAAATTTTATTTCAGAATTTTTGCAGCGGTTTTTGACGTTATTTGATTTAAAAAAAAAATGCCAAAAAAATGACGGTGTGCAGGATATCACCAGTCTGGAACATCTGAACGAAAAAAAACCAAATTAATCCTGGTTTAAGTGGCTATCGCCTGAACTAGGATATTTTTTACCCGCCGAAAAAAAAAGAAAATGTCGGCCATTTGAAAAAAATCGATGTTCGAGGGTACAAAATCGGTTGCCATATATCCGATTTTTTAATGATATATATTTTCCTTTTATGAAAAAAATATTCCCGAGAAAAAATTTAAAATTTTGTAAATTTGTAACCTATATGCCCCCTTAATTATATTTATATATTATAATTTTACTAATATTTTATTATATATTATTTCAATTTTATTTTTAATTCTATTTTCATTAGATATTATTTTTATTTTTTTTTGTTTTTACTTTTATTTTTGTTTGTATTTTTATTCACTTTTTATTTTTATTTTTATTACTGTTTTTATTTATATTATTGTTTTTATTTTTATTTCCATTTATATTTTTATTTATAATTTTATTTTTAATTTTATTTTAGGTTTTATTTTAATTTTTATTTTATTTTTATCTTATTTTTATTTTTATTTTTGTTTATATTGTAACGAAGTTACATATTTTATACTAATAATTATACTTATATAATCATAATCACATATACATATATCTTGAACATACCATTTCTCACTCAAAATCAATTACAATTCTCACACTTAGCAAAACACTCAATTCTCGTCGCTCCAAATTACACCAATACAAATAAATTTATTCACCACCGCATGTCAGCATTTTCATACCACTGCACGATTCGCGCTCATCACACTAACATAACCAACACAAACTCACTTCCCACTGCATGCTCTCACTGATCGTCGCTCTCATCAGACTAACACAAAACCACTCACTAAGGCCCTACTCCACACAGACTCATTAAAACACCTGGCTATCTCTCGCTCTCAAGAAACAACTACACTCATCATCGCTCTCATCAAACCAACACAAAACCACTCACCAAGGCCCTACTCCACACAGACTCATTAAAACACCTGGCTATCTCTCGCTCTCAAGAAACAACTACACTCAAACGTCGATACACTACTCACACTTCTTCGCACACATATTTCAAACTACACTTACACACAAACAACACAACTACACAACTGATGGGGAAGAGAAATGCTCTAAAACTACGACTAAGCTGGGATTAACACAAACAATGCTCTAAAACTACGACTAAGCTGGGATCAACACAAACAAGACTTCAGTTGGCTATGAGCTGTCGTCGTGTGCGGACAGCTGCCACAGGTATGCAACAGCCTTGGTTGCAGCCGTGCACACAATGGCATGTGACCAACTCCCACCTCTACAGGTCGCAGAGGGTCGATCTAAGGTACCAATCGGCCCAGGTGATCTGATAGTAGTGGTAGGGTAGAGGGTATCTACTGGTTAGGAACTGCCATAGATCCCAGACCCTCACTAACACCACTAACCCTCCTAAACAAAACCACAACGAGCCCTATAAAAGGATGGGGTTCTGATCAAAAAGACTGTCTTTTCGTTTGTCTTCTACAGTGGAGTTCTGGTCTGGCGAAAACCTACAATTTACAAATTACCATAAAAATAGAAAAATAATTGAATAAATAAACTTAAATACAAACTTTAGGAAAGTATATTTTGTGTTTTTTTTATAAATTAGAAAATCTAAAATCCTGGACGCCGCTGACCAGCCCCGGCTAACGATATCATAAATGGCGCCCGAGCAGGGACTAAATGTTTTTCAAATCGTATAATACTGATTCCCAAATAACTATCTATTAATAGAGATTCAACAACATGAGCCGTACTTTTATTAGTTTTCTGAACAAGGAAGAATTGATCTCTGTCCTTCTGGAATTTGGACTCAATGGAGGCGGAACTGTGGATGAGATGAGAGGCAAACTGAGGACATATCTCAACGATGACCAAATGCCAGCGGAACATCGGTTGATTGTGGATAACCTAAGGAAGAAATTTGAACCAGCATCAGGTGAGAAAGAACTGAAAATTCCACCACAACATTCGCGTCTGCTTTCAACCTCACCCATAAGAAACAACGATGTGGTGTTAGATCAGGCAACAACTTGTGATCAGGTTCGTAAATGGGGTCTTAAATTTGATGGTGGAAAAGATCCGCTGAGTTTTCTGGAGAGAATCGAAGAACTAGCAACCTGTTATGAAATTCCACGAAATTCTTTACTGAATACTATGCCCGAACTGCTGCGTTCTGATGCCCTATCCTGGTACCGCAATAACAGGAGTGACTGGTCAACCTATAATGATTTTGTCGAAGACTTTAAATTATTTTTCTTGCCTGTACGTTTTTTTGAAAATTTAGAGGATGATGTAAGAAAACGTGTACAACATCCCCGGGAGAAATTCGTCACTTTCGTCACTTGTCTACAATCAATGATGCGTTGGACCAACATGACCAAAACACAACAACTCGATCGGATATATCTGAACTGTCGAGCTGAATACAAAATGTATATCAAGAGACGTTCTTTTGTGGGGTTACGAGACCTTATAGAACTGGCTCAGGAGTTCGAAAGCATACGTCTGGAAGAGTTTACTCAACGAAAAGTTACTAACCGCGTGCAAACAGCAGTAGCCAATCTTCCAACACGAGGTTGCTGCTTCCGTTGTGGCGAAACTGGCCATGATAGAGCAGGATGTACTAGACCGCAAGTACTTTTTTGCTGGGATTGCGGAAAACGTGGGGTAAAAACTATCGAGTGCTGCCGAAATAAGCCGGAAAACGACACAAGAGATCCTTTAGGAGACGAAGGTACGGAGGATCTCTAAAACCATACCCCTTCACAATTCAAACAACTTTCGATAATGACCTACGCTTAACGACATGGATTACGATTAGACAACGAAAACATACTGCAATTGTTGACACTGGAGCTACGCATTCTTGTATGCTACTTAAGTTTGTTAGAGACCAAAATATTCCGATGGGTGAGTCAAAGATTAAATTTCTTAAATTGGCAGATACCACAAACATACGAGTCGAAGGTTCTGTTGAGGTTTGGATGGTTTTAGATGGAGTCGTTTTCCATCATACGTTTCTGGTTTTGGAGCGCAGTCTGGATCCAATAATACTGGGAATTAATTTTTTTCGACAAACTGGCTGTTCTCTGCATATGATGGCAACCACTACAAATACTGTACGCGAGAAGGAACCAAGTGCTGTAGTCAATTCTGGTACAGTTGCCGCGATAGAGCCCAACCCCGTGGACACAACGGAGGCTGATGACGAGCGGATACGAATATTTCTTAACGAGCAACTGCAGCGCTTCCGGTATATCAAAGGTAATTGTAATTTAACGGAACATGTCATAACTATGAAACATCAGCGACCGCTTAAACAGCGGTATTTTCCACGCAACCCCGCCATGCAAGCTGTGATAAATAACGAAATCAACGAACTGCTTAAAGATAATCGCATCGAACCATCTAAAAGCCCTTACAGTTCACCCATTGTTTTGGTTCACAAAAAGAATGACGAGTGGCGTCTTTGCGTTGATTTTAGACAATTAAATGAACACTCTATTCGCGATGCGTATCCTTTACCCCAAATAAACGCAATCTTGGAAAAGTTACGTAATGGGAAATATTTCAGCACGATAGACTTACGTCAAGGATACTGGCAGATACCTATGGCAGCCGATAGCAAGCAATATACAGCCTTTACCGTTCCTGGCCGAGGACTTTTTCAGTGGAAAGTAATGCCATTTGGCTTACATTCCGCACCAGCAACCTTCCAACGAGCACTAGATAGCGTTATTGGACCCGAGATCGAAGCTTTTGCATTTGCATACTTCGATGATATTGTGGTCATGGGTCGTACGCTTGAAGAACATCTCTCTAACCTGCGAATCGTGTTCGATCGACTTATTCAAGCCAGGCTACGAATCAACCCTGATAAGTGTTCTTTTGTGCAGAAAGAAATACGCTACCTTGGTCATACTGTTAGCGAAAAGGGCGTACACACCGACCCAGAGAAGGTGTGCGCAATTATTTCAATACCACCACCCACGACTCTTACTCAACTTAGATCATTCTTGAACACAGCCTCTTGGTATAGACGTTTTATTCCGGATTTCTCGACACTGGTGAGTCCATTAAATAAACTTCTACAGAAAAACAGGAAATGGCACTGGGGAAAAGAACAGGAAGATACTTTCAACATAGTGAAAACTAAGCTAGCGGAAGCCCCAGTACTGACATGCCCAGATTTCGAGCGTACTTTTATTTTACAGACCGATGCTAGTGATGTAGGCCTGGGTGTCGTTCTGCTGCAAGAATTCGATGAAGGAGAAAAGGTTATAGCATATGCAAGCCGCACGTTATCCGCCCCAGAAAGGAACTATACGGTAACTGAGAAAGAATGTTTGGCCATAGTCTGGGGCATCAGAAAGATGAGACATTATATCGAAGGATATCATTTTGTTATCGTCACTGATCACCAATCGCTAAAATGGCTCAACTCCATTGAAACGCCGTCAGGAAGAATTGCACGCTGGGCGTTAGAGTTGATGCAGTATGACTATGAAATAAGGTACCGCCAAGGTAAATATAATGTCATTGCTGATTCTCTTTCCAGATCGCCGCTTCCCAACACTGAAAATGTTGGAACATTAAAAATCATAAGGCCGCAGAGTAAGGTAGAAGACAAATGGTACGTTGACAAAATGGAGACTGTTCGCAACAACCCAGAAAAATTACCGGACTATCAAATCGATAACAACAACAATTTGAGGAGGCATATATACGATTCATCGATGTACAACGACATTGATCCGGTTCCCTGGAAGCTTGTTGTACCCAAGTCAAATCGGAGTCAAGTTCTAATGGAATGTCATGATGAGGTCACCGCTGGACATCTGGGCATCGCCAAAACTACAGCCAGGGTCACCAAACTGTATTACTGGCCCGGAATTCATCGTGATATAGTACAGTACGTCCGAAACTGCAAAAGTTGCCAGAAATTTAAAGCACTCCAGCAAAAACCCGCCGGAAAAATGCATACGATGCCTGTTTCCGAACCTTGGAATACGGTTTGTGCTGATTTCGTTGGCCCTCTTCCACGATCAATCCATGGAAACAATACTCTGATTGTGTTCCATGACAAATTTAGTAAGTGGTCCGAGTTCGTTGCCACAAGAAGTGCAACAACAAAAACTTTCATTAAGGCGTTTAGAGAACGAA
The DNA here is from genome assembly GCA_943735915.1 of Pherbina coryleti. NCBI lineage: Eukaryota > Metazoa > Arthropoda > Insecta > Diptera > Sciomyzidae > Pherbina > Pherbina coryleti. The sequence goes on along the minus strand of OX030951.1, from coordinate 48,544,077 downwards.
TACTGGCTCGGTTTGGGGTACCTCGAGTTCTTCTTACTGACAATGGCACACAATTTTGTAGTCGGGAATGCAAGAAATATTTCACGGGTATAGGAGTAAAACAACGTTTTACTGCACCGTATTCTCCCCAGGGAAATCCCACCGAGAGAATGAATAGGACGATAAAAACAATGATCGCCCAATACAGTGACAAAAACCACAGGAAATGGGATGAGTACTTGCCGGAACTAACGTTAGCAGTAAATTCTAGCAAGCAAAGCTCAACGGGTTTCAGTTCAACGTATCTCACACAAGGTCGAGAACCACGACTTCCAAACTCACTCTTCACTGAAAAGTCAGCAGATTTATCGGTAAGCCAGTATTACAGCCCAGACGATAAAGCGCATCAATTGCAACAAATTTTTGAATTAGTAAAACAAAATCTTCAAGCTGCATCGGCTCAACAGGCCAAATCATATAACTTAAGACATCGATCGTGGACTCCAAAAAAGGGAGACCTTGTATTGGTGAGAACACATCATTTATCCAAGGCAGTGGACCATTTTGCTGCCAAATTGGCACCGAAGTTTGAAGGTCCCTTTATTATCATTGACTTTATTTCTCCAGTCATCGTTCGTTTAAAAGAACAGGCCACTGGAAAGCAGAAAGGCACTGCACACCTTAAGGATCTTAAACCATATTCCACTTAACATCTATTTTTTTTTTAATAAAAGTTTATTTTCCTTCATCTTCGTAGGGACATCAGAATGACCGACGAGCAAAAATGGCAAATTAGTTCCTCAAAATTCCTGGAGGCCATGAATCGCGAAAAACAAAAGAGAAAGTTGGCTATAGAAATTCCTATACAACCTAAACAACCGAAAGTTCAAGTGACTTCGATAAGATATGATTTGCCGAAACTAAACTTAGGAGACTTGGTACAGTTGAAGAAGGTACCACAGGAAGAAACTCGTAAGTCACCCACCGAAAATGCTTTACCACCCCGTGATATTCTGGCACAGTTAGTGGAAGACCTAGAAATTGCGGTTGAGACCCAATCATATTTGCCAAATGAGATTGTCAAAGAAGTTTTGTCAAATATTAAGGAAACCAAAACAGCAACACGTCTTCGATATAAGGTCCACACTGCATTTGGGATGGCGCAGGTATATATTCGAAATTCGCTTGATGTATGGATAAATTTTGAAGGTGAGAAACTGGTATTTCCTAAGCCACGGAATGATGTGTCCACCGGAAAATAATAGTTCTTTTTTTTGGAAAACAAAGAGGGAGATGTAACGAAGTTACATATTTTATACTAATAATTATACTTATATAATCATAATCACATATACATATATCTTGAACATACCATTTCTCACTCAAAATCAATTACAATTCTCACACTTAGCAAAACACTCAATTCTCGTCGCTCCAAATTACACCAATACAAATAAATTTATTCACCACCGCATGTCAGCATTTTCATACCACTGCACGATTCGCGCTCATCACACTAACATAACCAACACAAACTCACTTCCCACTGCATGCTCTCACTGATCGTCGCTCTCATCAGACTAACACAAAACCACTCACTAAGGCCCTACTCCACACAGACTCATTAAAACACCTGGCTATCTCTCGCTCTCAAGAAACAACTACACTCATCATCGCTCTCATCAAACCAACACAAAACCACTCACCAAGGCCCTACTCCACACAGACTCATTAAAACACCTGGCTATCTCTCGCTCTCAAGAAACAACTACACTCAAACGTCGATACACTACTCACACTTCTTCGCACACATATTTCAAACTACACTTACACACAAACAACACAACTACACAACTGATGGGGAAGAGAAATGCTCTAAAACTACGACTAAGCTGGGATTAACACAAACAATGCTCTAAAACTACGACTAAGCTGGGATCAACACAAACAAGACTTCAGTTGGCTATGAGCTGTCGTCGTGTGCGGACAGCTGCCACAGGTATGCAACAGCCTTGGTTGCAGCCGTGCACACAATGGCATGTGACCAACTCCCACCTCTACAGGTCGCAGAGGGTCGATCTAAGGTACCAATCGGCCCAGGTGATCTGATAGTAGTGGTAGGGTAGAGGGTATCTACTGGTTAGGAACTGCCATAGATCCCAGACCCTCACTAACACCACTAACCCTCCTAAACAAAACCACAACGAGCCCTATAAAAGGATGGGGTTCTGATCAAAAAGACTGTCTTTTCGTTTGTCTTCTACAGTGGAGTTCTGGTCTGGCGAAAACCTACAATTTACAAATTACCATAAAAATAGAAAAATAATTGAATAAATAAACTTAAATACAAACTTTAGGAAAGTATATTTTGTGTTTTTTTTATAAATTAGAAAATCTAAAATCCTGGACGCCGCTGACCAGCCCCGGCTAACGATATCATAATATTTAATTATTATTTTATTTTTATTTGTATTTTTTATTTTCATTTACATATATTTTTATTTTAATTTTTATTATTTATCTCTATTTTTATTATTATTTTTATTTTTTATTTTGTTTTTATTTTTTTATTTTGGTTTTGTTTAAGTTTTTTAGTTTTCTTTTTTTTTTATTTTTAATTTTGCTTTTTGTTTTGTTTTTGCTTTTATGATCTTATCGCCATAAAAATGTCCAGGTCAACATGGTTCAATTATATACATAGGGGTTCCTTTTGGAGCCTCATCACTCCATTAATTGTTCTTTTATTTTGATTATGCAGCCAATATCCTCATCTTTAATGTCGTTCCATATATGTTGTTCTATACCCTCTTTCTTATGGTCGTTTTTGCATTATTGTTTCATTTTTAGTGCATAAGTCAAACATAAACATAAATATAACCGTAAGTGGTTGGCTCCGTGGTGGCAGGCACCAAAATGTTTGACTTCACTTTTGTTATGAGGTGTAAGACTTAATCATTTGCTGTCATAAAATAAAATTTTCTCTAGTTACTTCACTAAGTGTATGATTTCTATGCACAAATATTGCATTTTCCTTGCATATTCCGCAGCATCCAAGACTTGATGACATCATAATTAAATTTCTATTTTTTTTTTTTATCGAAATGCTCCTTTTTTTCGTTTAATGTAATTTACCGAAGTGCCAATGCACAGTGCGTTATAGTTCCATGGAACACCGTTGCATGATTATTATATTTTCGTTCTTCTAGCGGGTCTCTCCGCGGCCTTATGACGTCATTAATTTTTTGTCTATTTGTGTCGTGAGGGTTAGGAACTAGTATTTACTGGCGTATACATTTTTTTACAGTAGCAACTCTACTCATCGATAAATAATTCCATGTAACAAGTGTTAAGCAGCTTTCTCCACTTCCCGATGATGTCATTAAGTTTTATTTTTATTTTTATTTTTGTGATCAGGTCAAACAATAAACCTTTACTGTCGTATCATAATATTTTTTTTTAACTCCTCAGGAGTTACAATTCCATACAAAAACCGATATATTTAGGAAACATACTTTTTTAAATTTTTTGGAAACCTTCGAGATGAGACGTTACGTCGTCAAGTCAAAAAAGCCAATCACCAATATGTAGTTTTTCATCCTTTTATTTACTCTTTCAGCTTTTTCATAGAACACAGCTGTATTTCGTTCAAAATACAATGTTTGTTTATTCGGATGTAAATAAAGTGATTTTTGTAATTTTTGTTCAGAAAATCAGCAGAATAATTATTGAAAATTAACTAAAAATAACCCACGATGTGCTATGTCTACACAGAGAGTTTTGTTTGACTTCAACTGAAGCTGTTCACACTGAGATGCGTCGGCAGAATTGAGTTTATTGTGACATTTCTTTGTTTACTTATGTCTTCTCATATTTTTTATACCTCCACCACTGTGACATTAATTCCACTTGAGGACAAGGCTGCTGCAATCTCTGCGTAAACATGCGAGCTCCTTGCTCTTTGCAAATCTAAACATTTATCGGCCCATACTGATATGGAAACCTCATCTTCTACTCCTTGCCAAGTTATTTTTTTCGTTTTTTCGTTCATTTTTTGCAAATAGTAAATTGCAAAATTCTAGAAACAGCTGTTTGTGGCATTGCTCAGCACAAAATCGTTCAATTCTCTGAACATTGAACATTGTCATCTAAAAAGTTGCATCTGAACGTACATTTTCATATGAACATTAGCATACTTTTAGGCATTTCTCATATTGAGTTTTAATAAACTCAGAATACAAATTGAGTTAAGTTGAGTTTCATACTGGATAACTGGGAACACATACTGGAAACTCAAGAATTTATTTATTTTGAGTTCAATGGCAAAACTCAACTTTGTACTGGAAACTCAAATTAAACTTTATGTATCATTGGTCCACTAATCATACTTAGGCAGAATTTTGTGTGTCCTTTTTATTGCGAGTATTTCACCAAAACAACTTTGTTTTTTATGTTTCTGAGCAGCTATTTTTTATATAACGCAACAATATTGAATGTGTGGAAAATAAGGACTCATTTGGTCACATCTAAACTAATTTCTTAATCTCTTATAAACATAATTATTCAATAAAACTGTATTAATAAACATAATTGAAATGATAAATCCTCTAAATTTAAATGACAATTTCAATTTTCAATTTTGTTGTTCTTATTATTTCGAATACGTCTGTAATTTTTGTTACTATTGTTGCTTTTGCTTTTGTTGTAGTTGTTGTTTTTGTTGTTGTTGTCATTATTGAGCAGCTACTTAACTGTTCAAGCACACTCTTGCAAGTTTATAAACATAAATATTGACTAGTTCAATACATATACAGTAACGGATACAGATACAGCTATAAATACTGTTGGGCAACACAAACAAACAAACATGAGTGTAGTATGTGTATGGCTGAGTTATGTTTCGGTGTGTGTGTGTATGTGCTTGTGTTTGTGTTTGTGTCTGAGTGTGCATCTAAAGTGTTTTCGCACTGCTAGCTAAACATGTTGTTAACAATGAATGAACGCCAACAAGTATGCAACTATTTTTTAGTAATACAAATAAAATTAATGAGCGATAGAACATAGAGATACGTAAAATCTAACTAAATAGCATGGTTTGGCAAAATGTACCTAAGTGCGCTTGATCCTCATCGACAGAACCGCCGGAGCCAGTTAGACGTCGCACGTGCACCGTTTTGTCTCTGTGGGTGTTAGAGAAATGTGTAAGCATGTGCAGTTTATTTTAGCGATAATGTCACACTCACCTGAAACCGGCCTGATTGGCATACATTAACTTATTGGAACCATCCAAGGACGCCTCATCTCCTGCTGCATGATGATTAGCTGCATTGCCTGCACTGCCATAAGCCTTGGCAATTGGCTTCTTCGAGTAGGGTGGATCGTATTTAAGAGTGGTCGTCTTACGCCTGTTCGACATCGTGTGTTGGCATGAATTGGTTTTTTAGGGGGCGTGTTTATATTTTTAATTTTTCATAATTGTGATTTGATATTTTTATACATATTGTGTTGAAGGTGGTTTATATCACATATTATTTGCAAGGATATTTTTTTTTGTTTTGTTTTTCGTGATTCATTTGTTAGTTTTGATTATTGAGCATTTTATATATATATATATATTATTTATTTATTCATGATGGCGTGGTGGATGGTGAATGTTGTCGAAGTTTTGTTTGGATAGATATTTTTTCGATTTGGTATTTTTATATTTTGATTTTGTTTTTGTATGAAATTTGAATAAAAAAATACGTTTTTGTTTAGTTTTTCAATCAATAGCATGTAAAGGATTTTTTTTTGTTTTTTTTTTTTTATTTCAGTGCATAGAAATCAAAATAAATTGTTTAAATCAGTTATATATGTATGTATGAGTGAATGAATGAAGCGATTTGAGTGTGAGTGAGTTTGACAGATGAAAGAAGAATGTGTGTGTGTGTGTGTGGTTTAGTTTATTTTTTATATTATTTGTTGTGTTTATTCCGCTTTACAATTGTACAATTGAAGTCACATTTACAATAAAAAAAATTTTTTTCAGTGTAGCTTGCGCATTCAATGACGTTTTTAAAGCTGTTGTATTAGTAGTAGTTTTTTTTTTTTTGGATGCAATGCAGTTGAAAGTGAAGCACACAGACACATATATATGTATAGATATATTTATAGTAAAAATAAAAACTTACAAAATGGCAACACAAAAAATAAAATAATTTAGCATTATGTTTTAAGAAATAACTGTACAATTTGCATATGTAAAATATATAGAATAGCCCAATGTGTTAATGCAACAAAATGTAGCTGAACGGAAATCAATATAAGAAAGAAATTTTAATAAAATCATAAAGAATTTCAGCAGAAATTATTGTAAAAAATAAAAAATTAAAAAAAAGATAATGTTAGGAGGAAAAAAGGTAAGGACGTAAGGACAAGTTTGTGCAGTTGAAAATAATGGTAGTATATTGGCTACTACCATGCTTTATTAAGCCTTAGTTGACCTGAAAAGATATACACATAAGTGAATATGAACACATATATTTGAAATAAGCAATTAGGACGCCAATAGTTCAATTTTAATACGAATAAATGGTAAGACAACCCTGCCAAAGCCTCATCTTTAAGTAGTGCTTTAAGTATATAAGTTAAGTTTATTGTAAGGATTGTGCTTTGCAAGATGTCATAGTGTTCATCAGTCTTCTATTATCACTATTCCAATAGCACATATAAAGTATGTTTAGACTGGGGTTCAAACCAGATTGGCTTGATCAAGATTTGACTGTATCTTGAAAACAGCACTGAATTTTTTACATCAGAATTAAATTACAATATTTTTTTTTTTTTTTTATTTTCGCGTAGGATTCATTGTATCCAGAGAACGCAAATAAACAAAAACGAATCGTTCTATTTTGTTACGTTCCGATCTTTTAAGCGAACGAAACAAAACCGATTCAAACAACAAAGGAACGATTGGGAGTCTGTTTTGTTTTTCGTTTTTTGTTACTAGCGAAACCGTAAACAAAACAAAATGATTGAGCGATGAAGAGACACAAACGAAACCGAAACAACGATTCGTTAAAAGAAATTTTTATAATGTTGTGTTTTTATTCCCTACACCTGAACAGGGGAGCTTTAGGGAAGGCCTGGAGAGGGTTAATATGTATCACCGACCCCCATTACTTTTGCAAAAGGAACATTTTTGCCTTTGACACCTATTCTCTCCGACCACTCCTTAGGGAGGCTCCGATACAAATTTTATGATTTTTGTACATTTTTTCCATACACCTGAACAGATGGCCTTTAAGGGAGTACCGTTGAAGATTAATGTATATGACCGACCCCCATTGCTTTTGCAAAAGGAACATTTTTGCCTTTGACACCTATTCTCTCCGACCACTCCTTAGGGGGTCTCCCATACACATTTTATTATTTTTGTACATTTTTTCCATACACCTGAACAGATGGCCTTTAAGGAAAGCCGGAGAGGGTTAATATGTATGACCGACAGGTCAAAAGCAAAGCATCACTCGCATGCTGACTCTTTCCATGGAGTTTGAGTTCAATGCCTTTTGCATACCAGTGATCATTAATGAAACGTTTGCTTTGGTTTCGTTTTCTATACTGACACGTTAGCAAAAATTATAAAAATTACGTTAGTTCTCTCTTCCACTGAAAAGTTTCGTGTTTCGTTAGCCCTCACGAACGAAACGAATGAAAAATAACGTTTTTGTATCACCCTCTCAGAGATCGGTTCGGATATCGTTTCGTTTATTTGCGTTCTCTGATTGTATCACTACCTTCATGGAATGCTTTAGATCTGAAATGAAGATACAGCTCATCCCAGATAACCCCAGATTTTTTTATATGTACAAGTGTCCGCCTTTTCAGTCCTGAATTTTGAACTTGACGATGAGTTCACTTTAGATTTCCGACATCAGCAAGGTTTCTGGTTTAAAATTGAGGCATCAACAGTGTAAAATAACTTTGCCGTTGTTCTAATATCGCTTCTTGATTCAATGAAAATTTGCAAGCAGAAAATTGTTATTTTTAATCTTGAAGCGAAAAAGATTATACAAGTGAAATTTCTGAATTTGTTTGTTATCCTTTAAAAAAAAAAGGATAGGATCAGCAATTAAAACTCTGTTGTCTTGTCCAGAAACTTGAAAGCCTAAAATCTGCCGAAGGCCTTGAGTAATAAAACAAATTGTTAAGTGTTCTTTAGTATTTTTCTAGGTGAAGGTATGGTTTTATGATTTAGTGATTAAATAGAAGGTTTCGTGGTAACTTTCTCCACTTTGTGCTGTCCAATAGACAGTGTCTATACATTTACCTAGACGCCGTACGTTTTCGACTTCGGCGTCTCGAAGATGCATTGGTTTTCTAATTTTCTAATTTCTACTTTTAGGTTAACTAATTCAAAAAATTGTTGCTTATCAAACATTGTGTAGAAAATTGTACAAATTATCGCTTACAATCAGGAGTAGTCATTGGGTGCAGTAGCGAATGTTCCGGATTTTGCTCGATATTTGGGACGAGCAACCATAGATTGCAGACACGATGTCTAATCGTCGATTCCCTTTGCTTTTGGACCTACCGGAACTAAGTCGGAAATATACCTTATCTCTTAGAGCAGGGCTAGTTGAACCATCCGGCCCACCGTATGAATCTAAATTAGTCCACCGATGGGATATCTATGAGTTCCTACAGTTTTTTAAAATTATAATTGTTGAAGTAGTTTTGGTTTTGAATGGTTTCTATTTCTTGGACATCTCTATTGTGCCTGCAGAAGCCTGAATGTAGGTTTCATTATCTAGAAGTCATTGTGGTGATAGCACAATACATTGTAAGAACCCCTTCTAGAATACGAATTTAATTTTTACTCAATGATAGTGGATATTTAGTTCTTTATTGAAAATAGCACGGGCACCTCAACTAAACCATAAGGTTTTTATTTTATATCTAAACTAATGTAATAAATTAAAAGAGTTAAGGAATTATCTGTCTATAATTTTCTTGATTATCTCTATATGGATCATGACCGCCGTGAAGGCGGTACTTCTACCCAGTGGAAAGCTTTCTCTAGCCAATATATCAGCAATATCTTTACCTTGTAAGTCCCAATATCCCAGCAGATATTGACTTAGTCTTGGAAGAAAACAGTTCGAACAATAAAGATTTCCTATGGACGTTTACTAAAAGATTCGACTCCTAGTCTTCTCTTTTTGAGAAGGAGACGAATAGGATCTGGGGAAGAATGTTTTCGGTGTAATTTGATAAATAGTGACTAGGACATAGCCGTATTCTTTACGGCAATATTAACGGTTATTAAAGCGCGTTCATGACTGCAATGCCTGAAATTTTTTGGTTCCTCTAGTCGGAATGTCACGTTATCTTCCATGGTCTTCACGAACTTATTTAGGGAGAATAGGTTTTGCTCCAGGCCTGCTTGATGCATTTATTGCTTTTCTATCATTATTCTTTTGAGAGGCCGGACTCTATATTTAAGTGAATGTGTTGTGATAGCAAGTTTTTATTCAAACCAGGGAATAGAATGGGCGTAGTCATTCAGATTTAATGAATGACACTCGGTTTCATTTCCGAATCTTGTGCCGACATCTTGTATAGAAGGTGTTCTTGCTTAATGTGAGCTTTTTTATTCTTTCCTTTGTCTTATTTTACCAAATGAGCTTAGAGTCAGGCACTATTTTTTGTTTTATCCTTGATAAAAACAGTATTATAATTTACAAATTATAATTTTGAAAATATCGTCCTTAATCAGAGCATAGGGTGGCAAAAAATAGGATACTAGATACTCCGAACAATTTAGCTTCATTGGACAACTCCAAACTATTACCATTAACCCATTTCTGCCTAATTGGTATTCAAATACCTAAGAAGTATTGACACTTAAAAAAATCAAGCGCGGGCTAGATGCGGTATTTTTTTTTTTTATAATAAGGAGGAAGGATGGGCCTAAAGAAATAAAAATGAAACAGTTTAATTTTCTGTGGTTCACGTTCAGTTTTTTTACAGACGAAAATCGATATCTATTCCAACTCAGGTCAGGTTTTAATGGCTTAAGCTTTGAAGATCAAATTTTTTAGTAATTTTATTTCTATTATTCTTTTTATATTCGTATACCTTTTAAAATATAGTTTATTTAGTCAGACAGTAGAATGTACGCTCATATAAGAGAAAATAAGTCTAATTGACCTAAATACTGGAAATATGTATAACCTAGTTCCTATGAAATAATATGAGAAATATGCATGTTAAAGAATTAACATTAGAAAAGAATTTATATTTTGTAATCAATATGGTTTGAACTAAAAGCTTGGTGTTTGATCTAAACACTTCAACTATAACGGCTAAAAAAATTTCTTATTTCCAGACCGATTTATTATCTGGGAGTTTGTCGGGGGATCACATCTTATATAATTTACGCAAACTCAAAATTTGTCCGGCGTAAGGCTTTTCAAGTACAAGTTCAATTTTAATAAATTTAATATAGTTTGATAGGTTTAGACCTGGAGATGTGCAGACTGGACTTTTTATTTCTTAAAAATTTATATTTTTTAAGTTATATAGCATATTAAAGTTTGCATATAATTGTTGTTGTTATGTTGCTTTTTCTTTTCTTAATAGAGCAGCTGAGAACAACTCAGAGCAAAATTATTCGCTGCTCACATTTCGCTCTCTTCTGTTCAGTGTTGCCAGATTAGGGGAATTCCCACTAGATTTAGGGTTTTTTTTAACTGGTTTGAGGAATTTTAGGGGCAATAAATCTCTAGGGGTTTTTTTAGGGTGACTTCAAATTTTCTAGGGGTTTTTTTTAAAGGTATTTGGAAAATTTACCTTTGGAAATAAAGATTTATTACTTTTCCTGAAAACAATGCAAGAAATTTCGGAAAAATAATTTTTCCTCCATATTGTGTAAAAAGCAATTTTAGCAACACTTTATATAAAAACAGCTGAATTGGCAACACTTCAAATAAATTACCAATCATTTCCCACTTCCCTTCAAACTCGCTTCGCGCTTAACTTGCAACTCTGGGTAAATATTAAAAACAAAGCAAGTATGGGGAAAACAGACGAAAAGAAAAGGTATGCCAAAAAATATACAAACAAATGGGAGACGGAGCCTGCTTTCAAAGGTAAAACTAAATTTTAAGGCCAATTTCAGCTTGGACAATTGAAAGCTACAAAGTAATTTCCTGAGCTTGTTGAAGACGTCCAACAGCTTAGCCCTTTAAATACATAGGAACACATTTGCAATTTGCATTGCAGTTGCACTACTCTTCAGCTGCCCCTTGAAGCTGAAGTTTTAACTCAATAAATTTTAAGTTATTTACAATTGTATTTTTGTATGTTTTTCGAAAAAAAATTTTAGGGGAATTTTAGGGGGATTTGAAATCCAATCTAGGGTTAAATGGTGTGAGGCATCTGGCAACACTGCTTCTATCTCTTCTTAATATAGCGTCTGTAAACAACGTAATGAAAGTCAGAAAAATGTAAAACTCACGCAGGCCGCTCGCGCTGAACGCTCGCAACCAAAATAAAAGCTTCTTATTCCAATTTTCAGCTCACATTTCGCTGTTGTCTGTCCCTTCTTAATCAAGCGCTTGCAAACAACGAAACCAAAATCATAGAATACATACTAACACATATATTGACTGCCTATTTAACGGCCATAGATTACGGCGCATTTGCGTCGTATGGGTTTATTAGTAGTGTATAAATCTGAGCAAAAGTTACTGAGGTTTTTTTCAAAAGTGATTAAAAATTATTTTTGTTTTAATTTTTTTTTTTTAATCTCTTATTAAATATAATATCTATATTATACAAATTGATGGGAAGTTTAACTCGAAATTTGACTCTGAGTTGTAGCTATACGGAGGGAATATTTTGCTTTAATCAAGTAATTGTGTTGCTCACATGGTTATTAGAAAATGTTGGATCAATCACGGTGTGTTTCAAAAAAGTTCAGCTTGAACTCAAATCGCTTTTTCATATATTAAGGAAAACGAACAAAATATGTTTGAACTATGGAAAAAATTGGATTAGTAGGTATTGAAAACTGAAAGGAGCTAAATTTGATTTGAAACACTTAAAGTGCAGCTTTCGCTTTAAACAATTGTGCGTCAAAAAATGCTTTTTTCTAATATCCCATGAGCAACTTTGTGCCATAGTTTTTCTAAACCAAAGCGGAACTAATGGGTTATTCATTTCGGATTTCGGAAAAAGCGGCATTGGCATTTGGCAGTTGTCAAATATTCATGTCATCCCAACTGGTTTTTGTATAACTAAAGGCTTGTAATTTTAATTTAAATTGTTCTACATTATAACCCTATGTGAGTGTTTGAAGCAAAGTTGGCTGTTTAGTTTCATTTACTCTGCAAATTATTGCACAAAATTTGACCTTTGTAGATTTCTTTGTCTAAAAAGTATAAAAAAAAGTCAAAAGACAAGAACTTAAAAAAATTTTATATATTTTAAGCAATTTCTTGCTCAGCTATTAAAAACCCTTGTTGATCGAAGCAAAAACTTGATAAGCAATTGAAGAAAAGGCACGCATATTTGCTTCATTTATGCTTTAAATGAGCAATATTTCGGAGTAATTGGGAAGAATGTTCAAGATTTGCTTATGTTCGATGAAACTTTAGAAAACACTTTCTCTCCATGTTAATATAAACTAAGTTGACATAAACAATTTCATATGCTTCCACTGCTGAATTTACTGCTATAAAAACGAGCCGATACCAGTTTAAAATGCATCAAAATCTCAAATAAAAATGTGACCTTTTGCTACTACTTTACTCGCTCTTTCACTATTTTCAACTTGGCCAACAAAGAAGACATAGAAAGCAGGTCGTAATAGTTCGAATAATAGCAGCAAATAAAAGGCAGCAGCTGAATGTTATTGATTTTCACCAGAGAAAAAAAAATTATACAAATCCTTGGCAAGGTGCATTTAATGCTGATATCAAACATTTTGTCATATTAACAGTGAGTAGTTTATTGGCTAATTTTAGCCGATCCGAAGTTCAGCATCTCGGAATTGCTTACATCAGCAAATCACAGTTGAAGGAAATAAATTTTTAGTGAAATAAAAAACAGCTGATTGTCACATAAAAATTTCACTCTTTTACTCCGATGCTCTAAAAAGGTAAGTGGATGAAGATTTGACAGAAGGGGGATTTAAGGAGAAAAAAAAAAAATGAAAATAAATGGAAAAGAAAACAAATACGTAAGCATAAATTTTAATTCTCTTTTATATCTGCGATGCTACGAGTATGTCTGTTAAGTTAAGAGACAAATGTTAATGTAAATGTTTTTTATTTTTAATGTTAATCACTGTTATTTATATATATATATTTTATTTATTTATTTATTTGTAAATTCATTATTAATATTGCATAAGATTTGATTTTATTGACTTGACTTCTACGACTAGGCTTTGCATACATACATATATACGAACGTACACAAACAAAACATAAATTTATATACACAGTGCATATGTATATTTAATGTTTTATGTGTGTAAATTTGTATAGTATTAGTAATGATCAATATTACTTTTTACATGTATATGTTCTCAGCAGAAAGCACCACCATAACTCAAAAAACAGTTTTATTTCAAAGATGATTGTTAAATCGTTAAGATTTGTCAATTTACACTGTCATACATAAAAAATGTTGTACGGTGTAAAGTTGCAACAAATCTAGCTGGTATTAAAGTGATACAAGCCATCAAGTATTGCAGATATATTTATATATGTACACAAATGATAATATACATATATAAATTATGGCAAAAAAAAAAAAAAATATAAATACAAAACGTGTAATTTTATGGAAAGCAGAGTAGTTAGTTTGACAAACACACGTGCGCTTATAATACAGCTGTGTTAATATGTATTTCTTTATATACTTATATTTAATATATATATATATTTATATTTATATTCATAGGTATTATTATTATTAGGTATATGAACTCCCCGGTCCAACTATATAGGTTGTAGGTACACACGCACACATACAGGAACTAGATATTGCTTAGTTATACAATACATATATACACTTAAATAATACATATATATGTACAACACTTAAAGCACAGCTAATGTAACTATATATGCAATACTTACGGTTACATTTCGCTGTTAGACAACCTTTTTTATTGGAAAAAGTCAAATAAAATTTTTCAAAGAAATAATATAAATAAATAGTTCTCCTTTAAAAATAAAAAAATATTTAAAAAAGCTAATGGATCTGCTGCAGCGATATTATAAATAAAAAATTTGTTTCAAATCAATTAATAACTTTATCCCCCAGCATTAATAATTTCTTTTATTAATTACTTCTATTTGATTTTTTGTATCCAAAATCCCCTCTTACTCAGCTAAATATTTTAATTAAAGAACAAAATCCTTTTCATCATTGAACAATATGAAAAGTAAACAACAAAAACTAAACTTTAATTAAACAACTCAATCATAGTGAAAATAAAATTAAGTTTATCAAAGGAAACAAAATTATGAAATATAAAAAAAAACACAATTTATAAAATAAAAAACATTGCTCACACCAGATAAACGCATATTTAATAATCACCTTCATCATCAGCAACATCATCAACATCGTCATCATCATCATAATGCTAGCCACAAAATTATTAATAACACAGTTGGAGCGTAAAAATTGTACATTATTTGTACAAAACCGCTGTGACGTCCAAGTTAATGACTTTTTAATAGATGGCATATTAAATGTACAGAAAATATTTCGGCTAAAAATATGATATATTTCAATAGCATTTTGGTTTTAGTTACCACGTCAAAACTACCTGTTTAATAATAATTATTTAGATTTGATTTTATTGAAAAATTTCATATTAAATATTAATGAATTGGGCCATAAAACGAATGCGTTTTAAATGTTACGGTTTGTTTTGTTGATACGAGTACCTTATAAACCGCTTATATGAGCTATTTTACCATATATTACTTAAGTCTTTGAATAATATTTTTTTCTAAGATATGCAATTGGAAGGGTAATGCTTTCAAATTGGATAAAAAAAATTAAAATTTCAAATTGAATTCAATTCAGACTTTTTGTATATTTTTCTTCCAATTCAATTTTGGGTAAATCTTAACACAAAAATATACAGCAGTTTCGACATGTCGTAAGACAAGACGTAGAATTATATAATACTTAAATTAGAAACAATCGAGTTATACACTTCTTATTGATACTAAAACATAGAAAAAGTTGGTACAATTTTTTCAACTTGTTTTGTTGGGTGGTTTTATGTGGTAGATTTCGCATATAATGGCTTACAACTATTAGCTTGCATTTAAAATAACAATTAAAAACCATGCCGCAGATCCGCCAAAATGAAACCCTCCCCTCTCACAATTAAATAACAATTATAAATCCATGCCACAGCCGCGCCTCCGCTGACGCATTTTCTAAACGAAAATCGGTAGTGCTCGATTCTATTAAAATAGCATGCCCTCAAAATTAAAAACAACATGCTCCTAAAAGAATGCTACATATATTTTTTAAAATCATAATATTTGTCTTCGCTACGCTACGCTACGCTAGATGGCGCTGTCTTCGCCATCGAAAAAACCGGAAACCGTCAATAATTAGGTAGCAATCTTAAACAAGAAGCATGCGCACAACAAACAAAACCATCAAATGTTGGCTTTATATTTCATGTAATTGTGTAAAATTTATATAAGTTAGAGAAATCAAACTTAAATTTTTCTCCCATTTAGGATCAAGCAGACCAACACGTGCTAACATTAACATTGTACGATCAGTACTTTAGGCACACCAAAGGCTCAAATTGTGACATAAAAACCGCCGCCTGATCACTATCAACCGCCCTACCTCAACCTCCGAGAATGACGTTTTCTACGTAAAAAAAAAATTGCAGACAAGAATAGCAACATCCAAGCAAAAGGCGGTGAATCTTTTCGGTTAGGCCATTGATATCATTCTGCTTATGTCGAAGGCAGCAGAATTGTAGCCAATAGAACTATATGCAGCACAGCTTACACCACAACCTACAACTCTGTCTATAACACAGGCAAGAACCACAGATAATAAGATTGGAAACTTCGCTGTGAAAGGGATAGCACTATGCATGGTTTATGTCAAATTGAAGTTAAAACCTGTGTTGCCAGTTAAAATTCGGAACAATTCCCACGTAAATTGCCTTTTTTCCACAGTATCATAAATTAAATACCACCAAAATTACCATGGCAGAGGTAAGCAACAAAAAAAAAAAAAAAAAATCCCACCGCAATTAAAATTACCACAAGAAATCCCACGAGCATTAAAAATGACCACAAAAATACCACGATTTTTAAAAATACCACCAAAAATCCCATATTCGTTTAAAAAACACAAAAAAATCCCTTACGCATTAAAAAATACCACAATATATCCCATATGCAACAAAAATTTAAGGGATTTTACATACGTAACTTACGACATAAAATCGTGATGTAAACATGGAGTTTGAAGTTTTTGCTTTAATAAATGTGAAAAAAAATTATTTGAAGAAAAAAATTTCCAAATCCCACGGCCATTAAGAAATACCACACTGAATTTCCACGCTAATTAAAAAAATCCCACATTGAATTAAAATATACCATGGGAATTAAAAAATAAAATTCCCATGGGCAATTAAAAATGACCACGAATGGAATTTTTACCACATAACTGGCAACCTTGGTCAAAACACAATAATATAGCTGTGTTCGTACGTATTGTTGACAAAACCCACCCCGTTTGGGTCCTAGTTTGAGTTATTCAGCTGGTTTGGATTCTCACTAATGTGTAAAATTTCACTCAGGTTAGACAAATTTACACGCTCAAAACATAAACAAATTAAGTGGTAACTCCCGCTTGTAAATCTGAATTTCATCGATTTTTTTTCTTGCATATTTTTGAAGTGTAACTATCTGCGAAGTTAAATGACTGTGAAAAGGGTCGTATACCTGGTATTTTACTCGTATATCTGGCATTCATATAAAGTATTGAATTTCCAGAAATGAATTTTCGATGTCTCTTATTGTTTAAATTTGTCAGTTTAGCTCGAACGTAAGACAACTCGAGACGTGGGTATTTCCGCAGTTTATTTTATATTTTAACTGCAAGTTTCATTCTTTATCCAAGTCACTTTTACTGAACGCCATCAACAATGTGCAATAGAGTGGGTCGAAAAAAAAAAGTTTGAAAAGTGCACCCCTTATTTTAAAGATGACCTCGGGACAACTCCAAAAACAAAAAATTTTTTTTTGACCCACGGAAAAACCGCCAAAATGGTCTTTTTTCCATAACTTATGCATTTGTGTCAGATTGCATGATATACCGTTAAAAATGGCTTAACTAGTACTACATTTTCTTCTCAGAGCTTTTGAACTTTTGAAATCATAGTCATCAATTTACCCACCCTGAAATCAATTTTTTTCATCATAAAACTAAACTTCTTAAAAATTTGTTCACATCTCGCCCAAGAAGTAATTTATTTGGCCTTGAAATATTTTTTTTGTTTTTAGAGTTGTCTTGAGGTCATCTGTAAAATAAGGGGTGCACTTTTCAAATTTTTTTTTTGTATGGAGACCGACCCTGAAAAAAAAGCGACTGAACATATTGGGTTGAAAAAAAAATGAGACGGTCTAGTGCTCATAATTTCATTGCTAGGTATGTATTTTTGGCGTTGCACAGTTTGAATATCATCATTGCTACTTGAAGATTTTTAGTTTCGTCCATTCGTACCAAGATTTTTGTACCGCATCTCTTGCGTACAAAATTCTAGTCTTAAAGTATAATTTGGATAGACCTATTCTTTATTTTTCATCTCCGATATGTTTGATCTAAGCAAACTCCGATATGGTAAAGCAGAAAACCTTAACATTTTTAAAACGTTTACCGTAGCGTGTATAATTACCGAGTAGTTATTACATGGATTGCAACTTTTTGTTTTCGATCTTGAAAAGACTATCTCTCCGAAAGCCTCGTGATCATGAGTGATAAGTATTCACCTTTACTCAGTGAGTAAAAATTCCATGTAACAAATTTGCAGTTTCGTTGCTTATGCAGGCAGTTCCCTTAATTGACTTTTATTTTTGTTATGATGCAAATAATAAACCTAGACAGTCGCTTCATAAGTAATAAATGCCTTTTTCAAAAATGCCTTTTTCAACTTTTTTTTTTGAAAATCTGCGATGGAAACGTAATATTGTCACGCCAATAATCGAAATACTCAATTGTTCACGGGTATCGCTTATACTAGGCTGTTCTATAAGTCCTTGGTCAGGCGAATCGCTAGACTGAAATTGATATTATTTTGAAGATCCGAATATCAAACGATGTTTGTGGATAAGAAGCATTGTTTTTTAACAGGGAAAAATACTATATAACTATGCTTTGACAAATGTTATGGTGGATCTGATCAACCAAATTCAACAATAATATATAGGTGTGGTGAAATCAAACCTAATCTTCCATAACTTTTGATGAAGAACGTTGAGATCGCAAAAAAAAAACAAACAACCAAAAAAAACACAAAAAAAACAAAAAATGAGCAACTGCAGAAATTATCCACACAATCCATTAACCAATCCGAAGGTGTAAGTGTGTGGGATGGGCTACAAAGATGTCAAATGACTCAGATGTGTTCCACTTTGCATTTTACATAATTTGGGTGTGTAAAATCTGGTTCTTATTGGTAACCATTGGTAACCAGACCAGAATAGGCAAAGAGTTCGTGATTTTGAGCAATGCTTAGCCGTGTATAACCGCTATCCGAAAGATTTTGTGAATCGATTAGTTACGTGTGATGAAATATGGATTCCCCACTATAGACCTGAATCGATACAAGAAGCAAAACATTGGGCTGGGCCAAGTAAAAGCGGCTAAAGACTGAACAATTGGCGGGAAAGGTATTACAGTGGTTTTTGGTATTCTGAAGACATATTATTGATCGACCATTTTGAAAATAGAAAACCAATAAAAGTCGAATGCGCAATATTCTACCGTTCGAACGATGTACATACTGTAAAACGGGCATATATAAAGAAGAAAAAACTTAATTTATTGAAAAACAATGCACCATCTCACAAGTCAGTGAAATGAAAGCAACAGCAAAACTCACCAAATTTTTTCGTAATACAATGAAAGTAAATAATAATACTTTTTTCCGTCCGGAATAATCCGAAGCTAAAAACCCATCGTTTTCTCCAGATATGATATCTTTTCCCAAACTCAAAAAATGACTCACGGGTAAAATATTTACATCAAATTAAGATGTTGAATTAAAACGCGATAAGTATTTTGAAGAGTTGGACAAACCGTATTATAAAAAAATATATTGATTTGTTGAGAGATTGCTGGACTGGGTGTATCGAGGTAGATGCAGAGTATGTGAACCATAAAAAAATTTTCCAAATTAATTGTATATTACAAAAACAGAATGACCAATAATAAAATATATTTAACTTATTTTGCCATAAAATAAGTTTTAAATCATTTATATTGGTTTGAAATAAAATAGTGACGCAAAGACACAGCCTGACATGAATAGGATTAAAGTTTTTTATTTGTTGTATGGAGCTTAGACATAGGTTAACGAAAACCGTTATAACTTCTGTTTTTTTTTAAATACCGATTTAAAAATGTGTATGTATATTCTTAAAACTATAAAGAACACATTAAAAAAAAAAAAAATTTTTTTTCGAAAAATTTACACGTATAATATATATATAAGATTTCCATTGAATGAAGCAAAAATAAATATCATTTGTTTGCCTTTAAGACGTCAGTTCATGGGTGAAACGCAAAAAAATAATGAAAACTCATAAATTTCTTAAACCTCAATAAATTCGCTTCATGATGATATAGTTCTATCAGTTCGCAGATTTTTTTATGATTTTTGGGAATTTTTTTAAGAAAAATAGAACATAAAATTTAAGTTAAAAATTGAGTTTGATCTTCAAAAACACCATCAAATATCGCATCTACATAAAAAAAGTTGCACGGACAGTCTTACCTGTTTAATTGTATGTCGAAAAGAAAAAAAAATTAAAGCCGTTAACTTTTTTTAAGAAAGTAACAGAGCAAAAGTTGTTTGAGCTTTTTTCAAGCAATTTTAAGCACGTTTTTTGTGCTTTAAATGAAAACCGGCTGGCTATTTTCCACTAACGATACCCGTCTTTTGATGCAGATCTTATTTTTTATCCTCATTCTAGTAGAAAATGCTGGTGGAGCGAAAAAAAAACACCTTTGCATTTTTCATATATATTGTGGGTGCTCTAATACACAGCCTATGCGTAAGTGCTTTTACAAAAACAAATGTGCACCAAGTGCATAGGGCTTGGGCACCTCTGCCAGATAATATTGAAAATAGCGATTTTTTCAAAAACGATGATGGTGTGACAGTTATCATCAATGCGGATAGCTTTATTAGTACATATAATAAAAAACTTGTTTGCCTGCGATTGAAGATTTTGACCTGGTAGTTATGTGGTCCAAACAAAACTTCAGTACATGCCACACAACACGACCGATTGTGGCTTTATTGCGTGAAAAATTTCCTGGACGACATTATTGGACTTCTTTTTTTTTTTGGACTATGCAAAAACATTGTTTTGTGAATACTACTCAAACGTTAGAGCACTTCAATTCAATATTCATCAAGTTATGGCCAAGATAACGACCGAAATATGTAAATTAAAAAATTCTAAATATTTTACCATTATAGCGCAAAATAGGAATTTATCAAGTTATTTTAAAATAGCCATAAATTGTAACTAAAAATCATTGACGAACATTCTTTTTGAAGGTACAGAATAGGAACGTGGGTTACTACTTATAATTCGGGATTATATGTAAAGATAGCTTTTTTTATTTTGAAAAACGGAACGGTCTTATCTATACTGGAACTATTACAGCAACAGATTATAAATCAGTGATTGATAAAAACAAAAGGGAGGAGCATATTTCTCTCTTGGCTGTATCTGGGTCTAAGTACCTAGGTCTTTGTGTTCCAAAGAAGTATAGAGGAAACTGTGAAACAAATAGAGTGTTTTAGGTATTACGACACTGCAACATACATAGGAGGGAAAGGTGTTATACTAATACTTTGAAGAACAACTAGGACGACCATTGCAGTGGACGATTTGTCTCCTTCATGCTAATAAATTAACGCTTAACGAATATTTTGGTCGAATATGGAAATCCTTAGCTGAGTGCGAAAAAAAAATCGCATGACTGTTTACACACACTCCAGTTTCAGGAAATCTGTCACAATTAAGAAATTACATTTTGAAAGACCTAAGTACCGATCAAAAGTACCAAGAAAGATATGTGGAGTAAATTATGCAATTTTATGCACCTCTAGATTTAAAATTAAAGCTGAACTTAAGCTCAAATTAAAGCTCTAGGTTTAAAATTACACCATAACATATCGACTCATAACCGCCAAAATATCTTAAGCGACATAATATCCGATTTATGTTTTTTGATGAAAATCGATAATTTGCGATGGTTTACATCGTCTGTCAAAATTTCATAGGTGTACGAAATTAGATTATGAATTGAAACCAAAAGCAATTTTAGCTTAAGTACACACTACATGTTTGTTTACATTTTTCATGACAGCAAAGTGTCGCTTAAGATGAAATTCTCTAAAAGAAATTAATCAATATAAGAGATAAAATTATTAAAATAAAATTAATAGCAAAGAGATAAGAGATAAAAGATAAAATTAATAGCAAAGATAATTAAAAAAAACCTTCTCCTGTAAAATTTTCTTTTTGGCGCTTAAGATATTTTGGCGGTTATGAGTCGATATGTTCGCTTTGATTCAATTTACCAGACGCCTATCTGATAATATAAAAACTATTGTTTACTCAGTTGTGCAAAGAAATTCATTTGTTTTGCATCCAGAAATTCACGTGCATCTACTTTTTGTAAAGCGAATATTTAAATCAAGGGCTTCTGATTCAATAGGAATAAAGATTTTTAAGCCACCACCAACTTTAATTGCTAAAAATTATATTGATCCGGTACAATGTCAAGAGCTTGAAGTAACTGCACAGCCATGTTTTTTTTTTTAGGCGGATTAGTGTTTTTTTTTTTCATGTCGTGTTATCATGTTTAACTTTAAGCAAAATCAATTGTAAAGATGATTTTCGGATTCAGTGATCCAAAATTATTAGAAAATAGTTAGCAAATAGACAGCATTGTAATTCAATTGCTCTAGACCTGTGTTATTATGTGGGAAGGCAGTCATGAAATAGTCCGAGAGCTGGTAGAAATTTTTGAGTACGTGTTTGATGCACTCTGAAAACTTGTATAATACTTCCTTTGTGATGTCTAAATACAAAAACCGAGACCTGGCTGAAGGGTAGTGGGTCTCAACCATACAATTTTTTTTTTGAATAAGAAAAAAATGTCACGTAAAAAATATTTTTGAGGCATTTTCAAACTTTTATACTTTAAAAATTTAGTATTTGAAGAATGCAAAAATAAACAAGCCAGATTATTTAGTCGGGTATAAAACTTTGCCAGGTGTTGGTAAAGTTGTATTAAAAAGAAATCGAAAAAATATATTTGAGGCACGTTGAAATTTTAACTGCATATTATTTTTAACTAAAAATAAATATTTTCAAAACGACAGGTCATTTCGGTGGGAAATTCTATCTGCCAGGTGATCGAGAATGTTAGATACGCAGTGTTGGGAAAAGATATAAGAATGGATTTTTTTTTTATTATTATCAATTTATTCAAAATAAAAACAAAAATAGTAAGTGTAGTAGTAATAGCGCATCTAGAAGTTGTAATAGATTTTGACCTTAGTTATATTGTACTTAAAAAATTTTAAAAATTTTACGATAACTGGGAAAGCTTTCTCTCTACCATGTTCTTATTTTTTTGTCCAACCCTGTAAGTGAGAGTGAATAGCGCTAAATTCAAAAGTGATAGAGAGCGTATATCGGCTGATGTCTGCGTCAAAGAACACTACCGTGCGATTGGCTCTTGCAAGACCACGTGACTTACAGTCCCCAAGCTGTTGGCAGTAGAAACTTTATCTAACTTGGTGTGTGTTATTTGTGAAAAAGACAGCGTTAAAGTGATCGCTTTTAATGAAAATACCTAGAAAAAAAGTCATAAAGTGTTAGAAATTAGAAAAAAGCATGGATTAAAATACAAAGACATTGCTTTACCAACGAATCCTAACCTAAAAGACGGGTATCACACTCAGTGTTATAAAAACTTTCTTGCTTTGATGAAAAAATATTATGATAATACGTCAAGGGAATCTGATGTACCTCGTTTTTTATTTGGTTTGTATAAATTTTTTATTTTATTCTTATTTTTATTATTAACTGTTCTAATATCTGCATCTGAAGTTAATGTCGATGTTGGTGATAAAGAAGCTATTCCTGAGACCAAGGAAATCAAAAATCGAAATATTTGTATTTTTTGCAACAAAAGATCTAAAAAACTCCAAGGACAACTACAACCACTTAATGCATTAAATAAAGATGTTCTGATAAAATCCTTAGCGAAGTACGAACAATTTAACCAGGAAACTGAAATTTATAAAAAAATACAAAGCTTGGAGAAGTTAAGTAATCATCGCATTTGCCGATAGGAATATTTCAAAAAATTACGAGAGTTTGAAGAAACACCAAAAAGAAACACCATGCTTTTTCTAATTTCTAACACTTTATGACTTTTTTTCAAAGTATTTTCATTAAAAGCGATCACTTTAACGCTGTCTTTTTCACAAATAACACACACCAACTTTTCACTAGCCATTAAAAACCGAACTTTTGTAATACACGTGTTAGACAAATATTTTTATATGTTACTCCAAAGTCTCTACTGCCAACAGCTTGGGGACTGTAAGTCACGTGGTCTTGCAAAAGCCAATCGCACGGTAGTGTTCTTTGACACAGACACCAGTATAAAAGTTTGAAAATGCCTCAAAAATATTTTTTGCGCAACATTTTTTTCTTATTAAAAAAAAAATTGTATGGTTGAGACCCACTACCCCTCAGCCAGGTCTCGGTTTTTATATTTTGACATCACAAAGGAAGTATTATACAAGTTTTCAGAGTGCCTCAAACACGTACCCTAAAATGTATACCAGCTCTCCTACTAAAAGCTCTGTTAGAGGACCAAAAGTTATATGGAATTAAAAAATTAATTGTAAATTTATATTGTTACGTAAACTTACAACGTAAAAATACGCAATTTTTAATTCCTATTGTGTTTGGAAAAAACGCTATAGGATAAATACCGATTATGCGGTACTCTAATTTGGATTGTCTACTTGTTGTGTAAGAAAAGTTTAATTGTATCATGAATTTAAAGAAGGTGTTCGATATTTATTTCGAATAACGGTGTGTTTTATTTTGCATTTTTTTGTGAAAGGTATCTGTATGGCGAACACAAATAAAGGTATACCACTAATTTATAACAAGGTGCTGCACAAATCTAGCCTAATTTACTTCTTTATTCAATCATCTGCATTTTGCTGCCTCTGCTCAAGAGAGCGTATTGGAAAAGTCCCGTTACTTTTTGAAATTCTTATTTTCACTCAAGTACAAAATGTTCATAAAATCAAAGGTCAATTTGTGCACATGGCTTGTATTGGGCGATCCACTGTGAAGCAGGTAGAAACATCCCCATAATCAGCTTTGATATCCGAAATACAGACTTGTCTTATGAATGGTCTTTTCTATACTAACAAGAAAAAATTCGCATTCCAAAATAGTTTTCCAAGTTTTACACTTTACATTGATAACAATATATTTTAGTAGTTAAGAACCCTTCCGCATGTATAATTATGGCTACGGGCCTGCTCACGTAAACACTTGTGTAAATCCTCACGATGTGTTATTTTGATGGCAATAATGAATTGCATGGGTTTGTTGTTGCAGTTGTAATTATTGTGGTTGTTTCGAGTGTTGTTTTAAACATGTATTTGTTTATTTTTTTTTTTTTTGTTTGAAAAATATGGCTCATTAAATTTGAGCATGGCTGGTATTGCATTGTATTCAATGCTGAAGTACCTAATTGAAATTAATGACATGTTGTTAAACAACAAAATACTTCAAAAGTGAGTTTCTGAAATAAACACTGGCATATAAAAAAATTGAAAACACCAGAAAATACAACAAAATTTTAACTACAGCCAAGAGTAAAGCATAACATTTAATAGATATATCCATAAAAAAAATTTTAAATTAAGTGCAGTTTTGCACTAAAAACTTCTAATGTTAACAGAGATTTTGATGACTTAAGTAATATCTGATTAAAAGTGGTTTGCAGAGCTTAGTGGAGGGTTGGCAACCATAATGCTGCTCTAAGCTATAAGATGGAGAGAAAGAGAGAGAGAGAAGGAGAGACAAAAAAGTATTTTATGACTGCAAAGAAATATGCGTTTATCTCAACTTCTTAGAGCAAGCTATAAAAAAAAATTATACTTAAGATAAAAGTGTAAAGAGGCACTTACCTGAATTCTTAACAAGATTGTCCTGAGTCTTAGAGCAAGTTGTGTAAATGTTCGTAAAATAACTTTAATAGAAAATAATTCGAAAACTACGCAATTTAGCTACTTGGTAGTTTTCCTTGTTTTCTATTTTTTGTTTTTTTTTTTTTTTTGTACTATTTCAGTTATTGTTTTAGTTTTCTCAATACTCAGTATTGCCATCTATGTTTGACACTCTGCTGCCCTGATTCTTATATTTGTTTTTTTTTTTTGTTTCTTCTAAGCTAGTTCGTTGTATGTATATCGCAGTTAGAATCTCTTACATAAGATTTCTAGGTCTACATAGACGTTAACAATCACAATGACGACAAAAGTAGTAATGAAAAATTCTTGCCTGCAGCGCTGCTTAACAACTTTTTATTATTAGTATTTTTTTTATTCATTTTTTTTTTTTTTTTTTTGAAATCGTTAATTTTTTACTAAAATTTTTTTAGCTTTGTTTTAAATAAGAAAAAAGAAAAACCAATACAAATACAATAAAGTTTGAATGCAGTCATAACGTAGTTGTTGCTTTGGTCCCTTTGTTGTTGTTAGTAGTTAGTATGAGTTGTTGTGGTATTTTGTCATTTTTTTTGTTCATAATCAATTTTATCTGATTTTTTAATTTAGTTTCTTTTTTGTTTTTTTTTTTTTTTAATAATAAACTGAAAAGATTTTTGTCTATGGTATGGAAGTTGAATTCTATTTGTTAATGGGTTCTATATATTGAGCAATGGTTGGTAGTCTAGATGTTCTGATTTGTGGAATGAATGTTTAGTGCGAATGTTTTTTTATTAATTTTAAAATTTTGAACCTATAGAGTAATTCTGGGAAAAAATACCTCTGAAATTCTAAAAACTATTTTGAAATTATTGGTATTTGCTTGAATTTAAAATGCTATAAAATTCAGTTTTTGATGAGAAAAATAATAACATAACTGTAATAATAATAAGAAAAGAGAGAAAACAAAAGAGAGACAAATCATAATTTCTGAGAGACTAGAGAATATGAAAAAAAAAATTACATAATTTTATTAACTGTTGTGTATCATAATTGTTGAAAAGATCTAGTACGTTTCGAATATAAAAACTTCAATAGAATATTTGGTCTAAGTTTGGTTGATTTCCTGTCCCTATAAAAATTTAACACATAGCTAAAATTTCTCTTTCATAAACTCTATATTGATTTGAAACTGTTATTTAAAATGATAAAAATAATGACAGTTATTTTCTTATTACTTTGGGTCTTAAAGTTATCATAAGGACATAAGATTATATGAGAGAAGGCAAGGTTGTTCAGGCACTTACACTTTTTCAAAAATTTTTTGATACAAAAACTTGTGAAATTAAATTTTCCTACAGTTAAAATAAAAATATTTTTTATTGTTGTCGTTGAATAAGGTTTTCTGGGTTGGCCCAAAATTACAAAAAATATTCATACATAGGGTGTTACTTATATTTCGGAAACTGAAAATGTTAATTTCATTCCAGTCAATTTCTCATTTTTATTGGAAAGCTTGACATTTCCAAGCTTACACGTGCTTACAACATATTGTTGTACGTGCGCTTATTGGGGTGTTTTCAGTGCCTTTAAAATTGTATTTCAGCAAAAAAATGGAATTAACTCGTGAATATTTCCGTGCGATTATTTTTTACAACTTTAGACGTGAATTAACTCAAAAGGTGTACATGGATGAACTCAATTAAACTTTTAGCGATGAAGTACCATCAAAAACCTCTGTTTATCGGTGGTACACAGAAAACGGGGTCGTACATCGCTCACTGACAAACTTTGTGAAGGGCGTTCAAAATCTGTTGTAGTGCCACAAAATTTTAATGCTGTGCGCGATAATACTTGATAACCATGTCACAAACCGTGAGATTAAGGCATCCCTGGACATTACTTCCTCCACAATACATACCATTTTATATAAACACAAGTTGTGATGTGAAAAAGATTTGTTCACGTTGGATTCCACATAAATTGAAAGTTGCTTGTGTCCCTTCGAGGATATGAAATATACAATCGCGGTGCTTCGAAAGACTTCTGTAAAATCGTGAATGGTGGCGAATTGTGGATCTATGATGACGAATTGTGGCCTGATAGTAAACAGCAGTCAACTGTATGGGTCTTTCAAGATGCACCAAATCCAACAAAAGTTGTTCGAGGTCGAAGCACTGCAAAGTAAATTGTCGCTTCTTTCCAAAAATCTTATCATGTGGCTACTGTACCACTTAAAAAATATAGAATGGTCAGTTTGGAACTGTACACAAACTGTTGTTTGCCAGAATTGTTTGAATTATTTTCCATAGAGACAATGTAAGCTCCCATACATCAGCTCAAACAAGTGTTTTTTAAAATCTCAAAATATTGAGTTCAACGAATCATTCGCTGCACAGTCTCGATTTAGTAACCAATGACTTCTTTTTGTTGCCAAACATTAAGGATAAACTGTTCCGAAAATGATTTTCGACACCAGAAAAAGTCAGAAAATTTTTGATGCGTTCAAAAACTATGTTTTGGAGGTGTCACAAGCGGAATGCGATAAATGTTATGACGAATGGTGTGTACGCAAGCAAAAATGTATTTATCCTTAAGGAGAATATTTCAGAAAACATAAGGCTTTTTTTAAATGAAGTACAATTCTGTCTTCATATATGTATATTTATTCCCGAAATATATGTAGCAATCCCCGTATTTCGTTTGTTTGTTTTAAGCTGATAGAAAAGTGTTCAAAGCGAGAAATGGAATTAAAATAGTATTTTCTTAATTTTTAATATTTAAAAACAAACTGAAGACATTGATAAAAGTCTTAATAATTATTGATGGAAATATTCTCATTGCAATTATTAAACAGTTCGACAAAATTGGACTTTTGGTTGCACACATGAGAAACTCCTCTTCAAGGTAATAGAAGGTATAACAAATTGTACCATTTATCACAGTTCGTTTGAAAATTTCAATCAAGTTTTGTACTTTTTTCCTGCAATTTGACTTATCAGTAAGAACAAAAAAATAAATATTTTATTTGTTTGAAAATTTCAAGGGTCTTGAAAGTCTCTAATATGATTTTGTTTTATAATATCAGGAAAAAGTAAATGCTTTCACTAAATAAATAAGCTACTCATTTAATTCATATAAATAAGAGATTTGCTTTTGAAATAAAGGGTGACCAGACAGTAGATAGTTTTTCCAATATAATAACACTTAGCTGTCAAATTTTTTAAAATTTGAGCGTGAGTGTACTCTTTCGAATCTAAAGCCATTTACCAGACAAAGTTTAGTACGAAGAGAATAAAACATATCGGTCGTAGCGGCCAGTGTTGCAGGAGACCTAGAAATATCGAATCGGCGCCGATCAGCCGAATTGAACATCGCCAGAGCATGAACCAGGCTAATTTGGCGTTTGGATTTGGTCCTTCATTGGCATAAGATTGTGCTGATGTAAAAGTTCAAACCGGACGACCATAAACAACACCGCAAATATTTGTTGGAGATCCGGATTATAGCCAAAAAATCATCTTCTTGGTCAAGGCCCATTTTTGGCTCAGCGGCTATATAAAAAATCAGAATTGCCGGTATTGGAGTGACCACAATCCAGAAGTGTTCGACCAAGTATCAATGCTTCCAGAGAGATTGATTGTTTGGTACGGTTTATGACACGGTGGCATCATGGGACCTTACAGTCTGTTAAGTAAGAGCGTGTACGGCATAATTTATCTAAAAATTTATTTAAGAATATTTTTCTTTACATATGTAAATTCATTATACATGTTTCGAAGCACGACGCGATTATATTCATAAGATATCCAATCACCACCAGCGTTAATAATCGCTTGACATCTCCCCGGCATACTTTCCAATAAATTTTCGACATATTCGACAGGAAGAGTTTTCCAAATACGTTGAATTTCTCGAAAAAGCTGTTTTAAAGTGTAGGTGGGTCTCCCTCTAAGCTTTTGCTTGATGTAGCTCCAGACGTTTTCCATGGGATTAGCATAAGGCGATTGTGCAGGCCAATCTAATGTGACGATGTCTTTTTCGCGTTTCTAGTCGGTGCCGAGGCGGATGCGGTGTTTGGGGTCATTGTCCTCCAGGATCCAGTCTTGGCATTTGGCAGTCGATAATAAAGCCATCTATTAAATTTTGGCCATTCTAGCAGCATTAAGGTTCTCGGTAAAGAAGTGCAAAGTGGCGGAACCCTTTTTTGAGAAGCTTCCCCAATGATGAATTTAAATGGGATGTTTACCGGGGCGCTGGACAAAATAACTTGACGACGAAGACCAACCCCGCTGTAAGATCAAATAACCCCAAACAGAAGATTCGTTGGAGAAGAGTACGTTACTTCAATCACGATCAATGTTTTCTGTTGCCCAAGCCATTCTTTTTGTAACGTGTTTTTTGGACAACAGTGGTTTCTTCATTGTGCCTCGCCATTTCAAATTATTTGCACGCAAATGGTTGCGAATAGTTACGTGCGATATATTTAGACCTTTTTGCCTCAATTTCGCCTGCCCTTGACGCAAACTTAAGCCAGGATTTCGCGAAAACAAACTCACTATAATTTTTCATTCTTCTTGGTCACGTTCTCTGTTGAGCGACGATCGGGAAGGTCATCGACGTTTTTAGATTCTTTAAAGCGTTGTACCCACTTCTGAACAAAAGCCTTTGACTTTTTCAAATATTTTGCAGCCGCTGCATAGGACATTTTTGGTCCTTTTGGATGGTTGCATAGCAAAAATGTCTCGAAACGTTCTATGTATGCAGCACTCATTATGCCTTACACACTTTTTTGACAAAGTTTCAACCAGCAATTAACTTTTTTACTAGTGGGTCAAGGGCAGAGGTTATGTCTACTTATTGACTTCTCAGGCCTGCACCAGGTTTGTACTTAACAGACTGTATTTCTTTCGAAATGCGGAAAGAGAAACCGTTACCACCAAGGGTACTCGTTATAAAACGATGTTAACCGACTTTATATGGCCAGAGCTCGACAATATCGAAATATTCCAACAAGACTGCGCTACATGCCATACAAGCATGTAGCATTCTTCAAGTGGTGAAGAAGAAATTTGGCGACTGTCACGGCGATCGTTCATTAATTAGCCGCCGCGATAAGGCGACTTGACACGCCTCGATTATTTTCTATGGGGCCAAGTCAATTCCTTAGTCTATGCTAACAAGCCAAACACTTTGTACGAGCTCGAGTCCAACATTCGACACGCTATTGAATGTAGCTTTAAAGTCAAATCAATTTCATATGTCACAGTGTTTTTGTTTTATTTATTTCTTTTGATCTTATTCCTATTGATCTTACTTGGTCACTCTTTGTTTACTGTACAGTTTTGCACAGAAAAAATAGTTCGGTTCGCCGACGAATTCCTTGAATTCCGTCGTCCAAAATCGGTTGTTGTGCCACAAAACATCGATGCAACACGTGAACTAATGATGCAAAATCGTCATGTGACATATCGTGAGATACAGGCATCCTTACACATTAGTTCCACTTCAATACATTCGATTTTGCATGAGCACTTATCTGTAAAAAAAATTTGCTCTCGTTGTATGACCCATAATTTATCAATCCCTCAAAGAAAGTCTCGCGTCGATTGGTGTAAGGAAATGATTAAAAAATTCAATCGTTGTGCTTCAAAAGACGTGTATAAAATTGTGACAGGTGAGGAATCATGGATATATGCGTATGAGCGTATAAACAAAACAGCAATCGACCGTGTGGGTATTCCAAGACGAGGCAAATCCAACAAAAGTGGTTGGCGCACGAAGCACTCCGAAGCAAATGGTCGTCTGTTTCTTCCACCGAATGGGTCATTTGGCCAATGTTCCGCTTGAGCAACGTAGGACGGTCGATTCTGAATGATACACGACCATTTGTTTGCCGGAAGTCTTCGGAGAAATTCGAAAAACCAACCGCCAAAGACGAATCATTGTCCATCATGACAATGCGAGCTCTCACACATCTCGTCAAACATGTGCAGTCAAAACGTCGAATTGATGACTCATCCTCCATACAGTCCTGATTTGGCACCCAATGACTTCTTCTTGTTTCCGAATATCCAAAGGTAAACTGCGTGGTCAATGATTTACGAGCGTGGAAGAAACAGTTGAATCATTCAAAAACCATGTTTTGGAGGTGTCTCAAGAGGAATGAAAAAACTGCTACGACAAATGGTTTCAACGAATGCAAAAGTGATCATCAAGCAGCAGCGGATCTACATACGGGCTGAAAGGTCTTTAGCCCCCCCTCCTCCTTGGAGAATTTTTTATATGGGAAAAAAATGAAAAAAGCCAAAAAGACGTTTCAGCCCCCCCTTGGCGTACAAAACTGTAGTTTCAACCCCCCCCTGGTGAATCCTAGATCAGCCACTGTTATCAAGGGGAATATTTTAAAAAACATGAAGGCCATTTTATTTAAAAATGTTTGTTATTATTTGCTATTCCCGAAATATAAACAGTAATCCTCATACGAGTATTTTGTTTCGTTAAATATAAAATCATCTCATGTGTGCAGACATTTATCGAACCGTGTTAAAATGCTTTTAATATTTGGACAAAAAAACTACAAAATTTAATTATTAAAGATTTTTTATGCCTTAGGAATTTATATCTATGTAATCCTATACATTTTTTTTTCTATCATATTTAAACCTAAACAAACCTATCTTAACCCTTTATAAATTATCCTATATACGACCTATCGTTCATCATATAAATGAATCTAAATATAACCTGATCCATTTTTCTTTATTACAATTATTTAGTCTCTGTAAAAGAGTGTGAGATTAGTTTCGACTTGTCTGGAAAGAGTTGTATACCCTCTCTTCAAATGATAGTACGATGTGTTTCGATACAATAAGATGTAAGTTGATAAAATACAAGTAAATGAAAATGTATGTGAAAACGAATGCTACTTACATAGAGAAATTTGTTTTATATATGTATATAAATATATTTTTTTTTATTAGTTAAGAAAATATAGAAAAATTAAAAAAATATACACTTAAGTTTAGAGAGCAAAACAGTTTTGGGTGAGTTAAAGAAGTAAGAAAAATAATAATTATTACTAGCAGTAGAAACAATAAACAGCAATTTTTTTTTTAAAGAATTGATTCAAAATTACAGATTATGACTTAAAATACGAATATGACAAAGTGATATAGTGATGCGTTTATGAATATTTTGTGAAATAGAAAGTGTATGAAACATGGTTAAAACGACCAATAAAAATAGTCAAATACTTTTTACAGATTTGTTTATAGCGTGTTGTTATTGTCTGTGTGGTGTGTGTATGTGTGTGTGCATTAGTGTTTGCATTTGTTCGTTTGTGTGTATGTTTTGTGTTAGTATTAGTGTACGTTGGCATAATAAAAAAAAAATAAAAAACACAATACAATTGAAATTATAAACTTAAATTTTTTAAATTATTTTTTTTTGCATATAAGAAATAAAAATTTTAAAAAATTTGAAAAAGTTCCTTTGAGAAACATTTTTCCTCTTTTCTTTTTTTAAGTAAGATTTTTCTATATTTTTTTTTTAATAATAATTTTTTCTCTTTTTTTCTTTTTGTTGTTTGCGTAGTTTTTTCATTACTTCTTTTCAACTAACCTCAGACACAGGGAGAAGTTTCTATGTACTACAACTGACCTGTAGCACAGAGCCATCAAGGTGAATGTTACAAAAACGAACCCAACAACTGACATTAGTACACCAACTAAAAATACTGTATTTGAGCCGTGGTAGTTCTCTATACGAGATATTTCGTTTAAGTTCGCATGAGATGGTGAGATGGTTATGGTTGTAAATTATTTTGAAATTTGTTTTATTGTAAAAACAAAAATCAAGCAAAATGTATTTAGTAGCAGTTGTTTGTGTGGTATTTGCGTCGTATGGGTAGATATTGTAAAGTGTATAGGTCGTTTCGGTAGTTTTTTTGTTTTTTGTTTTTTGTTTTTTTACAGTAGTAGTTGTCGTATTTTGTAAATGTTTTGAAGCGTTGCGTAGATTTTGTTTTGAGTACGATGAGTATTTGTTTTGTTGACATCCATTGTTTGCGACACAGACAGCATATATAAAGTTGACATTGTTTTAAAATTTTTTTTTTTTTTTTTTTTTTTTTTTTTTTTTTTTTTTTAATTAAAAGATACACGGTTTTGAGAAAACATATAGAAGAGAGAATTAGTAAACATTTAATATATGAAAACATAATGATTTTAACTATAAACTTGCTTCATACGATTACTACGCTGACGTCAAGTTACACTTTATGACAATGGTAATCCAAGTGAACGTTAATCAAGTGTAACGAATATTAGCTAGATTTTTTTTTTGTTAGACAAGCATGCATGAGTAATGCACTGACTAAGCGGATAAGCAAAGGAAAAAAAAAAAAAAAAAAATTGTGAATGAAAATTTTTGTGTGTGCAAAATAAATTAATTAAAAAAAATAAGTTTTAATAAAATAGCTTAAAAGTAAATAAGTTATTAATAAAACTCCTTTAGATATTTACTATTAGACCAAAATAACCATTTAGAAGCAAAATGTTAGAACTTTAGTTTCTGCTAGAGAGAAATATATCAGTAATTAAAAAATCTATGATGTATAGATCTCGATTGTAACCCCAGAGCTCTCGGGTTCAAATCGAGACCAGGCCATGGTCCTACCCTTTAACCTTTCTTAAGTTCTTTCCTCATTTCTAATCAACTAAAATTGAAAATTCATCAGTATTTGCAACTTGAAGTTGTGGCTAATATTCGATGGCTTAATTCCAGAGTATGCTTAGTCAACTTAGCGTGTTTTCAAGGAGATTGTTTTTTGAATTCGGATTGATGTAAATAAAAATTTTAAAGTCGAACACAGTCAAAAAGATACAGTAGTTTCGACTATGTCGTAACACAAGACGTAGAATTAGTCAATTCGCTTTTGATGACATCTTTTTTAAAAACTATTTAGCAAAATATTTATTCCATACACCTGAGCATATGACCTTTAAAAGAGTGCCGGAGAGGGTTAATATGTATGACCGATCCCCATTACTTTTGCAAAAGGAACATTTTTGCTTTTAACACCTATTCCCTCCGACCACTCCTTAGGGGGGCTCCCTTACAAATATTATGGTTTTTGTATATTTATTCCATACACCTGAGCATATGACCTTTAAGAGAGTGCCGGAAAGGGTTCATAGGTATGATTGACCCCCATTACTTTTGAAAAAGGAACATTTTTGCCTTGGACACCTTTTCCCTCCGACCACTCCTTAGGGGGGCTCCCATACAAATTTTATGGTTTTTGTGCCGGAAAGGGTTAATATATATCACTGACCCCCATTACTTTTACAAGAGGAGCATTTTTTCTTTCGACACCTATTCCCGCCGACCACTCCTTAGGGGGCTCCCATACAAATTTTATGGTTTTTGTACATTTATTCCATACACCTGAGCATATGACCTTTAAAAGAGTGCCGGAGAGGGTTCATATATATCACCATCCCCCATTACTTTTGTAAAAGCAACATTTTTGCCTTTGACACCTTTTCCCTCCGACCACTCCTTAGGGGGGGCTCCCTTACAAAGTTTATGGTTTTTGTTTATTTATTCCATACACCTGAGCATATGACCTTTAAAAGAGTGCCGGAGAGGGTTAATATGTATAACCGACCCCATTACTTTTGCAAAAGGAACATTTTTGTTTATGACACCTATTCCCTCCGAGCACTCCTTAGGGGGGCTCCCATACAAATTTTATGGTTTTGTCGATAAAACCGGAAACTGTCAATAAATAGGTAGCAAGTTTAAGCAAACAAAAACATCAAATGTTGGCTTTATATTTCATGTAATTGTGTAAAATTTATATAAGTTAGAGAGTTCTAACATGAATTTTTGTCGCATTGAGGATCAAGCAGACCAACAAGTGCTAACATCAACATTGTACGATCAGTACTTTAGGCCCACCAAAGGCTCAAAAAGTTATATAAATACCGACACCTGATCACTATCAACCACCCTACTTACCTCCGAGAATGACGTATTCTACGTCAAAAATTCTGCAATAAATATGATTTTAACACCGAAAAGTTAAGTTTATATCTTATACGGCTTTTGAGAAATTTCAAATAAATTTTGAACGCGTCTCCTGCAAAATTCACTTTCTAGACTTAGCTTACTCTGAAATTAAGCCATCGATATTGCCTTATAACTTGAACTGACTGATGTAAAGACAAAACTCTTGTCTGATTTTGAAATTAACATATTTTTACGGCTTTCAACCACGATTTGAACATACTACATATGTTTCCCTTGATTGCCCCTTTCTTCCTATTAATCTATCAACCCATTTCAAATCAAGGCAGATTTAAATGAATAGGTATTATATCTGAAATCCTTGGTTTAAAGCTAGTAAAAAAAATTTCAGGCTTAAGTTTGCAGTACTCAGTTTTTAAATTTGGATTCGAACAACTTTCCGAAATGTGTGTTCGAAAACTTAAAATGGAGTGGATTTTTTTAAAAACCCTAACGTTTTGATTTTTAGTTTTAGAAGTTTTTGATTAGAAGTTTTAATATTTTTGTTTTTATTAATTTTATAGTAAACTTTTTATTTAATTTTTTTTTTTAGTAATTTTTAAAATTAGTAAATTTGATTTTTAGAATTCGCTCTGAGTGATCTGATAAGAAACATCACACTTAATTAAGGAACAAATTAATTTTTCTAAGTATAACTGATGCTCAAAATGTAATATGGTTCCGCCTTTTTTATGAACTGTGCTATCAAATATTCCTGGGTTTGGAAAAGTTGAATTATGTAGAAGAAGGGGCGACACTGTAATGAAAATTTGGGGTCTTTAAATATAGCAAGAACTGTAAAATTCAATGAAATTGAAGTGAAGGCAGTCGTATACCTATTATCTGAGCCAATACGAGTTTCCTAGCGTTCCACTTCACAAACTTCACTACAAGTGATTAACAAGGTCTCCGAACGGGGATCTAATATATTATCGAACCTCTGATTTTAAGATGTAAAATAAATAAATAACTGGCCATTTCAGCCCTTGAAAGGACTTTGACCTAGCTTCCTATGATCAATTGTGTTGTGCGTGTTATTAAGTTTATACACAATTGACCGAGAACCGGACCTACATGCTTAACGCCGACTCCGAACGGCGATGAACGATGAATGTTCTCGTTCTCAAGAAGCTTTACATGGCATTTTGATTACTCTCTGAGGTTTGCCATTGTCTGCAGAGAGGTGGCGACCGTACAGAAAAATTATTTTAGTTCAAATAATTTTCTGTCGCTGCTGGGGTTCGAACCTGGGTCTCCAGGTTCTTTGACATAGCGGCCACGCACTTTAACCAACTACGCCACGGACGCCACGAAGATGTATCCTATAAAATACTACTGGGTTTGCAAAGGTTGAATTATATATAAGAAGGGGCGACACTATTATGAAGATTTGGGGTTTTTAAATACGATAAGAACTGTAGAGTTCTATGAAATTCAGATGAAGGCAGTTTTATACCTATTTCCTGAGCCAATGCGAGTTTCCTAGTGTCCCTCTTCACAAACTTCACTACCATGACAAACAAGGTCTATGAGCACATAAATTTATCTTTTTTACAATTTCAGTCGCAATGAAATATTAGCCGCATTTTATTCGATCTGGTTTAACCTGATGAGTTTTGCTCCTGACCGCTAGGGGCATTGGGGCTTGGGGCATTGACTGCTTGAAGCAATAAACTTACAACTCTTTTGCATCCATTTTTATTTATTTATTGCAAAGAAAACAAAAATAAACAACGACATCCATGGAACCGTAGCGGAACGAAAAAAAAGTTTAACAAGATGCTATTAAGCAGGTTCATCTTTATGTTAGTGTTCTGCATGTAATTTAGAACAGTTTTGGCTAAACCAGTACGAATAAAACATGGCTATTGAAGCAAATTCAGAATGAAGAAGCGTAGGTTCACTGCTTTAAAAAAATTTTGCAGACAGCAATATCAAAATGTGCAGAAAAGTGCAGAATAGCTTCTAGCTTTTTATGCGTGCATCGATGATTGAATTTTCTCTAAAAGTGAAAAATTAAGATAAAAGCGAGTGTATTCTATTTCATTTTCACTTAGGAATTTATAACTTAATAGACAGGCTACTAAAATAACCAATAACTAATAGTAAATAACATTATACTGGACTATGTTCGTCATATGTGAGTCTTTTGTTTGGAGGGCAACACATATCATAATGAATAATTAAATTTAATCAACAACGTATCACTTTTACTCTCAATAACTATGTACCCCTCTAAAAGAACTCTTAAACTAAAAACACTAAAAATTAATTTCGAGTTGGTTACGTTAAATAATTTAACGAACGTAGCTCTTGTTTTTGTAAAGGGATAAAGGCAATTTTTTTTTAATAACCCATGTGTTAGTTCTGAAGAAGGGTAATAGCTTAGTGCAGAATGGAAAGTTTTAAGAAAAGTGCCAGTAAATATTTACTTTAAATTCCCATAGTTGAGAACTGTCGGAGAATTTCTTCGTTTTGACATTGTTTCACATTATTTAAAGCTATGTTGTATTTGACACCAAGCCAATATTAATAAAAATGGATTTGGAGAGCTGACCGATTTGACCAGGGAGACTCCCAAGCTGGTGGCGTCAAAGTGGTGTACTTTCCTTGAATACTTTCTGTAAAAATTTCAGTCAACATGAGTGGGTGGCTGTCTATGCTCAAGAGAGTTGAAAAAAGATAACGTGTTTTCAGTCCGAATTATATAAAGGGTGGTCCAAATACAAGTATTTTTTTATTTCAGTTTCTTTTGAAATATTACAACTTTAGTAGATACAACAAACTTTCCTATTTTTTCTGGAACACTATTTCATTCAATGCTCTGACTCGGCTCACTTAGGCTACGTGCAGAGTGAACGCTTGAAGTTGTGGCTGGTATAAGAGAAGTTCGTGGATGATATTACCTTATAACTTGAATTGACTGAAGTTGCCATAATTCTTTTCCTTATCGCAACAAGTTTAATTTGGTCATGAAGCTCCAAATAAGATCTAGATGCCACTGCCCAAATTTTAAAAAATATGTTTTCTTTTCGGTCATATGTATTAGTGGTAGATCGTATGGATATTAAAAAAATTATCATTTCAATGGATATCAAGTTGGATCGATGGATCCAGTACTACAAGACCAGTTGTGCCCACTATATCTAATATGTTAATATTTTTTTAATTTTTCGAATACCTTATCACATAATACTGCTTCACACAACATGGCATTACGACATTTAAAAGAATGTTTTGCTTTATTTCATTATGCAATGCTGCAGTAAATTAAGGTTTTTAAAAATTGGAACGTTTTCCGTTGAATTGGGGCCATTTTCTAAAAGACCAAGACCAGTTTTTCATTCGAGTCTAGATCTCTGAAAATCTAGTTTCGAAGTCAGAAAACAAAAGACTCAGAAAACAAAGGGACTGAGGAAAATAATTATTATTTAATGATATTGGTACAGGCTTTTTGCAAATTTTAAAAACCTATTAATTAATGCTGGAATAGCACAAACCATGTACTCTTGCTATAGCAATAAAAACAGTAAATTGCGATTCAATTTTATCCTAGAAGCATCTTTCCAACTGTTTCACATTTTGTTCTTTCAGAATCTGACATCACAAAATCAAAGATTTTTTTAGTTAAAAATTAATATGCTATTTTGAGGTAAATTAATAAAATATTATTAATTTGTTTTTGTTTTTTTTGTTTTAATCTTAAGCCATATTCTGACAGTCAAGAGTTGCAGCTTTTCATAGCTTACATACAGTTTTGTATTATTATTCATGCAATAGCGTAATCCACAATTTTTGTGTTGAAAGGTCAACTCAAGAGTAGATTAAAAACTATTTTGTAATTGCATGGTTATGTTTTTGCATGGTTAGTCGTGATGTCTTGTGTTGTCCTTGAGCCCAACCATATTTTGGTGGGTAAATTTTTCTCACATTAGCTTATTTTGAGCCACTTGTATTAATATCGTTGAAAATTTTAAAGATATTTGGATTGTGACTTTAAATGTGTTCATGATGAGAATGTGCGAAAAAGCTGTAGTAGCTAAACTCGATTGCTATTACATGTAGATAACGTTTTTCTAGCTAGGAATCCTACCTCTATAAAGGAAATTTCAAATGGCCTTGCCTCTTACATTTATTATTATTTTTTTTTTTAATTTCTTATGAACTATTATAAGTAAAATAATGATCAATATTCAAAATGATCATATCAAATCATATAAAATCATAATTTTCATATAAAAGTTTCTTTCTTTACTTTTCTAGAATATAATTTACATATTTATACAGCTCTCCGCCAAATGTTCACATCCTACATGTGCTTAAATTCATTTCCCTATCTTCCTAACTTATCAGTTACTTCCTCTATTTGGAATCAAGGGACACTAATCTACACTACTAATCGAATAGTAACCTGAAAACCCCTGCTCAAGGCTTAAAAACAACTTTCACGAAAAAGTTTTTTAACCTTCGCCTTACCAATACCCACTCGGGTGACCTTTTTGTATTTCATTTCTAAATATCTCCCCCGGTTTCAATCCAATCTAAATACGCTTTGGAGTCACTGAACAAATTATCGATTTATTTAAAATAATATAAAAAAAAAGAGCGTTGGCTGTGTCTTGGACACACCCGTAAGTTTTGACGTGACGGTGTTTCTTTATACTCCTATTTCATGTCCAAACTCTTGTTCTAATCCATGACCAAATTTTTGACTTAATCAAATATACCGAATCCCTTTCCTAGTTTAAAAAGGTGTGTCTTAGTTTTTGTCCTAATCCATATCCAAATTCATGTCATTGTCCTTTTCCAGTTTCATTGTGTTATTTTGTTGTTTGTGAGCAGTGAAATCGTAACTAACTAGATTTTTGTTGTTGTTGTTGTAGTTGTTGTTGTTTATGTTGATGTTGATGTTGATGTTGATGTTGATATTGATATTGATGTTGATGTTGATGTTGATGTTGATGTTGATGTTGATGTTGATGTTGATGTTGATGTTGATGTTGATGTTGATGTTGATGTTGATGTTGATGTTGATGTTGATGTTGATGTTGATGTTGATGTTGATGTTGATGTTGATGTTGATGTTGATGTTGATGTTGATGTTGATGTTGATGTTGATGTTGGTGTTGATGTTGATGTTGGTGTTGATGTTGATGTTGATGTTGATGTTGATGTTGATGTTGATGTTGATGTTGATGTTGATGTTGATGTTGATGTTGATGTTGATGTTGATGTTGATGTTGATGTTGATGTTGATGTTGATGTTGATGTTGATGTTGATGTTGATGTTGATGTTGATGTTGATGTTGATGTTGATGTTGATGTTGATGTTGATGTTGATGTTGATGTTGATGTTGATGATGTTGATGTTGATGTTGATGTTGATGTTCATGTTGATGTTGATGTTGATGTTGATGTTGATGTTGATGTTGATGTTGACGTTGATGTTAATGGTTATGTTGATGTTGATATTGATGTTGATGTTAATGGTTATGTTGATGTTGATGTTGATGTTGATGTTGGTGTTGGTGTTGATGTTGGTGTTGGTGTTGGTGTTGGTGTTGGTGTTGGTGTTGGTGTTGGTGTTGATGTTGGTGTTGGTGTTGGTGTTGGTGTTGGTGTTGGTATTGGTGTTGGAGATGTTGTTGGATTTGGAGTTGGTGCTTTTCGTTTAGCTTTTTTTTTGCTTCCCCATTGGTTGAGCTCTAATTTCAATTAATCCAGCAAAAGTGATGCATATGCGTCACATTAGGCGGTTCCCTAGGGGTTTTTGACACGCCGTAAAATTTCTTTTTTATTTTTGTCATATGCCCGAAGACCTCACCTTTGTTTTCGTTCCTTAAAATTTACCGTTGCACCAGTAGTCACAGAGTTAAAAATCCATGCAACGTTTTTTCATGGCTGTAGCATTTTTACTACATTATGTGATTGCATCCCTGAAATCATGACAACAAAATTTTTTTTGTAATTTAGTTGTGAAGCGTGATAACACATCCCTGCTGTCGTTAAACAAAATTTACTGTAGCACTCCTCCTGAGTGAGTAATAATTCCATGAAACGATATTACGTTTCTGTTACATAAGCTGCTATATTCACGACCTGACGACGCCCGAATTTTTTTTTTATTTTTGTCGTAAAGCCATGTATAAAAACTTTATTTTCTTTTTTAGACTTTTATCGTAGGTTATATACTCATTGAGTAAAAATTCAATGCAACGCCGCTGCATGAATGTTGCGTTATCGATCTTTGAGCGGCTCTCTCAGCGTCCTTATGATGTCAGAAATTTTTTGTCTAATTTTGTTGTGAGGGCTTCCAATAGGCCTTTATTGGCGTATCGTATTTTTAATCCTAGCACTAATACTCAGCGAGTAATAATTCCATGTAACAAATTTTCAGTTGCGTTGCTTACGTAGCTCCCACTACGTCCCTATGCCGTATTACATTTTTTTTTTATTTTTTTAATATAGCCAAAGAATTAGCCTTTACGGTCATACTATATTTTTAATCATAGCTTTTATACCCAGCGAGTAACAATTCAATGAAACGCAGATGAATTTTTAAAAAATTCATTTTTTAACTTTTTTGGAAACTAGAGGAGTATAACGTAACTTCGT
Organism: Pherbina coryleti; assembly: GCA_943735915.1. Classification (NCBI taxonomy): domain Eukaryota; kingdom Metazoa; phylum Arthropoda; class Insecta; order Diptera; family Sciomyzidae; genus Pherbina; species Pherbina coryleti. Next base: position 48,501,866 of record OX030951.1, on the reverse strand, counting down.
CACGTCAAAAAAAATATTTTTTCATGTTTCTTCATGTCTTTTTTTTTAAATTGTCTTTTTATCTACGTGGTTTACCAATACCCACCTGGGTGACCCCATTAAAATATTTTAGTTTTCTAGTTGCTTTGCTTTGAAAACGGATAGAAAAGGTAAGTTTTAATATGTAAGACTTTATTTTAGTCCATATTTGTATTATTTATGTACATTTATATATGTATTTTTTTTCAATTTCTTAAGTAATTAGTTGATGTGGATTGACCGAGATGGCAATTTTCGCACTTTGTTTGGGTGACGCTATGCTCTGCACAAATGGGTTTTTTTGCAACTGACACAAGTTTGGCGTGTGTTTCTTTTCTTTGCTGTATGGCAAATATGGCACTTGCCTTTGTTCTTCACGCGGCCAGTTGCAGGCTTTCCTGTAAAAAACATGCAAAGTTGTTCCCCCAAAAGAATATTTTAAAAATAAATACCTAAAATACATTCAAAAGCCGTTCTGATTGGAAGCCTTCCAATAATATTATTGTTCTTCGACCTCTCCAAAATAAGGGAATTTCAGAGATCCTCGCCAAGACATTCAAGAAAATATCTTCGTTCGGATCGCTTCATAGACCCATCCGAGTTGTTTTCCTTATATATTATAAAAGCGGCAAGGCCTGCCGTGTCCAAAATGTTAAAGAACATCGCCAGAGGCCAGCGCAGTGTTGCTCTTTTGGTGGTATATTGGGATAGCATTTTGTCCATGGTGTCTACACCGCCCTTGGTTTTGTTGTAATACAAAATTATTTCAGGTTTCTTTTCTGGCTCAGATACCCCACTATCTTTGTATACTGTAGACAACAAAACCACGGACTTATTTTTGGCAGGAACATAAGAGCAAATTGTTATATTTTCAGAGAAGCCGAATAAGCTTGATGTCACTTCTCGGGCTCGTAATTGGCCCACGTAGTGGATAATATGTTGCAGAATCGCAGCCCCACCAGATTTTAATGCCGTACTTGGAAGGTTTGGACGGCATGTACGGGTGAATCTAGTACGACCTCTATAGCCATCCACTGTAAAGGATTAGTGAGGCCGATAGTTAGCACTCAAATTTGAATTAATCATTTCAAATACTTCTCCAATGAGTGGAGCCATATCTTCTTCTTGCCGAACAGCACTGGTAGCCGGTCAAAGCGTATGAATTGCAGAATTTTCAAAAATCTGTTTCGTGCCATAGTTGCCCGGTACAATGGATATGCATTTTTATTCCAAAGCACTGTTATTGGCTCTTTGTTGGATTTATGACTAAAATTCCCATAAAAGCTGACAGTTTGTTGTCAGTAATTGTTTTCCACGTACGCGGCGGCTTGTCAGGGTTTTTAGCATTCCATTGTGCAAGCACAGCTAAAGCTTTTTTGTTTGAATATCTGCAAATTATGTCTCTTATACTATGACTAAAAAGGCAGTTGAACGTATAAACTCTGGACAAATTTTTTGTTATAGTATTGGGACCCATAAATGCTTATTATTTTATGACCCATAAATGGACTCATAAATGCTTAATTTTGTAGCATGACAAACGCAAATATTATTATTCGGTAACACTGTCAGTGGTGTAGACATGATTTAAGAATAAGGGGGACATGTTGATACTATTCACGTGATAATTTTTTGCCAAATTTTAACCTTAAATCTCTACGTAGCTCATGGTAATTTTTTTAATACTTCCTCCATTACCCTTATGTGCAAGTGGGATTCATCCCCCTTATCAAATCCCTGCTGAGCCACTGGGCTACGTAAATATTTTAACGCTAAATTTTAATATTTCTCAAGCATTAGTATATCAAGGTGAAAATTAGAATTAATTTTTGACATATGCCTATACTAAAATTACCTGGGTCACCCGGGTGGGTTTTGGTAAACGACGTGTATAAAAATCTCTGGTACGGCGAAGGTTAAATTCTATATAAACTATTTTCAAATCCAAATGCAACAAGATATTGCACTTAAAGGACCATCCTCCCGCTTAAAGTTGTTTGAATTTCCCTTTAGTTTCTACCATATTCATTAATCGAGGTATCTTTAGCTAAGGATTCAAGAAAAACATATTCTCACCACAAAAAAGTTATAGTAATGTTTCACACAAAATGTCTTTCCATATCTACAGCCCCCGTATAAATATAATATGTATAGGAGCATGTTCAATAATTAACCCTCCATTTGGCACACGAGTCTGCACAGATCTTTTTCGTTTTTCATTTTATTTTAAGTATGTTATATTTTTAATTATGCTTCCGACTTGAAATTCCTGAATTCTTGAGTTTCCTAAAATTTTATTTCGGAATTTTTGTTTTTGAAAGCTTTTCGTCATCCGTATCTGTTCTTTCATTTCAAGCTTAACAATCTCAAAGTGAAACTTTTCACCACAAATCTGTCTCGACAATAGGCGAATTTCTTCGAACATACGAAGTTTTCCGTGCGAAACTGCCAAAAAGCGAAAATTAGAACTGTATATTTTCGTACCAAAAATACATTTCGGCGAAACTCACGATATAGGTTATTATGTTTATGCGGGGGCTATGAATATCGAAAGACATTTGTGTGTACTACTACAAATTTTTGGGAGGTACGCAAATTAAATGCACCGCTGTAAAATGGTCAGGTATTACTATAATATATCTATCCCTCAGAAGGGCTTAGAACCCAGAGTCACAATATTTCCAAAATTGCTGTTTAAGAACGGTTCTATTTATTGAATAAAAAAAAAATCAACTACATATTATAGTTTCTCTAAATAATCAAAATTATAAGATACTAACCCAAACTCATAATTGTTAGCAAAGTAGGTATATACCTTGTTTAAGTATATATAAGAAAAAGTTTATAAAACGTATAAAAACATGAATTAATGTGAATAAAATGTGAATAAAAATAAGACAAAAACAAAAAAAAAATGTACACGAACGAAAATATCAGCTTACAGAGAGAAAATGTTATAGAGAGAGCTGGTTAAAATAGAAAAGCAACGAAACGAGGAGAGTGAATGATGGTAATGAAAAGAACGACAGTTACTATGACAACAAATAGGATCGATACACATTAATCACTATACCAAATGATCTGTTCGCGTCAGAGATCTGCAATGAGAACTAGTGAAATAAATATACTTAAGTTATAGGCACCACTACATTTAAAGCTTCTGTGTTGTTTCTGTGTTTGTCTTTTGTTTTTGCTTTGTTGTTGCTAAATAAGCCTTTGCTTTCAATTACTCTCAGTTGGCTCCGAAGCTTGCTCCGTGTCCATAGCTGGTTATGAGCCATGACTATTGATGCAAAATATGTAATCATATTAACTCAACAAAATACTTTGACTCACTTCTACTAAAACAAAAAATGCTCTTAGTACTCCTACACGCATGTGTGTCGGCAAATTATCGCTCGTTTTGAGCTCATGTGAGAGGAAAATAAGTGAGAGTGAGTTAAGTATTATTTTGTGTTACGCTTTTGCTATTGCTTTTTGCTGATTTTTCCACTTTTTCGTGTGAGAAAATAAATGAGTGGAGTATTTTTTTGTGTTGTACCTCATGCTTTTTGCAAAACAGTTATTAGTGGTCCTCATGAAAGCTCAAAAGCTCGCAATCTGGCATATTCGTATATATTTATACGCCTCTTCATCAACGTTTCGTGCAGGTTCATAAATTACGTGACAGATTTTCAACTTTTTTTACCCCCCTCCCCTCCTTTACTCATCGTAGTCCATTTCAAAACCCCTCCCCTCTCCTCATGAGGTAAAGTAGTACATGAAAAAAAAAAAAATAAATTGATCAAAAAAGATATAGTAGTTTTGACTATGTCGTAACACAAGACGTAGAATTATTCAATTCGCTTTTGATGACATCTTTTTTAAAAAATATTTAGCAAAATATTTATTCCATACACTTGAGCATATGACCTTTAAAAGAGTGCCGGAGAGGGTTAATATGTATGACCGATCCCCATTACTATTGCAAAAGGAACATTTTTGCCTTTGACACCTATTCCCTCCGACCACTCCTTAGGGGGGCTCCCATATAAATTTTATGGTTTTGTAGATAAAACCGGAAACTGTCGATAAATAGGTAGCAAACTTAAGCAAACAAAAACAGCAAATGTTGGCTTTATATTTCATGTAATTGTGTAAAATTTATATAAGTTAGAGAGTTCAAACATGAATTATTCTCCCAGTGAGGATCAAGCAGACCAACAAGTGCTAACATTAACATTGTGCGATCAGTACTTCAGGCACACTTAAGGCTCAAATTGTGATATAAATACCGACACCTGATCACTATCAACCACCCTACTTACCTCCGAGAATGACGTATTCTACGTCAAAAAATTTGAAAATATATTAACTATTATCTTGACTCTTAGCTCTTAGTATGTGGGCTATGATGACTAGATAAATGTAATTAAAAATTTTAAAAATCAATTATTTTCATGGATAAAAACTATTCCATCTTCAATCCAAGGGTCGATGCTCTCAATCACTGGAATTGAGGAAGCTGGAAACCTTGGGGACTCTTTGAAATGGAATTCTTCAACGGATTACATGTCGACCCTTTCAGGTGTATCCTCATTTCTTATGCAAAGAAATTCTCTTGGTCTTTGAGAGAGTACCCGTAAAGGCTACACCCGTGCAGCACCAAGTTCAATGTTTTTGTGATTATACTTCCTATTTTAAATTAAATAAAACGGTATTTATGAACGACCCCTTACGAGTGTGTCGATCAGCCATTGTCATACGAGTCATTTCATACGAGGTTTACGAACTGAAAATTACGAAACTCACATGCGTTTTGCAAGCAGCAACCTTTTTTGTATGGAAAAAGAGAACAGCTGGTATACGCAGTGAAAACTTGCGAGGTTTACGTAGTACACGAGGGATATACAAGCTTTCATGAGGACCAGTATTGTTTGTTTCAAATAAATTCAAATAAGAAGAAAACTGTTATTCCAATGAACTCTTGGTGTTTATTGGTTTTACGAGTCATGACGGTATCGCACAATAAACCCAAACCACTCAATGAGAGAACTGAGCTCTGCACCGCTTACTTGCTATGTGTGCCGTCCGTAAATGAGTATGAGTGAATATAGCTAGAAGTTCATTCACTGAATTTGCATATGCGTCCGTCTACTCGCTGAACGCAATGCAATAGAAATGTGTGAAAGCTTATGAGAGAGAGAGTTTAAAGCGGGAAATTCATTCCCGAACGCAATGCAATAGAAATATGTGAAAGCTTACACATGAAAGTTAATTTACCGCATTTGCATATGCGTCCGTTTACTCGCTACGCAAGCAAAGTCGAAAATATTTCAACTTTTCTTGCGTAATTTGCGTTTTTTGACAGCTCGTTACTTATAACGAACAGAGAGAAGAAATAAAAGAAACGAGTCAGAAGCTCACTACTTTAAAGAATAAATCTTAATAATTATAAAAGTCTATAATGTTTTCATTGTTAATTTCTTAAAATAACTATTTTATACTCAGGCTTTAAGATTTTTTTTTTTAATTATAAATGCAGATATTTTAAGTATTTTTGTGTAAATACGATAAAAACTCAACATTAAAAACAAATGTTTTCTAATTTTGTAGCCCTGCTTACTCTGAACGTAAAATGCAATCATTGAACTCTGCCATAATTTTCTTGAGTAAATTACTCCAGCGAGTAGACGGACGCATATGAAAATGCAGTGAATTAACTTCCAGCTTATGAGTGGAAACCCAGTAATACTCTATCTTGTGTTAGTCAAAAATGACTCAAAACGAGAATAATTGCAGATCTCTGGTTCGTGTATGAAAAAAAGCAGACAAACAAATACAAATGCACACAAAACGAAAACACATACAAACATATGATGAGCAAACACTCAGGGTAGTACGAATATAAAAAAAAAAATTGGTTGAGAATCAGAAAAACTCTATATATTTATTCCATTGAACGCTCAGGAAAAGTAACAGAGAACTTAGATTAATTTATTGCAATTTTCTCCCATTTGTAATTGAAATTTTTCAATTTATTATAATTAAATTGCACACGCTGTTATGAAATGATACAGAAAAGAGTTGGCAGGATGGCAATGAAAAAAAAAAAAATTAAAATAAATTTAAAATTGCTGTTGATTAAATAAATTGGCAGCAGCAATTAAATTAAAATTCGAGCCAATAGTAATTATGAATCAAAACAAAAAATAAAAAAAAAATTTATATGATTTTACATTTATGCGTAATTTACACACACTTACATACAAATTACTATGTTAGCATACGTTACAAGTTGTATGCTTGCATGGATGTAAATTTATTAATTTTAGACATAGATAGGCACACAAGCAGACACACTAACACAGAGATAGAGACAGAGATAGACAGAAAGAGAGAGTGAGAAAGAGAGACACATAATACACTTAAACCAAAATGACAGCAATTAAGTTAATGTTTCTGTTGTGGTTAATAAAATAAACATAAATTATTAATATTTCATGTAGTAAAGGACAAAGTTACACTCACACTAACAACAATACAAAAACACACAAACCCACACACAAACGCACCCACACACACACGGTCACTCATGTATATATATATATATATATATATACAAAAATAAAGTCAACATTTATACATTTATACATTTACACATTTATAAATTTAAACAATTTGCATAGCATGTTAATATTTCAATAGACAGACTTTAGGACAGAAAACCAAGCAAAGTTTCTTCTTCTTCTTATTGTATTTGTTTTTGTTGTTTTTGTTTCAATGATGCAAATTTTGTGTTTTAAATTTTGTGTAATAATTTAGTTAATAAACTAAAAAGTGCATTTGTTGGTTTTTGCCATTTAAAAATAATAATAAAAACACAAGACAATTTAAATATTTCAATTAATCGAAAAAAAGATTAAAATTCTTAATGATTATTTTTCAATTTCTCAATTTTGTCATTTCGATTTGATTTGATGATTATTGCGTTTTTTTTTATGTTTGCTTGGTACTCTACCTGTAACAAACCGCCAGTGTTGCAAAACTAATGAAGACACACTTCACGATAACGGTTAATATGATGACCATGGTCAATGTGCTGATCCTATTTTGATCTGAGGTGCCTGCACGGATTAAAGGTTTGCATTTTGAAAGAAAAAAGTTTTTTTTTTTTTGATTTTCATAAGAAATGGTTTTGTTTTATTTCGTTTTGTTTTTGGTCAAAATCAAGTGAAATAGAATAGATTAAAAAAATTAATTAATGAGTTAAAAATGTGTCAAGATTGTAATTTACAAAAGTAAAAAAAAAAATGATGTTAGAGTTTATTTTTGTTAGCTAAATAATTTACATTTCATTGATTTCTGTTAGCGATCTAAACCATTTCGAAGTGCTTAAGTGCAAAGTGAAAAAAGTGTGACACAACTCAAAAATTTTGTCATATTTTTAACAAGTTTAATACTTGAAAATTAATTTAAAGCAATACGATTGTCATTTTATAAATATTTCCTCCCGATTATATCGAGCAAACAGTTCTGTCTTTGCATTCATCCAGTAACTTGGGTTTGCACGAACTATTTGGTTCTTAAAATGTTTAATGATAATGATTTTTTATAAGTTAAGTAATACTAAAGCAGAGTACGGAAAAGTTCGCTCACGAACGTATGTAGTGTACTTGGCAAAATGGAGCACATAACATTGTGTGCACGCCTTTTGGTGAAATTTAGAAGTAAGTTTTCATTCCATGTTCCTACCATGGTAGAATAACAGAGGTAGACGCATTTCGGACTGCGCTCTCTTCCTCATAGCCAAAATTGTCTTTCAATAGCAATTTGAAAATGAAAAAAAAAAAACAAAATGAAAAAAATAATTGTTTTCAGATTTTCTATGGGCAGACAATTTCGTTTTGACAGTTGCGGCAGTCTGCCTCTCTGAAATACTTCTACCTTGTTTTCATTGTACCATGGTTCCTACCAACACGTTGTACTTATAGACGAGAGAGTAAAATAAACTTTAATGCTCATGTTTGAATTCAATGATGAGTGGATATAAAACCCAGTTCCCAGTTAAGTCAATGGAACTTTTATGGTTTCTGTACAACTGGATCAAAATCTATGAGTTTCCCAATGGGTTCAACTGGGATTATCTATGGAACAAGTAGTCATTCTAATTTTCTGGGTACAGGTTTGGATTCTGCGGATTTCTTTGACAAAAGAAATCTATGACCTTATCTCCAAAAAGTTCCACCGAGACTATTTTTGAAATTAGTTGGTCCATTGGGCCTTCATTAAAAAAGGCTACTGAACAAAAAAAGTTCCAATGACCATTTCAGCTCTATAGTTAGTAATTCTACTGGAATTTATTTGTTATAATATTATCGGTCAATAGAATCGAAAAACATTTCAATAAACTTACTTGCGCCAAGATAATTCCTGTGAATTTTATTCGCCAAAGAAGAATAGATTTTGTTTGCAGAGTTCACAGAATTAAAAAAATGTTCCAATAATCAACGTGTAACTTTTTGTCATAGGATCATAGATTTTTCCAAGGAGTATAAAAAATCAAAAAAATATTTTACTGATTCAACTTCTTCCAAAGGCAATCAATGATTCTATGGAACTTATGGCTGGTTCATACACTACGTTACTATTTTTTTTGTTTTTTTTCACCCCCCCACTCCCCTCCGTTATTCTTTCATATTACATTTCAAGCCTCTCCGTTACTTATTACAAACCCCCCCCCCTAAATTGGTAACGTAATTTATGAACGAGCCCTTAATGGCTATATAGCCACAAAATCTTGTTGAGTCCACACTAGGGCTCGCAATCCCGGGATTTCGGGATCCCGGAATCTTGGACTTTTTCCAGTCCCAACAGTCCCGCAATTATAAGTACTAAAATCCTGCGATTTTCGCGATTTTTACTTTTTCATGAATTTACATGCAATACAAGAATGAATAGAACAGTTCAGTTTTTCAAGTAATGGTACTTCTAGATAAAACGGAGTTTATTTAAATTTAAGAGTTTTGATAGAAAGTTTTGTGAAAATAAAAAATTATATTAATATTTGAATTTTTGAGCTCTAGGCCAATCATGTTGACAATAAGACAACATGAAGAACAAAGAAGGCAACAACCAAATATAAATTCTGGGTAACTTTCTCGGCATATTGGCAGTATAAGTAGAACCTAATTAGCTTGAGTGGATCACAGTGTAAAGTCATACAAAGGCTGCTGATGAGTTGGTGTAGCGGCCAATGAAACAGTCTGTATAGTCAAGCTGTGTGATTTTCTCTATACAGAGCCGTTGTTGGTGTTGTTGGTTGTTGCCTTCTTTATTCTTCATGTTGTCTTATTATCAACATGATTGGCCTAGAGCTCAAAAATTTATTTTCAATAAAAAATTATCTTTTATAGGAAAGTATTAAGAAGACAATAGCTGCATTCCCCTGTTCGTTGATCTAGAGCGTGGCTCTATTTTATTCACAAAGCAAAAACACAAATTAGAACCAGCTATTTCCAGCTATTTCTATTTCTGATCTGAAAATGGCGCTAAGTTTATAGAATTTTTCTTAAACGGTAATAGAAAATGGAAGATTTTTTTGGGTGAATAAATTAAATTAAATTTATCTTATCAATTTTATTTGATTTCGGTTTTTTTTTTGTTTATTTTTTTAATTGTTTTATATATACAGTTGTAAACAACTAAAACTCAAAAATATTAACTTTTTATATAATAAAAAAAAAACAGAAAACAAATACCTTGCATATGAATTATTTTTAAGAAAATTGATTGAGTTGAAAATTGTTAAAAAATGGGTTTTTCATAGCTTTTAAAATCTTGGGACTAATCCCGGGGTTCTTATTTATAAATCCCGAAATTCCAAAATTGCTATTGAACTATGAAATTGCAAGCTGTAGTTCACACAATCCAAAAACAATGTCCAAACTAGTTCCATCGATAAGCGTAATTGGACATATTGGTCACAGAATTATAGATTTTTGACCAAGGAATTTACAAAACTTCATCCTCAAATTCAAATTCACATCTTTCTACGGCTTTCTACCACGCTAAGAATATTCTACACATGTTTCACTTCATAGCCCTTTCTTTCCCCCCCCCCCCCCCCCCATAGTCGAACCAATGTAGACTTGACTGAATAGGTATTACACCTGAAATCCTTGGTTCAAAGTAAAAAAAAAAAATAATAATAAACTTTATCAATAATAAATTTTTATAATCGCACTTCACTACTGCATAGTACTTCCGTGTACTGCATTTCGTTGTAGCCTTAATATCGAATAAATATGGTCAAAAGAAAACGAAAGAAACAAAACAAGCACTGCATTGTATAAAAACTTTTCGTTATTGTCGTAGCAATGCTTAAGCTCTGTTGTAGTAATTAAATTAAGTAATAAAAAAAAAATCTCAAAACAAAGCGCGACAATGAAGTAATGCCATGATAAATAATTGCAAGCACACTGAGTGCTTGTACCAGCATCGATAAGTTAGCAGCGATCGTTCTCAGTAGCTTCGGATACAAGGTTGTGTCATGTCATATTTGACGTCATTTATCATGTCAAGTAAGTTTGTAATCAAGAATGATAGAAACCAGGGGCCGAATCGCCGCATCCGTGAACGAAACGGCTTTCGTATGAGAAAAAATTAATCGTATGAGAATCTCATGAGATACGATATATATCTCATGAGATTCTCATACGATTATTTTTTCTCATACGAAAGCCGTTACGTTCACGGAAGCGGCGATTCGGCCCCAGGTTACGCGTTCCGCAATTGAGAAAGAGAGAGCATGACGTTACAAGCGATGTTGTCGGACTTTGGAATAATTTTACTCCCACACCCACGCCTAAATATTTTTTTTTCTTATTTTTATAATATGTATATGGTCCTCCTACACCCACTCGTATAATAAAATTTTGTCAGTCTCGAATAGTTTAGGAGATAAAAATCTTGAAAGTTTAAAAACTTCATGTTTTTCGTATACGAAAATATTCATATTTTTATACAGAAGAGGAGATATGTTTACTTTACTTTTTCGAAAGAATTTATTTTCAATTTCGTCAATTTTTCTAAGAGATCGCTCATTTGCATACGTTTTTGTCAAGCAAAAGTACTGTGTGACGTCATGCACTCAGTTGAGAAAGACAGCATTAGATAACGGAACTGCGGAACGCGTAATCTTGTTTCTATCATTCTTGTGCTTGTACCAGCACCGATAAGTTAGCAGCGATCGTTCTCAGTATCTTCGAATG